>JAJJMB010004170.1:3080822-3246535 GCA_023531105.1 Papaver atlanticum | reverse complement strand
AAAGAAGTAAACTTGAAAAAGATAATGGAGATACTTGAGTTGAGAAGAACACTAATTTATGGTGGTGGTGATTTGTTTGAAGGAGGCTGGGTGATTTGAGGAGAAAATGTAAAATGAGAAGAGGGAAGAGGGAAAGTAAAAGAAATACGAGTTGAGGAGCTGAAACGAGGTATAAGTAGTGAAGAACAATATAGAAGGAGATGTAAGGGACTATCAAAATACATAGAAGGAGATATAAGGGACTATCAAAAAAAAACAATAAGGGGTGTCTAAGAAAATATTCTAAAATTCTATGACCCTACGTAATACCGATGTGGAGCCTATGTGGCAACCAAATTCTAAATGTCATGGGTTTGAACAACAAGAGTCATCGACAATAGAAAAAGGGAGTCATGATTTAATAATAGCTATGTCAATGACATCCAAAAAAAAATGTAAGTTATTTACGAATAAACCTATTTTTCCTCATAATCATGACACCGGAAGCATGACACTGGACTTTAAAATATTCAAAATAATCCGGGTGTCATCAGCTTTTCGGATTCAATGGTCAACATTTGTTAACATCAAAGGGTACAGAAGTAAAAAAAAACTGTACGAAAGCAACAATCGGCAATTAGGAATAGTACTGGGTCTTATTCGGTGTATCGAAATTTACTTTGTCCACAAAGTGAAAACATCCCTTTACGTTTTCTCGTAAGGAATCCACCAACCAATGCAAGGCCCCATTTAAATACACCCCCGGCGGTCCTCGTCTGCTATGATCTTCTTTATCCATAAGGATACAAAAAGGAATGGGCGGAAGTGTTTTCCATGAATTTGAACCTAAAGTATGAACATGAACCTCAGAAACACGTCTTTTCCAATAATCATTAAAGAACACTATAACCTTATAATCCTGAGTTTTGGAATCGTAACAAAATCCGTATCCCGTTCGGTCTAAACCCCAATTGAAGTCATATTTCTGTCACATTGTTAATATTATTTTGTACTCTTTCGTACATGGATTCCATAAATAAAGACCATAAGCATAACTTGCACAAACCAAACCATCACAAGTACCTAACACATAAATCGTACCGCATAATGGACTATTAATTTTCAAAGGATGACTTTCTAATGATTTTGATGATAACGAGCTATTATCTATACTATAGACATGGGTATCACCCCAATGATTTGTGTTAACGATTATACTATATTTTTCGTTGTCAATATCATGATTCAGTTTCACCTTAACAAAATCATCATCAGTGAGTAACTTATTCCAAGACATGCATACGCACCTGAATCTTACGGTGGATTTCACCGGTAAACGTAACAAGATTTCCATGAATATGTCTTCATTGAGATATTCCATTTATCTAATCTGCCGATTCTTCTGATCAGTTTATGTTAATTATCGAGAGCGCCTGTCTCTCTTATATAATACCCTAAACCATTCGTAAGTCTTAACGGGTAGTGTTTAATCTTTGGATGCCAAAATCACAAAGAAAACTTTGAATCCAACTCTTTCTCCGGTCACAAAGAAAACTTTGAATCCAACTCTTTCTCCGGTTGGGTTAAGGCGTATAGGTCGAGGCTCATGATCAAGAAGTAGCCCAAGAGGAGGGTGTTTGGACTTAGGATACCAGAATTGCTTCTGGAATTTTCAGAAGTACTTTTGAGAAGGGTGTTGACAGATGTTTGGATACCAGAAGCATAAGTCAAATCTAGAACTCAGAAGGTAAAAAAAGTTTGCTTCAAAAAAAAATTATACTTTTTTCCTCCAGAAGTCATTTTCTAATTTTCCGTAATAACCTAAAGGAATCGAAAGTTATCACTTGAGATACTGGAGAAGAAAATGTCAAAGTAGTCGGGCTATCCGAGGATGAACTAAATAGTTTCTTTACTGACCTTATATGCATTCTACATTAGTGGAGAAGAAGATAACTAATTACCGCCACTGTCTGGTTTCTTTCATTATCTGGATAGCCTGATGAAGAGGATGAGCGTACGGCCTTGTATAAACTGACCCTTATAATTGAAGCTTATATATACACATCCGTAAGGATATACCTTCATCGGCCTTTTGGCTAAGATCAAAAGTACATTCATAAGGATAAAATTGTGTGTAATGTTTTTTATTTATTTTTTATTATCAAAACTCCGCCAAGAGGAGAGAGATTATCTGATGAAGAAAATATGCATAAAGGGACACATAAGGCCTGACCTGATAAGGAAAAAAGCTTATATTAAACCCGTCTATCATTGTTGTTTTTCTCTCTCTCTTTTTTAGCTTATGACAGTATAGTACAGTACAACATGGAGTAGTGTATACTGTATACAATACATTGATTATTAAGTGCCAAATAAATGTTATCAATCTCATACTTTGATAGGAAAGTAACTCATTTAACTTTCATGATCTCTTAGCCTTCCCTCCATCTTTTAAACAGAAAGGCATGAATGAAAAATTCTGGAGACAAGTAACAGATAGTAGTAGTGGTTGGTGTGTCTAAAGGAAGTGGTAATTATGTTGATATTATGTGCTCGTAGTAGTCTAAATCATGCAGAGGGCATGTGCATCTATACCTAAGGAACTTTCAAAGACATTATCCGGAAAAGGGAAAAAGAACAACATATATGGCCTATAGTTGTTTGTTTTTTCGGTTCAAGAATGACCTAGTATTTGAGCAAGTTAAAAATAAAGTTGTATATTAGAAATTTAGAAGGATATATATCCTTGGTATAACCCTATAGGATATGCCATTACTTTTTCCTTTTTCTTTTCTTTGCATGACTTTCTTCTTTATACATATAGCTAGGGTCACAGGTATCCACAATACTCGTGTATAAATAGGGTATGGAAGGTGACCCCGAAGTATGATCATAAGCAGTGCCGGTAAACTAGCAAGCAATTTGCTAAGTGGTTCAACATATATGCGATAGTTGAGGTAAGTGAAACGGTTTTAAGGTTATTTTCCATTGGCAGGTAAGGTAACTAGTGAGTTATTAGCTGTAAATGTATACCCGCCAAGGGAGAATTGCCCTATGACTGTTTTAGCTTATGTTATATATTGCTCTTGGGATCGATCATTCTGAAGTTAATGTTTATACTTGCTTGGTATGGCTCATCATCAATATCAATTTCGAGGTATTACCGTAAATAATATACAATTAAACTTCATTTACTGTTTAAGTAAACCGAGAACCAAAGCCAATTCATGTTAAGTATAAAATACGTGAAGATGACATGTATGGTCGCCTTCCAGATAGATGGCAATCTCAATAACAGGGAAATTTTTGGAACAAATAAGAGAATCGGCAATTGAAATCCACATAAATACAATAAAGTGTATCTTAACTAACTTAATGCATAATGTTGTTAATCGAACTAATTCAAAAGATGTGATGATTGAGAAAACTTAATAATGCGACTTCATGCCTCTAGTATTGAACGCCTTTAAGTGCTTCGCGGTAATCTAATTCTTCTTGTGCACCCCCAACACGTGTACCTGAGTTAACTGAAACCAAGCTCTCCACATACACATGAATGGTACGTTTATCATACTCAAGTGTTAGATAGTACTGCTTTTCTGGAAGACGGGTCGATTGAAATTTAACTGTTTTTTGCTTGGGGTCATACAGAATAAAACTATTAGTCTTTTCATCGTCTAATAAGATCTCGTTGTTTGTTAAATCTATTATACTCCTCAAGTAGTAGAATGGTCTTAACATCACTTGATCAATCTGGAACATTTTATCCCAAGATACTTTTACTCCATAATCATTCATCACCCGAACTTCAAAACCAACTTTCCAGACGCTGCAAAGCATGCAAAGACACCCTCCCACCAAACCCACAAACTTGTAATCAAATTTCTCCAACTTTTCATCAGGTTGAGGTATTTCTTGAAATGTTTCCTCTTCTATATCAAAAGAAAGCAAAACCTTTGATGATTGGTTTTCCTGTACTTGGAACGAATCCACCACCCAATGCAGTGCTCCGTTTAAACACAACCCGGAGAGTCCTCCTCGTCCCCTATTTTGTTTATCTCTAGGGATACGGACCATACGGTAAGGAATAGGTGGAAGCGTTTTCTAATCATTTGAACCTAAAGTATAAACCCGAACGATAGAAAGACTTTTGTTATAATCATCACCAAAGAACATTATAACCTTGTAATCCTGAACTTTGGAATCATAACAGAACCCGTATCCCGTTTGGTTTAAATCCCAATTGAAGTCAACTTCATATTGTAATGTTAATATTACTTTGTACTCTTTTCGTACATGGATTCCATATATAAAGACCACCAACAAAACTTCCACAAACCAAGCCATTACAAGTGCCTAAAACACAAATCTCATCGCATAATGGACTATTAATCTAATGGCTATCACCACCCCCACTGAATTGTGTTAAGGATTAAACTATGTTTTTCGTTTTCAATATCATGATTTAGTTTTACCTTCACAAAATTACCAGTTACGAGTAGTAACTTATACCAAGACATGCATACGCACCTGAATCTTACTGTGGATTTCACCGGTAAACGTAACAAGATTTCCATGACTATATCTTCACTAAGGTATTCCATTATCTAGTCTGCCAATTCTTCTTGTTATTCAGAGCACGCGACTCTCTTATATACCCTAAAACCAATCGTAATTCTTAGAACGATTTTTTGGGGACCATGGGTTTTTTTTGGGACCATGGTTCTATTTTGAGCAAGACATTTTGAAGTAAAGTGAAGACACCCCTTATCCAAATATTTATGTTAATACCAAAATTACCCTTTCTAATTAAGTTTGTGCAATGATTAGTTAGTGTAATTAAGTTAGGTTAATTAGTGATTAGTGTAAGATTAAATCAATATTATTTTTGTAAAATTAAGTTATTGAGAGGGAAGAAGAAGGAAAATATAAGAGTTTGAAAAACTCCATTATTTTTTTATTTTTTGAATCCGAACCTTCAAACCTCCCAAGCATACTTCAAATTTAGTTTTTTATTGTTTGAATGTGCCAAAATTTTCTGAAAATGAAAAAATTTATAGCTTGATTTGGGCTAAGTCAAATAAGTTCGGCTACAAGATCTGAAGAACAGGTAGCCGAACTTATCTGCTAATGTAGTTCGGCTAATGTTCATGAAAGAACGGGTAACCGAACTAAGTTTTAATTGAGTTTTTTGCTTTTGGAGAAAAGTTCGGTTAGGAGAAAAAATTTGCGACGTAACCGAACTAAATATATATGGAATTCAGTTTAGGGAAAAAAATTGTGACATAACTGAACTCAATATAGAGGATTTCAGAGAAAAGTTCGGTTAGGAGAAAAAAATCTCAAATAAACCAAACTCAATATATGTGTTTGCTGAGTAGAGTTCGGTTAGCAAAAAAAAATTGTGAACCATCCGAACTCAGCATTTGTTGTTCTAGTACAAGTGTTCGGTTAAAGGACAAAATTTTCCAATTAACCTAACCAACCGAACACAACATATTGGTTTTCAGAGAGGAGTTCGGTTAGAAATATTTTTTTTGCAAACCAACCAAACTCAGAGTTCGGTTACAAAAAAAATAAATTCATGATAACCGAAGTGTTCTTCGTGTTCTTGGTTTCAGAATGTTCGGTTAGCATGCTAGATTTTTTTTAAACTATTCCTAACCGAACATGCCACTGTAACTTCCATTTAAATCATATTTTGATGATTTCTACTCAATTTTCTCAATCAAGAACGAATAAAAAGTGATGGGTTTTTCAATCGAACGAGGAACATCAAGGAAAGAGAGAAGAAGAAGAAGAGAATAAAAAAAATTCAAAACAAAAAAAATTCGGTGCCCGTCCTATCTTTTTTTTTGTTTTTTTGTTAATGATTCATTTAGATTAGATATCTATGGTTAGATTTATATAGTTATTACTTATTAGGTTAGTTTTAATTTAAATTAAAGTAAAGGGTAAGTGTGTATTTTCTTAACTTTAGGACACCCCTTATAAGTATATGGAAGTTGGCCTAATAAAATCATGGTCCCAGAAAAAAATCATGGTCCCCAAAAAATCGCTCAATCCTTAACAAGTAACGTCTAATCTATATCCGTTTGGGTTAAGGGGCAGAGTATAGGTCCAGGCCCAGGAAGAGGGTCTAGGATGCCACAAGTGCTTTTGGAATAAGTTTGGCAACAAAACATGGGTAGAAATCAAAATATGTTTAAAGTCGACATCTTACGTTTTAACGGCTTTGGAAATACAAGCTTTATCGACTATGATCTCATGAATGGAGATTTCATTAATTTGTGCATTGGACAGTACAGTACCATGGACTGTATACGAGTACTAGAAACAACGTACATTGATTCAGCACTATACACGAACAGTTACGCATGTTGGAAATATCCTGCAGAGCGCACGAGCATTTGCTTAAAGAACTTTTAAAGACAATAGCCTGCAAGAAAGAAAAAGAAGAATACATATGGTCTTTAGTTGATTGTTTTTTTACGGAACAGGCTAGTCTTTTAGTCAGTTAAATGCCAAGGAGTAGCATAATCTATGGTATAACCCTATATAGCTTATAGGATATGCCGTTACTTTTTTTTTTCTCTTTTCTTTGCAGAACTTTCTTCCATATGCGTAATTAGGGTCTATATCAGTCAAAGATTGAGTTGGTACTCCATTTCGTTAACATTGCATTATTTGATAATATAACTAGTTTCGGATTATTTCCTAATGTTGATATGGCCGAGTTTGTCTAAGGCCCTGGTCCGAAAGGATGTGGGTTCGAATCCCACTGTAAACATTTTTATTTTTTCAGCAATATCAACATAATTTTTACAAGTTACAGCAACTAGTCACATTTTCGGGTACGTACTTGAGCTCCTTTATATCCAGGTACCTAGGAGACCTCCCGACTCCCTTGTACATCTCTGTCGACCACTTCGTGTGCACTCATCAACGGCTATATATCCTTATTTTGAAGATTTATTGTCCGTGTCAAGATTCAATTGGTTACCTCATGGCCAGCAACTAATTGATAAAAGGTCATCTTCGCGATCTCGCAACTGTACACTTGATACCTCTTCTCTGCTAGCCAGCAAGAAGTGCAGGATGCTAGGATCGGTATCATTCTCCCATCAACACGCTCTCCCTCAGCTTCTTACACTTTGTAATAACTTCTTGGACAGTTTTTTAATCCTATAACATCTGAAGTTAAGTGCCAAAACTTGTGCCCCTATACTTGCAGGTTTGCCGCTGTCTGCATCTGTTTTAAGTTTCTCAACTAACCTTTCTTCACACTTATGAAGAGATGGAGTTACAGCCCGTAACTTGCCATCCAAGGGAGTTTTCAGCAATGGCCACACCAGACCCAAACAAGAATTCAGAGACTAAGACGAGAAGGCCTTCAGAATACATAGTGCCATAGTTTCTTAAAACATGTAACATGTACAGTATATAGCTATAAGAAGACCCCAACTGTAACAAAATTTCTAGGACCAGCTGCAAGACGATAAATTGGTTCATCCATTTAAACAATGGAAGAGAAAAGAGCACCACCTTAAAGATCAGAAACATCACCAAGTATAGTACTTGCAATGGGTATACCTGGATCATCATTTTGTTAATGATGTTAACCAATCTGGACAAACCCATGAACCATTTTCAGTCACTGGTCTCTTCATCTTTAGATGACTATGTTTTCACCAACTTTCAAACTAATTTCATTGAACCATGACATTTCTGCAAAAGACGCTTTAACTTACTACAGGTTAGTGGAAAAAGAGCCACCAAAGTAACAACGTTCCGAGATTATATGATACTATTATCCAATATTTTGCTCTCCTATTATGAAAACTCATTCCATGGAGTCACTAAAATTCAGCATCATACATTTAATCATTCTTCTGAATTCATCATATATACTGAACACGGAATTGGGATACAGAATAACCTACAGGAACAATCAAAGCACCTGCTCTAGTGAAGCAAGCATTGGAATTGAGATTTTGATGGTAAAAGTGTAACACGGCAGGTAATTTATATTTTGAGCATAATCTCAAGCAATATGATCAATTGATCATCCACCGTGCAAGGTCGAAATGAAGACTACCACGTCTTTATCTTCCAATGTTGTATCGAGTTGACCACTTAGTTCCCAATCACAGTCATTTATAAGGACTAGAACACCTGGTCTCCTGCATACGTTGCCAAGAGCATAAAGAAGAGTTCAAAATAACTTGCTAAGAGAACAATAGGAAACAACCAAGATTATGAAGATAACAGAACTCTATCGCAATCATTCTCAGATAGTCTTTTGTTATTGGCTTGTCAGAACTTACACTGAATCCCCTTTCATGAACATTTCAGGTCTCTCCTTAATAAGATTAGTACGAACCCAGGACAAAAGATCCTTCATTGTTAACTGAGAAACAACAGAAGAAAATCTTAATTAAGCTAAGATCTAGAAATAGAGCAAGAGATAACATTCCAGTAAGTTTGGCAAATGGTAATGGTAAGAGAGCGAATCACCTTCTTTTCTTTGGTTTGATCAACATCAACATTGTGGGTCTTCACTGACTCACAAAGAAGCTCAAGCCCACCACTGCATTGGATTAAGAACGATTAAAATGTAGTTCAAGCATACAAATAACAGAAGTAAAATAAAAGCAAAATATGGAACTGGAAACTGATAGAACACTGAAAGGTGTGGACATAGTGGCGCAGAACATAACTTCACAGAGTTGATACATCATTACGTCATATCCATCGAACAAGGTCTGCTAATGGCTGGGATGCTACGTTACAATTAGAGAGAAGACATACACTCTAACAAAATCGGCTGAAGACAATTAACAACTCATCTATTCAACCACCTCGCAGAAGACACAAGGCAACTGATAACAGCTTCATATGAAAATTCTATTTTTCATTGTTTTTATGGCTTAATGAATTATTCAATGGAGATGAGCAATGGAGCAATGTACTAGGCATGGTTTGGTACAGCGATCTAAGGTTATCCTGCGATATACACCCATGAACACCTCACACATCCAAAAATCTAGACTGAAACATTTTTCCTAATTCATACTACCCGTAACCATCAATTAGACCAATCCAGATTTTTCTTATTTATCATATCGCTGAACTAACTTGATCTTGTTTCAACCTTATAATCAACATATCCTTAAGAAAATTTCTAGGATTATAATTTATTTATTTTTTGATAAAAACAGAAGAAACTGCATAGACAGATTACCAAAAAGAAGCTTTCAGGAACTTACAGAATTTGAAAAATTATCGAAAACCTAATCAGTAATTATATGCAGCAATTCCAAAGTGGACAGTTCATAGTCCAACAGCATAGTAAAAGAGAAAGAGTAACACATAAACTACTACGGACCTTTCAGTCTAGTATTGTCCCAGGTCCCTATATAGACAGCATAGAGAGTGTCTCAGTGTATCAGCCAACACGAAGATGTTCAACATCAACCCCATATGGGGGTGGTTGCACATAAATACCTCACCACTGATACCAAAAAGCATGCGAAGATCTTGTCTTGATCAACTACTCTAGTATTCTCAAGCTTTATGTTATGGTGCTGATCTACTGAATGTAAAGTTCTTTTTCGTGCAAGACCATTCTTTAATTCCTCTGTCACTTCTCTTCATACTAAAATATGAAAAGAACAACTCTTCTACTTTTTTTTATCTCAGACGAAAGAAATGAAAGTCTAAAAGGTCTGATATTTTTGTATCTGGATGGAGAAGATAAATCGTTTTCATCTTCTTCCAAGTGAATTTCTAATCAATCAGTAAGAAATACGTGGAGGTGTCAACATAGTAGCGCAGAACATAACTTCACAGAGTTGATACATCAGTAGACTCATTACGTCACTTACGTCATACCCATCGAACAAAGTCTGATAATGGTTGGATTGCACATACAACCTAACAAAACCCGCTACTACTTGTGAGTTAATCTATTCAACCACATCGCACAAGACACGGGAGAGAAAGTACAACCGATACAAGTGGTAACAGATCGATATGAAAATTCTAATGGTTTAATGAATTATTCAATGAAGACAAGCAATGGGGCAATGTACTAGGCATAGTTTGGTACAGGGATCTAAGGTTATCCTGCGATATACACCTATGGACATTTCAGACATCCAAAAATCTAGACTGAAACACTTCTCCAAGTAATAAATTATATCACCCGTAACCATTTAGACTAATCCAGATCATATCACTCAACTAACTTTATCTTGTTTCAACCTTATTATAATCAACATATTCTTAAGAAAATTTCTAATATTTTTATTTATACATTTTTTGGCAAAAAAAGAACTTAAATTTCAAGCTGCAAAGATGGATCACCAAAAGAAGCTTTCAGTAACTTACAGAACTTAAAAACTACCATAAAGTTCATCAGTTATTACCTGTAGCAATTCCAAAATGGAATGTTCATAGTCTAACAGCATAATAAGAGATAAAGCATAAGGCCATTAATCCTTAAAAGTTCCTCTGGTTGCAAGACCATTCTTTAATTCCACTGCCACTTCTCTCCCTACTAAATTCTTTAAATACGAGAAAAACAACTTCTTTGTCTTGTTTTTTTATCGAACGAAAGAAAGTTCAATGTCTGATATTATTGTATGGAGAAGATAAATCGTTGTCCTCTTCTCCCAAGGAAATTTCTAATCAATCAGTAAGAAATATGTGGTAATTTAAGCTGAACTTAGACCATAATTCAAGCAAGTGAATACTAAATCACTAAAACAGGATCAAATTAAGAATTATGTTCTTTAGATTGGAACTATTGAGCCAAAAATCAAGAGACAGATTGTAAAACCCTAAGATTTATGAATACACTACATACATACGGATGATTTAGGCCAAAATTTATGCTTCGATAACCACATAAATTTGTGAAAAGATTGAGTTTTACTTACCCGAATTCAAGAGTCAATTTCATCTTCGAAGATTTGTGTTTGGAAGGGGGTTTTCTTTTTGAAACCCTAGCTCAACTTTAACGGATTGCACTAATCACTTTTCACTAGTGGAACTCTTGGAATACGAATGAGATACTGGCATCAAGTTCCAGTTGCAATACTTTATGTCTGGGCCTATGGACTTGCGTAGTCCATACTTTAGGAAAATGATATTGTTAGGCCCAAAAAATCAAAAAAAAATCAGATTTGGCCAATAATTAATTATTACGAATTTTAATAATACCAAGACTACCCTTTAGTATTTATATGCAATGAAACTAACTATTAGATTTCATTTTCAGTTTCTCTCTCTCTCGTATCTCTGCTCTGAACAATTTTAGGGTTTTCAAATCAAACAGAAGAAAACGAATACAGAGAGGAATGATTTTAGCTCTATCGATGTCGATCGATATCTGCTGATGAGTACAAACCGATGAACATATCATTCATTTTTAGTTTTCAGATAGAATCTTAGACCAAAGCTATACAGATTTTTCTAGGGTTTTCTTTCTTCTCAATTGATTTATAGATTAGTTAATCGATTTAACAGCTCAATCATTCAATCGATTTGATCTGAGTCCTTTAATCTGGATTTTTCAGTTGATTCGAAGACATCTCATGCAATCGATTTGATTAAAATAGGTTTAACAACTGATCATCAATCTAAGAATTCAAATCAATCAGTTGATTCCAATTTGTTGTTTCGAAGCTACTTCAGGTATGGTTTTTGATTTGATTCAATATGTTTTTCTCATTGACTAGTTCTATTTTCTTATTAGTTTGATTAGGTTTTGATTTTTGATTTGGTTGTTATATTCAGATCGGAACAGAACAATATGATTTTTGATGAATCAACAAGTTTTGATTCTAAGTACGTTTAGATTGTTGTTGTTACTGGTGATGTTGTTGTTTAAGTTGATTTGTTGATAATACTAGTAGAAATCTCATAATTCCAATGGATTCTGTTAGAGCATAGCTCGGTTGAACCCACCAAGCGTTGGTATGTCAAGTTTGGTTGTCATATTTTAGTGAGCCAAAACTCATTTAAAGAGTCGCTTGATTATTTACTAGAGTCAACTTCGTATAGGTTAGCTAGAAAGTTACTAGGATATGAGACTTAAAAGTATTACGTGAAGACTTGAAGAATGTGAAGAAGTAAAGAGCTACAACGACGACATCATCCTTCCTATTGAGGTTAGTAATATTTGACTTGAACTGTTTCATTCCTAACATATCTTTCAAGTCGTGCATATTGAAAACATAACTGCGAAGCTGTGAATGATTATACTCTAGTTAGACATAGTATTAAGGAATTACAATACGAAGTATAACGTCTATCTTTTGAACTTCGTATATAAGACATCGACATAATCGTATGAATGCTATTGTGATTATGTATGGGTATGGGTGAAGATTTCGTCCTAGGAAACAATGTTTTACATTCGTTTAAAGGAAGTAAAATTCATAAACTTGTTTTGTGAATCGAAAGGGAAATCGCTAGGATTATTGGTATTGTTATTCATTGCAAATCTTTGGATTACCAATATGTGTGTTTAGTATAACCGCTCATAACTTGTTTATGTATCTTGGTAAAACTATTGACAATGCCTGACTTTTGTATTGGTATGACTTTTATTAGTGAAACCGATCTTAAGTAATCACCTGAGATGGTATGATCGATATTTTGTAATTGGTATGACCAACTCTAGACATTGGGTAACCGACCCTAGTAAGAGGTGCAACCGATCACAAGTATGTGGAATCGATCCTTGTAAGAGGTACAACAAGTCTTAGTAATTGGTAACCGATCCTATGACTTGTTCAACTGATCACAAGTAAATACCATAATAATGTGGTAACCGATCCTAGTACCTAGTCAACCAATTTTTGGAAAGTTAGTGTGACCGATCCTAGTACCCACATGGAGGTAGAACCGAAGCTTTGTGTTTTGGTAGAACCGTGAAACCCATTAATGGTGATTTGATAGGATAATCAATCACATAGTTCTTGGAAGTCAGATGAACCAATTCTAAACTTGTTTGGAAGTGTGGAAAATCGGTTCCAAGATTGTAAATATGAAAAAGGATTTACAAAGTAAAGATGTCGACATACTTTGAACATGTGCAGTAACTCTTATCTTTTATTGTTCAAAGATATTCCTTAATAACTAAAGGAGAATCCCGGATCGAAATAAATTGAGAATCTTCTAATTAAAATTTTTAGTTTTTATATTCTTTTAATTTCTAGCAATTAAATGCATATCTTTAGAAAATAAAAATTGGTAATGTGCATTTACTAATTGGGGATTCTCTATTGAGATTTCGGTCAATATTTGGACAGTGCATTTCCAGGAATTATGAAAACCAATTTTGGACTTTATTGCATATCTTTGAGAATATTCGGTTTTGGAAATTCCTTTGTGTCCAAACTTCCTTGGTCTATAAATATTGAAGTTTGCATTTCGAGCAAACTAATCCTCAGAGCCAGCAAAACTACCTAGCTGTGTTGTTAATGGTGGAGCCGTCTATTTGGAGAGCAAAGTACCCTAATTAGGTGAAATCTCTTACGACCGCTCGTTTTAAAGACTTCTTTGGGATTGAGAATCTCTACGAGTACCATTGGTGGGAAACTAGATAATTGCAGTTTATTATTAGTTTTTGATTGATTTGATTGACTAACGGTTGTTGATCTTTGATTGCACCTAGTTTGTTTATGCTTGAGAATCTTCTTTTCTGATATAAGATTCATTCAAACTAGATCGAAGTGTCGACGGGGATCTTTAGAATTGTTTGTAGATCTAAAGACGTCTTGTGATAATCCATCGTTAATAGACTTCGTTCTGTGTGTGATTGATCACAAGAGATTCAAGTTGTTTGTGTGAAGGTGTTTATTGAAGATCAAAGAAGATTTGAAGACAAAGAAGATATTTGGGTTCATAATCTTTGGTGTGCACAAAACTTGATCGGCTGGAGGGATTCAACTATAATCGGTTAATCTTTGTGATAACCTTGATTGATTAGTTGTGTAGATCAGCATCAATATATTGTCTTTGTGACTAAGAGTATTTAAACCCAACTACTTTGGTAGTTGTAATTTTTAGATAGATCTCAGACCCGACAAAGGAGTTTATTTGTTAAACAGGAAGAGCCTTTGTAAAACTCATATCACGTTGTTTGAAAAGAGTTGTTATCGAACAGATTTGTTGTTCCTTTACTGTTTGGAATACGAACCAAAGGAATTGTTCCAAGTGCGTGACTTATTACAAGTTGGAGGCGCAGGGATACTGAGGGAACTAGGTGAACTATAGGTTTAGTTGCTTGGTCTCAACTATACGAAGTTGGTTTGATTTTGTATAGCGGCTTAATTTTTAGAGTATTCAATTCTGGACAAGGTCCCGGGGTTTTTATGCTTTTGCGGTTTCCTCGTTAACAAAATCTTGCTGTGTCTTTTACTTTTCTATTTCCGTAATTATAATTGATTTATTATAATTAGAAGTAAAATACACAAACGTTAATTCCTAGTTACTTGATAGCAACCCTATAGTGTTTGGTTAAGTCCGAACCTATTATCAAGTAATCATACTTCGTTGTTGTATTGTATCGATCTTGTATCCATATTCAATCAAGCAAGTTATCTTGTTGTCGTATTGTCTCGATATCGTATCCATAGACGATCACACGAAGTGTGAACCGATTTGTTGTATTGTCTCAAATCAGTCCATAGACAATCACTTTCGGAGAAAGGACTTATAGGTGGAAAAGTTTTAGATTGAAGTACATTTGGGTACCCTCGTCTTTTCAGATTCAGTTATTGACTTGTTGGTGTTTTTATTTTGCTTATCTTGAGTCCCACACATGTTGAGTTTGATTAACGAATCTGTGGTGGTATTGGTGGTGGAGGCGTAGGTTCTGGAGGTGGATGAGGAGGTGGTTGTGGTAGAGGTGGTGGTATTGGAGCAGGTTTGGAGGAGGATTTGCAGTCAGTTGTGGTGTTTTTCAGAATTGATAAATTGAAGATATGGTGGGAAGAAAGATGATGAACCATTTTAAGTTTATGCTACTGGTGCTAATGGCGGCGGTGGTCGTTACAGGTAATTAGCTGATTCCAATTATTGATTTTGTTAACTTGTTTACATGCCTTCAATTTCGTTAACTTGTTTGCGCAAATTATGCCTTCAATATCATTAGCAATTCAATAACACCAAATAGTTAACTTATTAATATACTTATTGTCCAGGTTATTTAAATTACTTGATAACAATAAATAGATCCTCTTATTTCAGTGTTGCTATAATGCTATCACTCTATTACATTTCAGTATTTGTATTGTTATCAATGTTCTTACCTCATTTCAAGTTGCTATTATGCAGCTAGTGGTTTGGGTCATGGTGTAGATCATGCTTTCTTTTTATTTCAAAGCGTTCAGTGGGTATGCTGAAGGGAACAAATCAGACCAACTATTCGTCACAGATGTTCATCTAAGTGCAACTTCGATGGTTAGTTTAGTATGAGAATGAATAAAAAATACCCTGATATGACATGTGTAACTGTTGATTATGCATAAGTAACTTCCAGTTACACATTTCATATGCATGTGTAACTCCAAATTACACATGCGTTTTTATGTGTACTAGTTGATTATACATGCTTGTTTTATGAGTGTTTAGTTAGTGAATTTCCTTTTAGATTGGTAGATGTAATAGCAGCCTAATGATGGATGTTTTACTGTGGTCTTACTGTATTGTAGTCCTTGAGCTAAAGAAAATTCGTGGATCTAACTGTGTAATCGGTTAATCCCATGTCAAAAACTTTCTTATTAGTTGCATATATAAGATTTAACAGGAAGTTATCCGAATACGAAATAGAATTAATTTGATATTTTGCATCGATGTATCTCTTAGAACTAATTTGTGCTCTAATTATCACAACAGTGGTGGTTGTTGAGCTAGTGCGCATAGCGACAAGTGAAAGCATGGAGCCAGAGAGGCTAAGGTAAATTCCTTCCCTAGTGTTCAATCTTAGGTATTGAAGTTTCTTTTAGAATAAAATGCACAGTGTCTTCTTTTCAGGTGTAATTCTATACTTTTCATTGCTAACTTTGGTAGGACAAAACCTTTTAATCAGGAGAAATGTCTATTTGTAAAAGGGATTAGGAAGAGAAATGTCTATTTTTTTGTAAGTTATCTGACCTTTTTTGGATGTGTAACTATTAGTTACACATGCTAATTAGATGTGTAACTTTTAGGTACACAAGTTAAATGGATGTGTAGCTACTAGTTACACATGCTAATTAGATGTATAACTTATAGATACACATGCCAGTTGAATTAAATAGGATACAAAGAAATTATTTTCTTGTACAATGATTAGAGGAATTTCTTGGGACATTTTGATTTATTTTTGAAGTGCAGGATGAGGGCTTACTGTCTTGGAGTAAACTGAAGATGCACTTTTTTGTTTTGAGTAATTATAAGATTTTCAATTATTTAGTATTGTATTAGCACTATGCAATTCTGTTTAGTTTAGCATGTTAAAAATGCTCAATTATTAAAAGTTTGCTACTGTCTGAGGCTCTTGGCTTTAGAAATGTGTCTTTTTTGTTTCTATAATGTTGATGGGCTTACATCTATTCTCTGCAAAATCAACTGTTGGCCTCTGCAACTACAGGCAATTTGCTGAAACATAGCGAATCTGATGAAACAGGGGCTGCGATATTAGCTCCTGCAATATGTGTAAAGTATATGTCAAGCACCGGTATGTTGAGCTAAGAGACATTTGTTTCATGGTTTCTTCTATCTTATCTTATTGACACCGCATGGTCCGCACCAGATTTTTTTTTGCTGGGAATGTTGTGCTGCAATTGTCTACCTTGGGTAATATTTATATTTTGATTTAATTCACTTTCCTATTTCGTTTCCTATGTTCCATCAATTGCTCTTAATATAGACCCCCCCCCCCCCCCCCCCCCCAATCTGACGATATGGAGACACATTTTCTAGATGTTGCATATAATGTTATGAGATTCAAATCTAATCCATGTGTCTTTCATATTGTTATCGTACAGTTCTAGATTTCATAAGTAATGAAATAGTAGAAGATGTCTGCACAGTTCTAGATTTCACAGTTTTGATTTAGTTTTTGTGATATACGCATGTGTAACTTCTCCTTACACAACTCAGTTGCATGTGTAACTTCTCCTTACACATTCTATATGCATGTGTAACTTCTCCTTACACTAGACAGATGCATGTGTAACTAGAAGTTACACAAGTTAGATGCTTGTGTAGCTCCTTGTTACACATGCTAAAATAAAAATAACTCCTTCTCCTTACACAAGCCTTCATAGATAAGTTATCATGTGCCTTTTATGTGATTTTTTTTCTATAATTTTGCCTTGCAATTATTCTATAATTTTGTTTCTTTATTTTTTGTTTCCATGGATGTTTATTCTTGTTTGCAGATGTGCAAATATATTGGAATCGAGAAAGACAAAAAAGGAAGGAAACATTTCTATTATAGGATATAGTGGATTATTTCTAGGATTTCGCTTTCCATATCTCGTGTTTTAATTCGTTTATTGTGTTCAAACAACCAATTACTATAATTGTAGTAATTGATGAACGGACAAATTATTGTAAATGAAAATTAAAGTAATACATGTATTTTATGATGAATAACTTGTAGATAACCTTACATATAGCATGTGTAATAAAAAGTTACACATGCATATGGATGTGTAACTTGTAGATACACATGCCATACGCATGTGTAACTTCTGCGTACACATGTGTAACCAAGGTTTGAAAAACGTCCGCTTTTTCCGAAAAAACGGCCGTTAAAACGGTCACGCCTATGTAGCGTGTCCGTGAGGGTCACCGATACGCGTGTCTAAATAACACCGACAAATAATATAAAAAAACGGCGTTATTTAGACCCGTTATATCGGTTTTCACGCATGTGACAACCGTTTTTCTAAAATTGATTTTTACGTATGTTTCATCTAAATAACATTTTAACATAAGTTTTTTAGACTGTTTTTTCCGTTTTCAGACCCGTTATACCCGTCTTTTAGAAAGAAAAAAAATATAAAAATATTATTTTAACGAAATTTTTATATCTAGAATAAAAGATTAAGAATTACAATTAAATTTTTTTAAATAAATGAATAAACAAAAAATTAAAAAAATATAGTAACAACGTTATTTAGACCCGATATAACCGTTTTCACGCATGTTAAAACCGTTAGATAGGAAATCCAAATTATAATTTATTTATTTTTTTCTATTAACCGTTATCACACCCGTTATTTCAGAAAAACGTCAAATAAATGTGTTTTTTCCCTAAACAACACGTTTTTTGTCCGAAACGTGCTCACACATGTCAAAACAAGTTATAACGGTCACGCCCTATGACCGTGACCCAACCTGTGACCCGTTTTTCAAACCTTGTGTGTAACTACAGAGTACACATCTATGTACAAGTGTAACTTTGCATTACACATTTTATATGAATGTGTAACTTCCGGATACACATGTCATATGCATGTGTAACTTCTGTGTACAGATCCATATGTTTGTGGTGGTCGGCAGTGGTGGCGGGAGGTGGTCGGCGGCGGCAGTTATCAGTGGCGGCGGGCGTTGGTGGTGGTTGGCGTTGGTGGTGGTCGGAGGTGGCTGGCAGTGGCGGTCGGAGGTGGTTTGACTGGCGGTGGTGGTTTGATGGTGGTGGTCGGAGGTGGCTGGCGGTGGTGGTCGGAGGTGGTTGGAACATCATCACATAATATTTTAATAATTTTGGGCCTAAATTTAAATTTTATTTAATTATGGGCTTGACAAGATGCATAAGGGTATCAAGGTCTTTTAATATTTAGGGGTCTAGATTTACACTTCTTTTAATTAAGGGCCTGATATTATGGGTTACCCATGGATCGGGCCTTAGCCTAATTTTCCCAAGCAGCCCGGAAGAGCAACACTGCTAATGGGGTTGCCAGTTTACTAGGAAAGGTACCAAACCACCTATAAGACCAAACACTATTCGGTTTGTCTTGTATAGATTTTGATTCCTTCCTCAGTATACTTTTATCGCTATTAGCAGCCATGTGGAATAGAGGAGGCATGTTATCAGGTATCCACCAAGATAATGTCTTCTATTTTGGATTGGGAATGCAATTTCGAGAGGAAAATGGATTCAAATGGTTGGGATAGTATCAACAATTTAAGAGCTGTAACTTATATCACATGAGGAAACTTTAAGCTTTCATTACTGTTAATTGGCGACTCTTTGACTTAATGGGCACAGGCATCACAGGATTTTTAATAGTTGTTGTTGTTGCAATGCATCCATTTTTATGGTTAGAGATTATGGTCCAACTACTCAATATAATGACCCATTAGAGCGTGTCCTTAGGAATTGCGATGAATTCATATCACATTTCAACTGGGCATATGTACACTTCTGAGCTTCAGATGTTTAGGTCGAGAGTCGAGAAACTAATTCTTGATTACGAGTCTGGTGCTAGTGTTAATGCCAGTGACCGAGGAAGAGGGGGTAAGTGCGGCCCCACTAGATTTTGAATTACTTTGGAAATAAGTTTGAGCTTTCCTAATATTGATGTCTTGTGGGTGCAATTTTATATGGCAAAAATGAAATTTGTATTTTTTTTTAAATAGAAAAAGAGGTTTCCCTCGGATTACAGTTATGGATGAAGGCATAATCGGGGATACTATAAAAAACACATTATGAAATAATTTAAGAATTCCTTATCCAAATAATTTTTGTAATGGATAAATTACCCTTAAGTATCACCCAAGTGTGTAACAGTCGGCAGTTGAAAGTATTACCCGACAATGCCGACCATTGTCAATTTCAAGGCAGAGAGTTCAATTTTCACACAATTGTGCAAACAACATTTGGCATTGGTTCAAATGGAATCAGCATTAATAACTAACGATCGGTATTGGAATCATGAAAATCGACTATGTCGACTCCTAACATACAAAAATACCCATATAACTTAATTTCAGTCGGTATTGAATTCAACCTACAAATAATGCGGACTAACAAAGTCATTATTGGTTTCATCAACAAAACAATACCGACTATAGCAGTCGTTATTACATTCAAACTAATATAAGTGTCGGTGAAGTTGTTCAACACAAGGAATAGCATAATTAGAATCCAAAGTTGAGGAGTCGTCAAGCCATATTAAACCTCAATTGTGATCAAGTTAAAACGAGCAGGAAAAACCTAAAAGCAGAAGCTATGAAAACGGAAAAATAGAACACCTACCGTAAAAGATGAACAAGAACAATATTTTGCCAATATCACTCTTAAAATTCAGGTGCGTATCCAAATCTTGGAGCCTCTTATTTAATGATCCTAAATAGATCATCTTAATTATAAAAAAAAAACAATATTGTCATGCTGAGAGATGGGAACACGGTATACTTGTTTGCTTATGAATCGTCAGCATCATCACTATCTCATGATATTGCTTCACATATTTGAGGGGAATACCAAATTAAAAGTACCCCTTAGCTAAAATTCATCCACACATAACTGTGAGTATCCCCCAACTGTGCCTTCTTATGAATGACCCATAATGTCATAATTTCAGGTTTTATAAACCATTATATCTTGATTCCAATTCTGAAGATTCAAATAGGTTAAAATTGCCCATAAAGCATTCCCTGTCCAAGCATGTTTTATAGAGTACTTGTTACAAAAAACCGACTCTTGGTTTCCCAAATTATATTTGATCTCATTACTAAAACAAAATATTGAGCCAAAAAGTCAATGTCAAATTTAGTATTGTTGCAGAAATCACCACTAATCTTTTATCTTTGTTGTCTTGCCTTTGCATACTTTCCTATAAGCAACAGAAAAGTAGATTCTGAATCACTTCTAAAAGTAATTTTGTGCCCACTACACTATGTGGCCCATTTCAAAGCTGCATCAACTCCTTTTATCTCTAGTTTCTCTTTGGTTGTTGCAGTGGAATACAGTCTCTAGCTTCTCTGATATTTCCTGTATAATCACAAAAACATGCCAAAATTTGTATCACAATACATCATTGTAAGAGCAATGTTGATCTTTATATCCATCTATCTTGTCGTCCCTTCTGTCTGTTGCGTAGTCACTTTTAGAGTTTCATCATTTAGAGGATTATAGAATAGAGTTGGCAAAAATGAAATTTACAATAGAAATTTTTTGTTTGATCTCATGAGTGAAAAGTTCTAGCTCCATCACTAGTTACTGCAGTAAGACATACTCGGTGTTGATTACAGACAAGTGTACTATTTGAATATGACGATTAAATCAACATCAATATCCGTAAATGCTTAATTTGATAATTTACTTAAATCGACAGAGGTATGAAGCAAGGTTTTTAGATACTTAGCTAAATGAGATGGCAATTCATACTTAGTTGCTTGGCCACTTAAAGGTATTTATCAAGATTACCCCATTAATATTAGACATGAATATGGTTGATGTCAAGGAGACTTAATGACATTGATAATATAGACACGTTGAAGGAATTAATCAGGATATAAAAACCAAGTACAGCTGTGATACAAGAAACAAAGATATGGAGGATAACAAATTGGTTAATAAACGCTTTGTGGGGGGAGACAACAACAAATAGGATATGGTTCCATCTGAAGGTTTAGGAAGAAACATGTTTAACATTTAGAAAAACTGATTTGTTGAATTTTACTTAATAGATTATATTTCCTAACGCCATTAGTCAGAAGTTTGTAAGCAAAACCGATGTAGGGCTGGGAACGGATGAAAATCCGATTCCGATAGGTTAAGTGTTATTGGAATTCCGAAATCCGGTAACATCCGACGGAATTTTAAAATTCAAATCCTAAAAATATGAAAAAATTGGGTAAAAGGGATTAAAAATTACTAATCTGGTTAGAAATTCCGATAATTTCCGATAAATTCCGATAATTTTCAATAATGTATGATTATTTCTAAGAATACAATTTCCGATAGTCAACATCTTTATCCTAGAGGTAGGAAATTACTAATACATTCCTATGTGTTATCGGATGTCGGAACTTAACAATCGGATGGGGTCTAATCCGATTCCGTTACGTTAAAGGGGGAAAATCAGATAAGAATTCCGATCCGATATCCGATATAACGGATAAAATCCTATATGATCATGAATTCTCGGAAACGGATTTCGGATTTCGGACTATTATTGACAGCCCTAAACCGATGGCGTTGAATAGACCTTAACTAATGTGCACAGTTCTTGTAATGATGAGAAAATAGTGGAATTTTGGGAATAGCTAGATGACTTAATAGGATGGGATACGTATTCATGGTGCATTGTTGGAGATTTTAATTCAACCATAAGAAAATGGAAGAGGAACAAAATGGAAGGCTCTGAGCTAGGAAGGAAATTGTTCAATGAATTCATCGCACATCAAATCCTCATGGATCTACCAGTTGGAGGGAGTTTATATACCTAGCCAAGCATGCAAGATGACCCAATTTTATGTATATTGGATAGAGTATTGATTTCTCCACAATATGATGGTAAATTCCCAAATTCTGCTCAAATCTCGTTATCTAGAACTACATCAGATCATTCCTTAATTTTTTTCACTTCTAGTAATAACATTAGACAAAAACCATCATTTAAAGTTCATAATATTTGGTTTGTAAACAAAAATTTCTTAAATCACTTGCAAATATGATGCGATACAATGGTATTTACTGGCTCACCTATTTTTATATGGGCACGGAGATTAAAGAACATGAAATTCTTTCTCAAAAGATGAAGCAGAGAGCAGTTTGGTCAGAATGTGACAAAGAAGGCAGAGCTAACTGAAAAGATTGATGCACTTAATTTGCAAGAGGAAAAATGAGACTTAGAAATGAAAAATTTACCAATAGAGTGCACTGGAAGATGAGACTGAAGAAAATTAGAATAAACGACCATAGAAAATGGTTATCTAGAGCAAAAACCAAATATTTAAAAGAAGGTGTTTATAACACCAGAATGCTGCACCAGATAGCAAAAGGAAGAAGGATGAAGAATAATATTTGCAAGCTGGTAAGAAATTGTGAAGATAACTTCAAGTAAGAGGAGATACAACATAAAATTTGGGAGCATTTTCACCGCTTTATTCAAAGAAAAACATGAACACAGATTACAACTGCATAACTTTGACTTTATTGAAATCTTGAATGAAGAAAAAGAGTGGATGGAGAGACCCTTTAAAGAGAATGAGATATGGATTGCAGTCAAGAATTATGAAAACGATAAGTCTCTAAGTCCAGATGGCTTGAGTTTTACAAAGCAGCATGACAGGTAATATAAACTAACTTTATGGTTGTTATCAATGAAGTTTTCTTGGAAGAGAAGGTAGATTGGAGACTGAATTGTTCTTTCATTAACCTCGTTACCAAAAAATAAAAAAAAAGTGCATCTAGGCCTTGACATTTTGACCAATAAGTTTGGTTAGTAGCACTTACAAGATAATCTTAAAGGCTATGACTAACAGATTCAAGACTGAGATTCCTAAGTTAGTATTTGAACATTAAGGGATGTTTATCATGGGAGTACAGATTCATGATGGAGTATCAATGGCTGGAAAGATGATAGATTTTATACTAACAGCATGTTCGTTTCAAGTAATTGGATTCCAGGTAATGCACCCAATTCTTTGAACCGAACGGTGCAAATGAATTTTTTGTAATCAAGAATTTTGATTCCTAAGAATTCAATTCCCTCCAAAATAGTAGAGTTTCATTGCATTGGTCTAGTAGTGCAATGGAATTGGATTCCGGTATAAAAACAAAGATAATTGAATTACCTCAACCGAACATGAATTTTTAAGATTTGAATTGCATTCCTTGGAATCCAATTCCAAGAATTGGATTACCCCATAATAGCCCGTTCGGTTGGGAGAATTGGAAACCTAAGAATTCAATTATGGGGTAATAATGAAAGAACAATTTTTTGAGGAACCTTAGGTTAAGTCTTACGAATGAGAAAGAAAAAAAAGACATAGAAATCCGGCTAAATAACTTTTCTAGCGAGGTATAAAATCTCGCCCAACTTCTGTTTCCCTCGTAGCTTCCCTCATTCCGAGGAGAGATAAGGGAACAATGGGTTTTGGCCATTCTTTTTTGTCAAATCGTTCCCAATATTTCTCCGAAATCATTTCCACCCCCAAAAAAAGAAGAAGAAAAAAATTCTTTTGCACCTCGTCTAATAGTTGACGCATTTTTCTCTTTTAATGAAATTTAGGACTTCAAACAAGTAAATTTTGTTTTTTTTCAGAGAATTTTTCCTTTCTCCTCTTTTGTAAGAACATCTCCAATGCTAGAGGTCAAGGTCATCCTATGTGAAGGTCTTATTTATACCTTTTAGTTGTGGGTCACTTGCTACATAACAGAAAAATATATATATATATATATATATAAACTCTCTACCTAAATTTTAAACGCGTAATTGGGGGATACTTTTATTAATTTTAATTGGGGGATATAGGAAAAAAGACAAAAACGGGATTTGAATAGTAAATTAGAGTCAGCCCTTATCTATGTATTTTAACTAATTCCTAATCTACCCCTCATTAATCATGTTTAGTGGTTAATTATAATTAGCTAAGTTAATAAATTAGTTTGATAATCATTAGTATAAAAAATTATCATTGAATTTGTTGATGCAACAACATTAAATCAAGATATTGATGATCATGAAGGTTTAGGTGAAGAACCAACCTAGGAGAGTAAACAAGTTGAATATGCAAGTGCTCCAATTAGTCATATATAAGTATTAATGTATTGAAATTTGATATTTTTTTTCCATTGTTACGCCTGAAAAACTCAGTGCCGGCATGGTAAAAGTATGAATACCATGCCGGCGGGGACCAAATTGGCATGGTATTCATACTTTCACCATGTCGATACACAATATCCCCCAATTTTGAAATTGTAAGTACATTGCCGGCACAGAAAGTTCATTATCGAGCATGCCGGTAATAGTGCCGGCAATGTACATTGTAACTTGCTGTTTCAGATAGATTTTTTTGTATGTTTTTATCCTCAAATCTGCACCGTACACTTGGGAATAGACCATGTCGGCACAAACAAGTTTTGGGACAGACTTTCTGAGCTATGTTGGTATCGGCATGGTATTCATCCTAACATCCATGCCGGCACTAGATATCGGCATGGTATTCATCCTAAAAGTCATGCCGGCACAAGATATCGGCATGGTCTTCATCACTTCCGAATGTTAAAAAAAAAAAAAAAAACTTTTTCAAAGTGAGAAGCCGGCAGAAAAGGAGAAGAGAATTTGAAAGGGAGTGGGGAATATTTAGAATTTGAAAGGGAGTGGGGAATATTTAGGTTTGATTTAGTTTTTATTTTTTTAAAGGGTAGTTTCGTATTTCTGCCCAAAAAAACACCTCTTAGCAGACACCATTGGATGGGGATTGTAATTTATATCCCCCAATTAAAAAAACTATCCCCCAATTACGCGTTTTAAATTTCATCTCTAATCCCCAAACTCTTATTAAACACTTTTCATTTAAATTTAGAGATAAAAGATGATGTCAACTTATGACCCAAGGATATGAAGAAAGTCTTATTTAGACTTTCTCCTTTACCCCCATTTTAGCCATTTCATCTTTTGCTACGACCCTCACCTTTGCATTGGAGATGAAACTTTGGTAAGAAATGTCTTAAATCCTAGGTGTCATATCAATTTAAAACCTTTACCCCTTGCATTGGAGATCCTCTAAACGGATGGGGTGGGTTGTTGTTTTCAGCTCGACAACTCCTAATCTTTTTCAACTTTTTTTTTTTTTTTAATATTGTTTTTCTCACTATTTTTGGTGACCCTTTTGAGTTTTTTCTTTTTTGTCCTTTCCTTGTCATAAAAAAGAAAAACGATGAGATCCAAATCTCACAAATCATATACAAATGCAACGCACTAAAGCAGTCTCTCATTAAAAATTATTGCTTCAAGGGTACTTTATTTGCTACAAAAATATGAAACCAATGTCATATAAGTGGTGTTTGATTTCCTATTCTTCCCTGTTTATCTATGCACCGCCACTATCACGTAAAGCTAGTCATGCCACGACAGGCAAATAGGCATGCTTGCTAGAGGCAAACAAGAAAATTTCTAGGGCGGGTACCAAATCCATAGACCCAGTGTTCAAGATTAGTTTACTTTACATGGATTCGTACCGGTACGTATGATTGCTTAATGTAGAGTACCAAAATTGCTAGGGTAAGTGTCAATTCACCCAATGTTGAAAAATTGGTTTATTTGACATGCATTGGACTAGTCTTATCAATACTGGTATCTGCATTAGTTATCATGCAAATAGGCAGCTACCATGTCATAAACCAAAAAATAATGCAACAAAAATCACAATCAGGTACTTAAGTGAAGAACCACACCAAACTATCAGACTTTAAGCTTTAAAATTCCACATTTATTTATTTAAAAAAACCTGGTTAGTTTGGGGTCTAGTCCAGTTATTTGGTGCCTGTTACTGGACGACAAAAAAGGTCATTAGAAATAAATTTCACACAATCCCTTATCCAATTATTATCTTACTACTTATTATATCCCTGATTAATTAGCGTTAATTAATCATATTAGGTGTTAATTATATTTTAGATGTGAGATTAACTAATGTTAAATCGATCTTCAAAACATCAAACAACTTAAAAAAATTGATTTTTTTTTCTAAAACAGTATCCAGAATCGGTCTTCTCGAAGGTCCATACAATCCGATTATGTTTTTATGCCACCAAGAATCGGTCTTTATGTTAGCAATTATAAACCGATTATAGACAAGTAATAAATTTGAATTTTCACCGAAAATAATCGGTTTATATAATTTCACATGTGATCCAACTCTAGCTAGAAAAAGATACAGAAAAAATCGCATAAACCAACAATAATCGGATTATAATGACCCCAAATATAAACCAATTTCATTATGGACCCTAGATAATCTATTTATGTTAACAGATCGAGTAGCCCGATTGTCGACATGTGTTTGGAAAACAGAATTATTAAGCATGCATAAGCTTGTTTTACGATACACATAATTATAATTAAAACTTTAAGTGCATTAAGTTCAACACCAGGATCATCCAAAATACAAACCTTAACCATCCCAAAAGAGTGTTAAAACTTAAAACTTAAACAACCAAGTCTTAAAAACTTGAACTTTTTATATCTAAAACTTAAACTTATAAATCATGGAGCACCAGCATCAGGAGCAGCAACACCAGGAGCATTTGCAGTAGCAGTAGCAGCTTCTGCTTCAGCAAGGGCTTGAACTTCATCCATTTCTTCAAACATACCTTCCAAATGTCTGTCGTGATCCCTCCCAACTGAAATCATATCCCTCCTTCTCCTCGCAAACCTGATGACCTCAACGAGCTCTTCCAGTGCAAGTTTGTCTACCAGTGCGAGGGCTTCCTCCAAACGAGTTTCACCGCCATAGACGAACTTGTAGAGGCTTATGTGTGGCACGCGTTGTGGTACCCTATGAATATCCTCCTGGGTGAGCTCTCGAGAGTAAAATGCTAGGTGGCTGAAGTCCATACGTACAAAAAAACAAAAATCTAGTTAACAATCGGTACATAGGAAAACATATGTAATCCGATTGTAAACACAAAAACACACAAGAATTTCAAACATTAAGAATCGGTTTATGTGGTACATATATAAAAGCCGATTGTGAAATGGAATCTGAAGAGACAATTCACAATCGGTGTGTTACCACGCAAATAAAACCCGATTGTGGGATCGCAGAGTTAAAATAAATTTAGTACCCAGAATCGGTTTATGCTAATGCACTTATAAACCGATTCTGGTGATGTCTTTCATATTCCGATTTTGGATCCAGAATCGGTCGATGTTAAACATCATATAAACCGATTACTCTGCATGTTCTTCATGGCTGATGAACAAAACCCAGAATCGGTTTATACGATATGTCAACATAAACCGATTCTAGGTAGATCGGAGATTTTGATTTTCAAAAATCGAAGATTTAAATATATAAATCAATGAAGAAATGCGAATACTAAAACGGGTTGATGGAGATTTACCTTTTTCCTGGTTGGATTGCAAATCGTTAGAGAAGAGGATCAAAAAAAAACTATTAGGGTTTTGAGAATTTGGAAAGATTAAGATGAAAATAGAAAGTTTTATTTATTTATGTTTTTTTATGTTTTTGGATTTTACTAAAAATTGTTAAGATTAGTATTTATATGGGTTAGCTTTAGGAATTAATTTGGGGGTAAACTAGACTTTTTGAGAAGTTTGGCACCCCATAGCCATTTGGTAGAGTTGGGAGAGAAATTTGATATGCCCCAAATAATTGGCCCGAGCCCTAATTTAGCTAGGTAAAAGAAGGTTATGAATTTTCGTCAGCATCTCATTTCTCTTTTCATCTGTCTTGATAGGTCAAATGGTTCAATAGTAATTACCTAATTTTTCTAAAATTAAATTAGAGAATGAGATTGAATTGTCGACTAAACATTCTTAGGGAGTGTACACAAAATTGAACGCGGTAATGTGCAACGCTAATGAACAGAAGAAGTCTTGTTTTTCTCTTTCGCTCTAAGTATTAAAGAAAAGTCTTTGTATATATAATATAATCACGTTTCATTGAGTTTTCTTATTTGTTTTTTTTCAATCATTGTAGCATTTAATTGTTAAAGATTTTCTACTTCTCACGTTTTAAATCACAATTTCAAGATTAAAACCTAACATCCAAATCACACTTGTATTGAATGTAAGAACAAACGTTCCATTCGCTTTTCAACAAGCACAAAGTATGACAGAAGAACCAGCATTCGAAGTTGGCACGGGCTAGAACACAGACTGCAGTTAATACAAAAAAAAAAATTGGGGTGGAATTCACTCTCTGTATAACGATATTTGCCATGGATATAAAATTTAATTGAAAATGCTGTTTTCTTTTTCTATTAAAATTTAATTAATTAAATTTGTCACTATGATCATTGATTATTCAGTGCCATGATGCCATCAGATCAGAGGTCAAACATTTGAAACTGTTAACATCCATGACAAAGAGAAAAAAAGAAAAGGAGAAAAATATGTAAGTAGGTAGGATAGGATTGTTACGTACTTTGGTAGGTCTAATTAGGCGAATTAAATCATTACTGTTTCAAGAACGAAAGTGAATCTATGCTTTAATCAAAATAAAACTGAATTTGTTATCATTGATGCAACTTTAACAAACCCCATTCAGCCATTCAAATACCTAACTATCTCAAAGGCTAACTTATGGTCATGAATCATGGCCATAAACCACTAAAAATTTATTAATTCAAATTTGGCAGAAATAAATGAACTAACAACGTGTAGAATAATCCAATCGTGACTATAGCCCAACAATTTTTAGCTTCAAAAAGATCGATGAACAAACTTGCAGGCTTGTAGCTATGAAGTTTACTGTCTGTACTTAAAATAAATTGGGTTGGCATTGGTCGCTGCAATTTGCCGGAACAAAACAAATAGGAAAGCCGCTCTTAATTACACTACATCTCATTACACTACATCTTAGGGTTTTTTCGTCTACCAGCTGCCTAGATCACCTTTGATATGGTCACCTTTTAATTTCTTGTGGATGATTGATAGTTGTGTCACCGCGCAAGACATGAAAACAAATGCTTAGCAAGAAGGATTTGTCTCCAAGCTCATGGCATTCTTGTCTTGAAGCAAGTTTTAACCTCATTTTGTACGATACCTGAATCATATCCCACAAGTGAAGTGCAAGTATGAAGAAATCATTTTCAAACTTGAGAATGCGAAATGTCAGTCTTGATTTATGATCAAAATTATCTTCCCAATATGCTAACCTGATTCGTATCAAGGGAATCAAAAATTATTTAATGGAAGGGGAATCTAATATAATACTCATGGAATTATGGAGTATTTCTGAACTTTCTTTTTAATAAAAAAAAACTAAAAACATCTGGAGAAACCTGACTAGATTGGAATCTTTGGATTGTTTAATGGTAAATCGTGAATTCCAATATTGTAGATCTCTTTGTCACTGAGAAAAATTTAACGCATCACTGTGACTGAGTTGGACAAGTTGAATGGTTGTTAGTAGTTGCCAACAACCACTAGCATCATTAAAGTCTAAATTTTGGGTTGTGCGAGCGACAGATCTTGGGTTACACTGTGCCAGGATATATAAACAAGCGAAAGCCACAGCAAAATGTGCCGAGCATGAATACAAAAAAAACGTTGTTCGCACCCTCTCTTTTTTTATCTAACAACGTGGCACTGAAGTATTTTATACATGGTTGATTTTGATAACACTCGCAAAAACATTTGACAAATAAAAAATTTGTACAAACAATTGAACAACTGAATTGATTAAAAGTTGCCGATATTTCCCGATGGTTGGTTGTACTGTCGCTCGATCAAAAACACTCGAGTAACCATGAAAAATCTTTCTTAACCATGTTGTACTTTTCAATGGAATTGAGGTTAGTATCAAAAAGTAAAACAACTAAAAATAAAAAGCCGCAACTAAGCTTCTTGGGGTCCATTTTATACATCCAACACGGGTTTGTGCTATAGTATTTATTGTCGAAGGTGGAACTACATTTTGGACGACTAATTTATCATACTAAATTGGGTTGAAAATCAGTTATTTTTCACGATGAGAGACGACCGAGACATTGTCTATTCGATTCCCACTGTTGGATGTAAAAGATGAAGACTTTTGATCCTAAATCAAAGCACTTTATCTCATATTAACTTGACTCTGAGACAGTTTGCACAAGTGTGAGGAACAAAAATCAGATGACAATTAGAAAAAATAGAAATAAAAAACTTTTCGTGAAGCATTTTTTTTCTTCCGTTTTGACTTTTGATTTGTGCCTTTTCCGAAACAAAAAAAGTTCATCGACGATGTTGAAATACCAGAGGCAGAATCGCTAATGCTACTCTTTAAATGAGATTCTGAAAGAAAACAAGTGGCTATAAATAGGCTCTGAACTCAGGGACCAAAGGAGAAGGTGCAAGTGAGGTCATATGCACCCACTAATTTTGAAGTTCCCGAGAAAAGGCTTCGGTTTTATGCACTCAATGATAATAACTTTGAAATTTGTATAGTTCAAAGTATAAACTGATTACTCAAATTTTCTCTAATTTATTTATATAAACTCTCTCTACGGATAACCAAAGAAAATAAATGATAATGGGTTGGAATCTGACGGTGTGGAATTCATGTGCCGCATCCATCGTCGTTAGGGATGAAACATAATATCCTGACATGCCATGCTGATGTTGCTATCGAACTGTTCTTGGCATCAATGTGCACAATTTCTTCACCGGGATTGATGTCTCCAAAATGGACTTATGGTTCTATTGCGAAGCTGATAAGCTTGCATACCATGTGATTTTGAGACTTCACAATCACCCGTCTAGACTCGATGTAAATGCAAGGAAAGGTAATATCTTTTTTCATAGATTAGGGACAGTGGCGGAGCCAAAATAAAATAAAATGAAGGGGGCTAAAAAAATGTATAAAAGTGTGGACTAAATCCATAGTACTCGGTGGACTAAATACGAAATATATAATAAATATAAGGGTTTTTAGATGGATTTTTTGATTTTTGGGGGGCTTGAGCCAGGTTAGTCAACCCTTGGCTCCGCCCCTAATTAAGGATTGTGATTCAGAAAAGGATTGTGGCCTAGCTTGTTGCTAAAATTCCAACTAGTTTTATTCAGTGGTCTCTTGTTGTTGTCAAGAGGAAAAAAAAGGGGTGGGTAAAATGTTGGATCAAAATTTATCCGACCCCATACCATGCAAATCCTAGCTCCTCACTGAAATGTGTGTGGGACTTGGAAATCTGATAGGGAGTAAATCATTTAAAGTTGAGAGTTGTAACATGTTCGACTAGAAAAATTCAAATCAAAAGCAGCTGAAAAGCAGGAGTACTATCAAAAACATTTCTCTCTCTCACTCCTTCTTCTTCAATAAAACCATCAAAAACAACCCTTATCTGCTCATATTTAGTCCATTTTTGGACTAGATTTGAGCAGATTTCTTCATTTTCCCTTGCTTTCTAGGTAAGTTAGTAGATTAGTTTGGTTTTTATTATGTTTTCTACTTATCTACACCATTTTGATGGTTTTATCTACTCTTTTGAGGTTTATCTTCGCTTTAATGGCGATTCTTGGTTATTGAGTTGGGTTTTAAGATCAATAGTAGTGCTCTCCATGCTCTCCAACGACGAAATCTTCATCTTGGTTGCCTCCGACGACGGAATCTTCATCATCAACTTATCCGACGATGGAATCTCCATAGGTGGTCTTTTTGACGACGGAAGCTTCATCACTAGCTATAAGAGATTTGAGCAAATCACTCCTACTTTGGGAGCATTTCTTTCTAAAGAAGAAAAACAAACTAAATGGTTGGAATTTAATTCCGATAAAAACCATTCTTCTTTCGATTTAATCGGATCTTATTCATACTTGTATTTGTCTTAGTCCGGTAATCCTTCTCTTTCTCTTGTCGGATTTCTCGGTATTGTACTCTCACGGTATATTCTTGTTACTTTGTATTCTCTTATTTTTTATCTTATTCTCATTATAATCTTGAAATCTCATTAAAGAAAAGTTTTCTTAAAAGAAAAATAAAAATAAAATACTGATATTTAAAGATGAAAGCTTCACATCTTTGTATCATCACATGTGGGGTACGTGCACATAAATGTAACACGACCCAAAAAACTGTTTGGATTTCAGTCGTTATTACCTGTATTTGTGGGACACTGCGACATCATCTCAACTTGTTTGGGACTGGCCGACAGGGGGGTTGCGCTTGTTGATGAGTCTCCAGTCAAAATTACTAGGCGCTCGGCGCTCATATGGTTAGTTACATACTGGGACCTGGCAGAACCAGTAGAAAACACGTTCGGATTTAATGCAGTACAGTGATATAGTTGCTAGGTGATGACAGTTGCCAACATCAAAATATTTATTGGCTGAAAAACGAAATTCGCACTAAATTATTTACCGATGTATAAAAAAAACAAGGAAAGAGTAGAAATCTTTACCGGTCAAAAAATAAGCATTCTACACTCATAATCGAGTGAGATTTTCCCAAAGCTGCGCACTCATATAAAATAGGACCCATCTCAAAATCAAAGGCCATTTGTGGGGGAGTTTTATAGGACTGGACTGCCTGTCCAGAATTTTTGAAAGTGAAAATAACATACTAGAGTTTGATTGACTTTGGTAAATAGTGTCTTAATCAATGTGGTAGTTGAACTCCTAGTCAAAAAAAGTTAATCAATTATACCTCAATAAGTAAATTGTATATATATATAATTTGAGTTCAAAAAAGTTAATCAATTATACCTCAATAAGTAAATTGTATATATATAATTTGAGTGGAAATTGCTAGCCTCACATTGAAAGTTAGGCCAAAAGCTTGAAATCTAGAGCTCCTGGCCCCCGACCACTAGAAACCAAGGGTTTCCAAAAATAAAAATAAAAAAAATTAACACTCACGACTGGGGGTGATGACTACCTCTAGAAATCATAGAAAACCTCATTAATTATTTTTTTTACTCGCGTTTCTCCCTCTTTCTATTCTCTCCGTCTCTTTCTTTCTCATAAAACCCTATACGGCCAAATCCATAACCCTAATATTTTAATCGAACTACTTCTACATCCAATGTTGTACACCCAGCACTGTAGTCGAACTACTCTGATTATATTACAGGGGCAGTCAACTTATGAAGGTACATACTCATGACTTAAAGTTGTTATTTGAAATTCATTGTATGTTAATTCCATACCTTCACTAGAAGGGTTTTCTTATTTTGTTTTAGCAGTGCGGTCAACTTCCTATAATCGCGTTTCTTGGGTCTTACTGTATGTTAAAGCTTTGTGGATGTGTTTGGTACATTAACGAAAACTTCTGCAAGTCAGGGAGGTGGGTATTCCTTTATTTGTTCGTCCTCCGTTACTTGATCAACACATTTTATGAAGCTCTCGAAGGTACCTTAGAAAATGAATTCGAAAACCACCTACTAAAATTAGAATGAATTAATTACTGACTACTAATTGTAAATAGTGTTAAAAAAAATCATGCCAAATTTAACAATTAACCTCGGAGCATGTCACTCTCTAATACTTTGGGACTCGTGCATCTCGAAACCCTTTTAAATCCCCTTTGTTTACTACCAGAGATCAATGACAATACTATTCTTAACATGTTTTCCTTACCATTAATTGAGAATTTTTTTTGCTTTATTATCTAACGAATGATTTCATCTTTATTTTTAATTTTGTTAACTGTGTTAAAGTTAATAGACCAAACCAGCCATGCAATTACAGTGATGTGCTTGAAGCATTTTCATATGCAAGTGGGTCCTGGAATGGTTGCTAAATACCATATGGTGAGTAAGGTGCAACAAGGTTAACAAATCTCATTCAGCTGTTCATCAATTGTGGATGTGGTATATACAGTATAAACTCCAGTCTCTAAGTTTTATTTGCAAAACAAAATTCTTAAATGTTGTTATAGTCTTGCATCGTGGGTTTTATGTATCCCTATTCATATATGTTTACAAATATCACTCTTCTTATTTAGTGAATTAGTTTACATATGTGGTTTGTGTTAGATGACATGATCTAACGCAATGAATAGTCCGTCATTTTTACAGGGTAAATGCTCTCAATTACGTCGATGAATATGGTTTAGTTTATCTATCGTAACTACTCTTGTTGGTATTGGGCTATTCTTGAGATTTAAGGATCAACTTTTATTTTTAACGTAACTATTTTTAGAAATTGATCGTGAACAAGCTCAGTTTGAGCTTGCCAAAGAAATGATGCAATTGTGGGCAGGAACAAGTATTAGTGGCATCCCTCTTTACAAGGTATATCTGATTATCGAGCTCTCTTTTATAATAAGAAATTTACGGTATTGGAATTGATAAATTAAATGTTCGGTTCATATCACTTTATTTATGTATTCTGTTATTCATGTTCTTATCATATGTGTATACAAGTAGAAGATTAAAAAAAAAATTTGTTGTTGCTATTTACCTAGGCTACTGCTGCGTATTGGGGACCTAGATTTAGGGTGACTAAAAAGTGTCGGGTTTCATATGGATTGACTTGGAGGATGAGAATCAAGAAACTATGTGATTTTGGAAACTCCATTGTGGGATGTGATTACCAGTGTGTTAGAGTTTTCAGTATAACATTGCTTCTTGGTTGCACTTGCACATATTAGTTGAACAATAGGTCCTTGAGCCTCCCGGTGAAATGTTTGCGTGCCGGGTTAACCAATTTAGATATATGTATGGATGTTCTTACGTGAATGCGAGTTTTGGTTTGATTATATATGTTAATTTCTAGATATTTTGTTTTGGAATGTGTTTTGATTGGTGTAGAGATTAATAATAGGTCCCTGAGCTTGTCAATGAATTGTTTGCCACCAATTGCCATTTTCTTGTTTGTGCTAACATTTTCAAGTCTAAAGTTTTTTGGTAAAACTTTAGACTTAGCCAATTTTGTTAAACATAATGGAGTTGACTGAAGTAAGAAATAACATATCTTGCTGACTGCGGAAAAATGAACAATTCTTGGAGTCCAGGTGCAGCTTACAGCGAAGCAAAATATAGAAGAATACGAAGGAAAAGTAATCTTCTACTGCATCAAATTAAGTACCCCATCATTCCTAGCACGGAATATTAATTGAGAGCGTCTAGGTATGTTGTTTTGACATAAAACTAAAATCTTTAATTTCCTAACTCTTCAGCACTGATGACATGACACCTACCTGTTCAACATGTTATTGTAAAACTTCATGTACCCTGACATGTAAACCTATATCTGTTATACCTCAGCATAATGCAATAAAAAATTGTCAAAGCATCTAAAACCCTAAAATATATCTCGAACACTTTATTTCTATTTCCACTTCAATGTTTATATAGACTTCGATAGATTAGAGAGAATTTTGTTCAATAAACTCTCTGTTTAGGTTTGTTTAGCCCAATTCCCAGTTGATCATCCTTAGAGATGTCCAAAGAATATACATTATTTACTATACTGAAATATTCACAGTTTTTTTTTTTTTTTTTTTGAACGTTGAAGTAAGTATTATACAATAAATGATCTCTTCTGAATTAATTTATTTGGTTGAAAATTTTATTCATGTAAACTCTATAGGCAGCCAACATATATACTGAAAAGAAAAATGAGAGCAACAGATGGAGTGGTGGCTTCTGATGCAACATTAACTACGACACCTAACTGAATTGGGTTAGTGTTTCTACATCTAATATTTAGGGACTGCTTTTTGAAGCATCTATGTTTAGATGTATCAATACTAACCTGATATCAGTTGGAAAAAGAAAGACGACATGACCAGTTATTTGTACTTTAGGAACCGAGTAAGTTTGTAGATCATTCTCCGTGAAGGTGTTGAGTTTTACTTTTTTCGAAATTCTTTTATGTGGCATCCTTGAAAGATTAATTAAGGTAATTCCTATCTTTTGCACGAGTGACAGGGGCAGTTGAATTTGTTACTTATCTTTAACTTTATGTGTAACATTGTTGCTTTCCATTTGAAGTTAAGTCCATGAATTTATTTGGTGGACCAAAAAAATAGATTAGATAACAAGCTTAACAAAAATGGAAGCACGAGACAGAGACTGTTATGTTCACTATTTTCTGGGTACTCCTGATTTATCGTACAAAGATCAATTCTATAACAATTGGTAGAAATACCTCGCCAACAAATCTAAGAATTAAGGTCTAAAGCGGTGGTAAATATAGTTCAACAAAGAAAACTTAACATCCCAGGAATATAAACTCAAGCCCGTGCAACGCACGGGCAAAACACCTAGTCTCTAGTAATTCCACAAATACCTCTCTTTCTTTTTACCCTCTCTCACTCACAAAAGTCCGCCTTTGAATTTCACAAACTCACCAGTCACGTTGGCTGCATATTTTTTTTTTCTGGTTCCGGTCGGACCGGTCATGAATTTCCTCCGTCTATAAATACCGATTTATTCGTTGCCTAAATCTCTCACCACTTCTTCTTCATTCTCCCTTCCTTCTCTTCCCCTCTCTCTCCAAAAACAGCTCGATCGATCTAGGGTTCTCTGAAAGAATTCAAACTAATTATCTAAAGATGGGTTCGAATCAGAAGGATGTTGGAATTCTTGCTATGGAAATGTATTTCCCTCCTACTTGTGTCCAACAGGTGAATCATTATTCCAGAAAAAACAATTCATCTCTTTTTTTATGTGGTTTGATTTGAAAAAACAAAAATAAAAGTTTGATTGATCTCTAATTGGTTTTAATCTGAGGGTTTATGTTTCGCTCTGCACGACATTACGGATAGAATTGTGTTTGAAAAATTGTTTGGTTCTTGTATTTTGAGCTGAGGTTAGATGAGAATTTACATTCTTAATCCTGGATTCTATTTATATCAGAGAAAGAATTTGGAAGTGTTGTAATTTATTTATTTTTTATAAAATAAAATTTTGAGATTATTGTCTACTAATTGTCAGTTTTTAAATTAGATCAGTAAATTTTTCTTGAGCAATTTTTTCTGAGGTATAATTTCGATGTTAACAGAGTGTTTGAATCTGAAAATCAGAATCTCAGATTTGGTAGAATTATGAATGTAACCAGAACATGTTAAGCTTTTTCTAAGCCTTTTTGCTTTTCTGTGGATTATGTGTCATGGGAATAAGATATGAATCCTTAACTGTTTTGGTTTATATGCTACATGTTTAAGTCTTTAACATCCGTAAGAATGGAAGAATCCAGTCTAGATCTTAAGTTTGTAAAGCCCGACCTGTTCTTGTTGATGTAGTTTGGGATCAGGTATATTCGTTACAATTTTTAGCTTACCTTTTGTTTGTTTTCATCTTTAGGAAGCATTGGAGGCTCATGATGGTGCCAGTAAAGGAAAATACACCATTGGGTTGGGACAAGATTGCATGGCGTTTTGTTCCGAGTTGGAAGATGTCATTTCAATGAGGTTTGTTCTGTTTGATCCCAAATGTTTATGACAGTATGTTGCGTACATGGTATGAGCTTTAGTAGGATGCAACTGAAGATTGGATTTCTATTAGATGATGATTGGGATCTTGTCATGCAATTCTTTGATTTTTAGATATGTCAGAATTGATGAAACCTTTTTGTTTTTGTTGCAGTTTGACAGCCGTTAGCTCTTTACTCGAAAAGTATAAAATTGACCCTAAACAAATTGGACGCCTGGAAGTCGGCAGTGAAACCGTGATTGACAAGAGCAAGTCCATAAAGACCTTCCTGATGACTATCTTTGAGGTAATCTCTCAATTCCTTTCACTGCCTATACTTAAGATTTGGTTATTAGCTTGATATTGACCTTACATGGTAACACGTGGACACTCCTCTTGCGAATCTGTAGCCATATTCTCTATCTTGCGCTTTATTTTATTGTTGTTTGGTATATTCAAGCTATAACTTGTTTAATGAAAATCTGTTGGTTGCAAAACAACGTTACTTTTACTCTGCTAGTCTTTAGCTTTTCATTCTCGCTTAACATATCTGCCGTGTTAACAATCAGGAATGTGATAACACTGACATTGAGGGTGTTGACTCCACAAATGCATGCTACGGAGGAACTGCAGCTTTGTTCAACGTTGTAAATTGGGTGGAGAGTAATTCCTGGGATGGACGATATGGTCTTGTTGTGTGCACTGATAGTGCGGTAAGTCTCTTATTCTTCGAAAGCTAGCTGTTAGATTCATATCATGTGAGAAGCTTGTTTTTCAAGACAGTGTAACTCAGCTCACATAATGGAAGCCGCCTTCTCTTTGCTTAGGTCTATGCAGAAGGACCTGCCCGCCCCACTGGAGGAGCAGCTGCTATTGCTATGTTGATTGGTCCAGACGCACCAATTGCCTTTGAAAGCAAATATAGAGGATCCCATATGTCCCATGTCTATGATTTTTACAAGCCCAACCTAGCCAGTGAATACCCGGTAAGCTCTCCATTTTCCTTTGTGTGCCCAATAAATGATTCAGCAAGATTTTTGAGGTTCAGAACTGCCAGATACATACGTTCATCACCATTCTAAACTATATCACATTTCCTTTTTGTGTAGGTCGTTGACGGAAAACTTTCACAAACTTGTTACCTCATGGCACTCGATTCCTGCTACAAACGCTTCTGCGCTAAGTATGTTGCTACATAACCTGGCAAAAATGCTCAACCATACTTAGTTATTGGTAACTACCCCCTGTTTCAGGAAAAGGAGGTAGTGTCTTTTCATTTTCTGACTGCTTATTCATATGTCTCTGTAGGTACGAGAAATGCCAGGGTAAGCAATTCTCGATGGATGATGCAGACTACTTTGTATTTCATTCTCCTTACAACAAGGTATAATTTTATTCTTCGATAGGTGTAAATCAAGTCAATTGTGTCTGTCATTCTCATGATCTCGAAAAGTTAAGATTTGGCTTTCTAGAAAAGCACATGTATAATCTTGCTATCTTTGTCCCAATTTGCTCTAGCTATTGAAACTATATTACTTGGGGCTGCATCATAACAAATGTTTTCTCAATTGAAATTGCAGCTCGTGCAGAAAAGTTTTGCTCGATTGTACTTCATGGATTTCTTAAGAAACGCCAGGTTTGTGTTTGTCAGTATTAAAGGAGTAATATGTTAATTCCTCTGGTTCTAGATTTATCCAAATTGTGACGTTGAAGTCCAGAATAACTAAAAAGTTGCTCTATGATGGCCAGCTCTGTTGACGAGGCTTCAAAAGAAAAGCTCGCACCATTTGCAGCTCTATCTGGTGAAGAGAGCTACGCCAGTCGGGATCTTGAGAAGGTAAAACACAGCACTACAACATAGCCCTAATCTTGATTTGTTCTCGATTTGGCAAGAATATTTTATCTGATGATTTTATTGGTTATATTTAACAGACATCCCAAACTGTTGCAAAGAATCTTTATGCTGAGAAGGTTGGACCTACCACTTTGTTGCCCAAACAAGTCGGTAATATGTACACTGCATCACTCTATGCGGCATTTGCTTCTCTTCTTCACAACAAAAATAGCTCACTGGTAAATATCTTTAACATTTATGTCATCCATATGTTTAAGTTGGCTACTAAAATGTGATACGTTCCGTAATTTTCGGTGAATTTAACAATATATATTGCTTATTTTCTGTACAGGATGGCAAATGTGTAATAATGTTCTCTTATGGAAGTGGTTTGAGTTCTACAATGTTCTCATTCCGAATGAGGGAAGGTTCACATCCATTCAGCTTATCAAACATTGCTACTGTAATGGATGTTGCACACAAGTTGGAGTCGAGACATGAGGTAATTCTTTATTTCTTTTTGTTTATCGTCTGGGGTCAGAGTTTCTTGGAGGGCATAAGAATTAAAAAAAGATGCCTTGTTTTTACCCCTATAAGTAAATTTAATTTCCTTGAGTTTAAATCATTCATGCCCAGTTTTTTTAAACCTTCAGTACTTTCTTTGTTTCAGGTTACTCCTGAAAAATTCGTCGAAACCATGCAACTCATGGAACATAGGTACGGAGGGAAAGACTTCGTAACGAGCAAAGACATGAGCTTGTTAACTCCAGGCACATACTACCTTACCGAAGTTGACTCCATGTACCGCAGATTCTACTCCAAGAAGTCAAGTGCCGCAGTGCAAAATGGTCACTAAAAAAATAGTGGAGGATGGAAATATCTAGCAGAAACGCTGCCGAAGAATTGCTTTTGTATTCTCATTGTTGTTGTTAGTGTTTTAGAATAATTCTTATTTATGATTTGTACAAGTTAAATTATTCCAAACCTCTATGGTTCGCCCATTAGCCATTGTAACAGGATTCTTCTCCTCTCAGTATATCCATTAAGTATTCAAGTGTTCCTCTCCATCTCTCCCCCTGATATAAAAGTTTCCTTTCTCGGAGGCCTGAGCAGGGATTAGCCTCTATATATAGTCATGTCATGGATAACATCTTGGTCGTCTTGCACCAATGCATCCAGTGTCAATTCCAGTCCCCACACATTTTCCACGGAAAGATACCAATGCGCCAAGCAACACGGCACAACAAATTCCGGTATGAAATTTTTGCGAGACATCAGCTGCATCTTCACGGCTTCACCTATTAGAGTCCTGGTAGTGGTAGAGGACTTGCCGCTTTTAGTCAGTTTACTAGTACTAGTAGTTCAGAATCTTCAGATCCCTGGTGGAACCCACTCAGTCGTCATCATCTTTTTGTCACTGAACCACCCCCTTTCTGCTGTTTCTGTATGATTCCGCAGTTCAATGTAACATGAAGTCCGCAACTTACACGTGTCGAACCACATCAAATCAGAGATCTGATCCAACGGTTGGATTTAATCCTCCTGCAGTTTTAAAAGACCCAATTGACTCTTTTTAACTGCTACATGGATTCATATCGTTTAGATTTTGATACTCTCTCTGAGTTACAATTCAATTAGGATTCAGAAACAAAAGACTAATAAATTTTATCTGTTGTAGTTAGAATTGAATTTATTTATGAAACTCATTCATCTGAATTCTTCTCTGTTATGGTAAAACAGTGTTAAGAGAGTGAAGGAGTAGTAGCTCAAGATATTTAGGGTTTCATTCTTTGAGTGGTATTTTGATTTCTGAGTGAAATTTCTGGAGTCATGGAGCTTTATTCGAAATGGGTTCGAAGGAATAAAGATTATGTTCATTCTATGGAGTCACTCGCCAATGTAATTTCTCTTCTGTCTCACTCTCTGATATTTCTGCTCTTATTTGTTGATTAAATTTTTCTAGCTTTTTATTGTTTATGAAGTTTGAAATTAGGGAAAAGGAGTAATTTTTAAGTGTTATTTGATTGGAGTAAGGAGAAATCTGCAAGGGTTTATGTTTAATTGGAAAGTTTGCTGATTTGGGTGTATTTTGAATTGTATTACAGGGATTGACATGGCTACTACCAGAACGTTTCTCTGAGACAGAGATAGGACCAGAAGCAGGTTTTGTGAAACTTTGGTAACAGTTGCTTCTTTTTTTATTTGTGTAGTAAAAAACTGTTGAACTACAGGGTTTATCTGAGGGTGTGTGTTTTTCGTATTGAGAAAGTTGATTTTACTTTTGTTTTGATGCAGTTACTGCTTTTTTGGGTATAATCACTTCTATAAATGAACATATTATCGAATCGGATCCATTACAACGTCGGATGGGAGCTATGGAAGAGTCATCTTCATCTTCGTTTCCTTGGTCACTTGGGATATCGGTTCTCAAGGACTTGGAAACATTGGTGGAAGTCATGGCTCAGCATTTCTATGGAGATGATAAGAAATGGAATTTCCTAGCTGTCACCGAGGGTACCAAGTAAGTTACATTTTGATGAACTGTGTTTGTTGTGTAAGAGATCAATTTGCTGTTCTCTAAGCATTGGGCGTTTGATGTGATTTAGGTTTTTAGTTAGGTTAGCTTTGTTTCGAGATAGTGGGTACAAAATGGTACTAAATGGAGGGGAGATAGCTAATGTTGATAACAGACCCGAGGCATCGAATTCTGATCCCAGATTGGGGAATTCTGTGAGACGAGATCGTTTTGGGCGTGACCCACGAAGTCTTGAAGGAAGGGCATTGTCAGCGTTGAGCAAGTTTGGAGAAGATGCTAGAATGATTTCTGAACCTAAGTGGTTAAATAGATTTCAGAACCACCATGATCCTACCATGGAACCTCCGCGTAATACATTCTTTCTTATGAAACTTTATATACTAGCTAAGATAGGTAAAATGATAGTTGAATGATTCATGTAAATTTATGTTGCTTGTGTGTTCTTGCAGCTCCTGTTCCCAAGAAACCTACACTTTCCAAAATTTGGTCTGAGAAGGGAGTTCCCGGGGTTTTGTTTCTCACTGCTGAGGTGTTGCATATGAGTAGACCACTAATTTATGTTTTGCTTATGAGGAAGTATGGAGTTCGGTCATGGTTACCTTGGTTTCTTGCTCTCTCCGTGGACCTGACTGGAATGAGCATACTTTCTCATGTTAGACATTCTGGACACAGTAGATATGGAGGAAGTTCTTCACTTTCAGCATCTGAAAAGGATGAGGTGACTATTTTTAGCTTCTTACTTTGTTTCAGGCCTATCCTCTGAACTGTTGTCATGAATTCGTGATATATAGATTCCTATCTCGATTGTTTAAAATTTGTGTACGTGCAATGTGTTTTAACATAGGTAAAAAGGCGAAAGATGTTGTTGGCATTTTACCTCATGAGAGATCCGTTTTTTAGCCGGTATACTCGGTAATGATTTAAATTACTGTTAAGACAAATTTATTCAAAGAGGATATATGCTGCTTCCTGCAATTTTTTTAATAATCTTGCATTTGATGATATTTCAGGAAAAGACTTGACACAGTTGAGAGAGTCTCAGAGCCTATCCCAATAATTGGGTTTCTTACAGGTGATTTTAGTGTTTGCTGTTTAAGTCTCTTACACTACATTTCTCATTTCGTATTAGATTATTGCGTCTCCTGTTTATCAAATTCACATTCATAAAAACTTGTCGTACTCGTGGTGCAGCTAAAATTATCGAGCTTGTTATTGGAGCTCAAACTCGGTATACTTATATGTCTGGATCGTGATGAAGACATCCCGCGCGGCACCTTAGCATTACATTATAAGCTAGCGTGTTTTCACCCATTAGATTTTGAAATTACACCATCTCTCTGAATTTGTTGTCATGATTGTCAACTTAAGGAAAATGTTTGAAACACTTTCAAGTCTACTAATGAGAATTTGTTGTCTACCTTAATGCGTTGGCATTTCTGGTTTGATTAATAAAATGATCAGAGTCATCAGACACTTCTTCTGACTCGGAAGAAATATACGTTTACAACTTTCGGTAGGCTGATCTGTTGAATTGATATTGAAATGCCTTTCTGTTATAAAATATGATCAGACTCTTCTTCTCACTTTGAAGAAATATACTGCAACTTTTTGCAAGGCTAATGTCCACTTCAGGTTGTGTGTTTTTCTTGGTTCCTCCTTGGTCTCTTGGAGTTCTAAGAAACATATCCTCCTTGTTCCGGCGGAGCCCGTCTATCATTTTGAAACAGAGTATAAAAAGGCTTTATTTTGAAAACATATCCTCCTTGGTCTCCGTGTTTTTAAAGGCCACTCATTCGACTACCTGTGCAGTACTCCAACAGAGCAGCCATGTCTGCTCCTCTATCTATTCACCACAACCTTAAACAACCACCATCCTTAATCTCTGAAAAATCCTTCTTGAAAAACACCACCATCCCCACCACCACCAACAACAAAAATAACTCAATCCACTCACACCCATGTCTAATTGCACTGGAAAAATGCTCAAACATGTCAGAACTCAAACAAATTCATGCCCAGATGATCAGAACTGGACTCATTTCGCACGTCTTTTTAACCAGCAAAGTTATCTCCTTTTGTGCTCTTGAAGATTCTGGTAGTCTTCATTACGCCCGTCTCGTCTTTACTCAAATCCCGAATCCTACTCCTTTCATCTGCAATTCCATAATTCGAGGTTACACTAACAAAAACTTACACCAAAATGCAATCTTTTTCTATCGAGAAATGATTGAACATGGTTTGTTTCCTGATAATTTTACGTTTCCTTCTTTGTTTAAATCTTGTGGGGATTTGAATGAGGGGAAACAATTACATTGTCATTCAATAAAACTTGGGTTCTCATCAGATTCTTACATCCAGAATACATTGATGAATATGTACTCGAAGTGTGGGTGTTTAGTTTGTGCTCATAGAGTATTTGATAAAATGTCAGAGAAAAGTGTGGTTTCGTGGGCGACAATGGTTGAAGCTTATACGCAATCTGATCAACCCGCAAAAGCTCTTAAGCTTTTCCAGAGAATGGAAGTGGAAGAGGTTAATCCCAACGAGGTTATGTTGCTGAATGTTTTAACAGCTTGCTCCAGGGCGAGAAATTTGGAAATGGGGAAGTGGGTGCACAAGTATATAGATGAGAATGGAATTGGGTTCAGTTTGGTTCTTACAGCAGCTCTTATGGATGTTTACTGCAAATGTGGTTGTTTTTCTCTAGGTCGGGAATTTTTCGACCAGATACCTGATAAGAACTTGTTTCACTGGAATATAATGATCAATGGACATGTTGAAGATAGTGACTACGAAGAAGCCTTATCACTCTTTCACGAAATGCAAATCAAGGGAATTAAAGTGGATAAGGTGACTATGGTAAGCTTACTACTCGCTTGTACTCATTTAGGTGCCCTTGAACTTGGTATATGGTTGCACGCTTACATCGAGAAGCAAAAAATTGAGGTTGATGTAGTCCTTGGGACAGCACTTGTCGATATGTATACAAAATGTGGAAGCATCAACGGGGCATTGGAAGTTTTTCATGGGATTCCAATAAAAGATGTTATGACATGGACATCTATGATTGTTGGTCTCGCAATGAGTGGACAAGGAGAGAAAGCTTTAGACTTCTTCCATGAAATGCAAAAAAGCGGTGTAAAACCAGATGCTATAACCTTTGTTGGTGTCTTGGCTGCTTGTAGTCACACAGGTCTTGTTGATGAAGGATACTCGCATTTTGATTCTATGCTAACGGTCCACGGAATTCACCCTAGTATAGAACATTATGGTTGTATGGTTGATATGTTAGGCCGGGCAGGTAAAATTGCTGAGGCTGAGGAGTTGATAGAAGAAATGCCCATGAAACCAGATGATTTTGTGCTGAGAGGTCTTCTTGGTGCTTGCAGGATTCATGGTAACCTCAGTGTTGCAGAGAGAGCGGCTCAGAAACTCTTAGAACTTGATCCAGACGATGCGGGAACCTATGTTCTGTTGTCTAATATATATAGCTCACTAGGAAAGTGGGGAAAAGCTAAACAAACAAGAAAGCTCATGGCGGAGAGGAAAATTAAGAAACCTCCAGGTTGCAGTTTGATTGAAGTAGATGGTATTGTTCATGAATTCTTCAAAGGTGACAGGTCGCATCCCAGATCATCAGAGATCTATAAGATGTTGGAGGATATGATGCGTAGGTTAAAGATAGCAGGTTATGTACCCAACAAATCTGAAGTGCTGTTTGATATGGACGAAGAGGAAAAGGAGAATGCCCTTAGTATGCACAGTGAGAAGTTAGCAATATCTTTTGGACTCATAAGTACAAGCCCTGGTACTCGCATTCGAGTGGTGAAGAATCTTCGTGTTTGCAATGACTGTCACTCTGCTGCGAAACTGGTATCCAAAGTATACAATAGGGAGATAGTGTTGCGGGATAGAAACCGCTTTCATCATTTCAAGGATGGGTTGTGTTCATGTAAAGACTTCTGGTAATGTTGATGCTGTATTTACTTTTTTGCCTTGTAATTCATGGCTCTTTATTTCGATTGGTTCATGAAGTTCACCTTCTTCTTACAATTTCCTTATTGTATCAAACTGAATTCTTAATGTATCATGAATGTAGTTATCTGTAGAAGAACTGATTCATTTTAAAAACTATAAAATAAAAGAGTTTCATATCCCGAATCTGTGAAGTTGTAGAGAATAAGAAATGCATCTCGATATCAAGAAAGGCTTAGAATCTGCCCGTGTAGATTGTTATCGAAGAATTTTTACCGCAACTTATTATTTACACGGACAGGCACGAGCATCTCCACAGTCCGCACTAACAAAAAAATGTACAGGCCCCAAAGATGACAAGTTTCAAAAATGCGATATGGGACCATCAGAAAAAGAACATGGGACCAAATACATAAATAAATATTTGAAGCTTACGATAACATGATGGCAGGTTCAGCATTTACAAATAGAAAATTCAAGAAAAAATATATAGTGGCCATCAATTTCAACAATGGACTTGGTTTAAGTCACCAAGTATGATCATCAATGGTCGATATAACATAGATCAATGGTTGAGTTAAAGGTTTAGTATTGGGGTATCCCTCTGAAAATATAATTGGTCCCACTTTAATTAGATTGGATTTGGGTGGTGGGCAACGACTAAAGACGACTAGTGATGGTGGTGATGGGACCCATTGGCCACCACCTCCACCACCACAAGGTCCACAACTCCGAAGGCATATTCAACTGTCACATGGTACCATGACTGTTGCTTGCAAAATGCTAGTTTCTTCATAAGTGGCACGACCTTGTATGCACAAGCAATAACCAACAATAGTAGCAAACGGGTTAGGAATTAGGAATTTTCTCACACCCTGCTTACACTCGTGGGGGGGGGGCCACAAAGAACCGGTTACGAATTTTAGTGGGTCCAGCACTAAGTAGACTCTAGACATAAACCTAGATAACGTCAAAATCAGAAAAATCTCAGGTAATTTTAGTCAAGCGTTGATTATCAGCTCAACGGCTAATATCAACCACTCACACAGCAGCCAAACAAGCCATGGGAGATAAGTTTTGTAAACGAGTGCCCAGCTCCAAAACTTGGCAACTGGACTTTCAAACACCACGTGTCGACTTCCTAAAGCATTCCATAAAAATAGCAACGACAAATCACGTGTTGGAAAGCTAGAGAATATCCTCCTCTTCAAACAAAAAACGGGCCCTGGTATATATTAATCTAACGACCGAGTAATGATCCGTATTAAAGGAGGACCCCACTGAAACTACTCCTACGGATGAGGATAAATCAGTGAACAAATGCGTGGCTGTAAAACGTAGGGTCCACATAAGACCTAGGGTCCCTCAACGCCTCATCGCTATCACATGACAGACAATTAGTCGGACCCACACTCGGCGTGGCCCACGAGTAACTTTTTCTTATTCAATATAACAGGACCACTTCAAGCGTGTGAAATACACACACAAATCCCAATGACCACACACGTGCTTTTCACACAAACAATGAACATGGAGTATGACCAAGAAGAAGGAAAAGAAACTCAACAGCAAAAAAAATTGAAAAAAATATTCTGTGTTGATGAAGGAGTTTTTTTCATTAATGGTGATTTGAAGACTTTGCACTGAAGAACTGTTAGAAAAAACTATTCAAAAACCGCAAAAGATAAACCCTAATTCTTTACTTAATCACAGACAAAAAAGACTTTAGAACAAAAAAAAAACCAAACCCTTTATAAAATATATTCTTCAGAGCAGAGAATCAATCCCCCATTCTCTAACTTGTATTCTGCTCAGACTGCTGTTGTTGTTGTTGATTTGAAGAATGACTATTATTACCACCACCACCACCCATGAATTGAAGTTCTTGTTTATCATAAATTTGCAAAGAAAAATCTCTAAGCATTTGTGGAGGAGGACCTGAATTGGCAGCAGCAGCAGTACTAGTATCTGTTGTGGTTGAAGCTGAACTAGGAGCCGTAGTGGTTGTAGAAGCATCAGTGGATATTGGATTTTGAGACCCACCATCAACAAAAGCAAACCCAGTTGAATTTGGTTGCATAGAAGAAACAAAAGTAGAAATTGGTCTAGCAGAAACATTAAGCAAAGGAGCAGTATTAGCAGCAGCAGCAGCAGCTGCTGCAGGAGCAGGAAATGCCCATAACTGAGGAGCAGCTCCTTGTTGCATATTTGAACTTCCAGTAACAACACCAGGAGTAATAGTTGTTCCTTGTGGAATCATCCAAAAAGTACCAGCAGCAACAGCATTTGATGGCAAAATTCTCCCACCTGTACTTACTGCCCACATAGGAACTAACCCATGTTGAGTATTAACCATCCCAGCACCAGATGAAGAAGGTATTGGATAATTACTCCCACCACCACCACCACCAATTGGAGCTAACCCAGATGAAATTGAAACATTCCCACCATTTAAAGAAACTGGTTCAAAGAAATCAGTTGTTGTTGGTCTTTTTCTTTTCTTCTTTGTAATATCACCACCATCTGGTGCTGCAGGTGAAGTTGTAGGAATTTTGAGTGTACCACCAATTGACATAGCAATAGCTGGGATGGTACCAGTACCTGTAGCTTGGATAATAGATGGTTCAGCATGTTCTAGCAACCATCTTATTGTTTCACCATCTGATTTATGACCAAGCTCACGAGTTAATTGGAAAATCCTTGCTGCACATGTTGCTGGCATCCTTATTCTTCTTCCTCTTCCTTCAACTTTTGTGTGTCTGTCTTTTGTTGATGCCCTTTTTGCTACAGTTGTTGTTGTGTTTGATTTTGTTGTGAGTGCTGTGGAAGTGGGTGCTGTTTTTCTTAGTTGAATCGCCATTTGACTCGGAGTCTGAATCGTCAAAACACCTCCTTGTTGATGTTGTTCTGTTTCTTCTTCATTCTCTGGATCTTCTGTTGGTTCTTCTTTCAAACACATGTACAGTACTGGTTCTGTTGATTCTTGTGATGGGTTATCGTTCATTTGATGATGATGATCATAAACTGGGTTTCCATTATTCTCCTCCTCCTCCTCAACGATATTATGATTTTCAAGAATTTCTTCTTCTTGTTGTTGATGATGATGTTCTGATTCTGGTTCTAATCTATTAAAACCTTGTACTTCTTCTTCATTAAACCCTTGTTGATTTTCAACAGAATCCATCATTTAATCCTAAAAAAACTAAAAACCCAGAAACAGAGGAGTTTGCTTTAATGGAGGAAGGAGAAAAAACAGAGAGATTGAAAATAAAAATTGGAATTTTTGGAAGTTAAAAGAGAAAGGGTTTTACGTACTTTTTGATTTTTGTTGCTGCAACAGTGAGATTTTTGGAGTAACGAATCAAAACTTCGTTCGTCTTCTGAAGATAACGAAAAAAAACAGAGAAGGTACAGAACAAACCCTAGAAGAGAAACGAAAACCCCTTTTTTCTGTTTGTCCTCCCTACAGAATTCTTCATCCCATCATCAAAAATAAGAGGATCAAAGGATTTGTTTTTGCTACACCGGCTAAACACAAAACTCATAAACACCGGAGGAGATCAACGGTTTGCCATGATGATGATGACACGTGGTGGACCCCACCAGAGATGCGATAAATATTGGGTCAAAGGGTGTGGTGAAAATTGGTGAGACCTCCAATGAGATTTTCTTTTGTGAGTTTTAGGTGGGACCTACTTTCTTTAATCTAATAAAAAATTTATGGGGGTTACCATGTTGGGTTTGGCTAAATCCTAACTAGATGGGATAATGGTAAAGCCTTGTTTATGGTATTAATGACTCTTTTTGTATAAATTTCAACTTTGTTGCAATTTTTTCTGGTTTGGGTTTCAATTTTCTGTAATTGCTAGACATTCATGTCAATTGAATCATAATGATGATTACCTAATTTTTGAATCTAGGATTTCATTTACAAGATTAGCCGAGGTTGGTGAAATTTGGTAACCTTCCGTAACAGTCTTTGGTTTTGGTTTTGGTGTAAATTGTCTTTGCTTGTTGTGAAAACTGAATTTCGTAACTAAAATTAACGATCAAAGGGAAAAATAAATAAAAAGAATCTCAAAATTTCTCTGTTTGGTGTTCAATGATTTAATGTTTAATTGGTAATGCTTGAGAGATTGGACGTGCACATCGGCAACTTAAAAGTGCGGTGATTGTGCAAATACAATTGGTCAACTTTAAGGTTTGTTCAATTTCTGCCTAACTTGTTCGCTAGTAATTGTTCACATCCAAACTCTAGATAAGGACCTAACAGAGCATTCATATTTGGTGAACTGGTTACATTGTATTTTGTTGATTTTGTACCTCATTGGCACCCCTTGAATGAGCTTTTACTAGAAAATATTACTAGCTATTTTCCCCCTACACACATAAAAACATCCCGAATATGGAATTTTGTGAAGGATGTTTAAATAAATAATTGTTGCTTATAGTGTTTATCTCTTGATTTTCTACCAAAATGTTTTGCTGAATTATGTTTGTCCAACAAGGCCTATCAAATATAGAAAAAACTCTATTACTGCAAACATTTTTTATCTAGTTGCAGTGCAACCAATAATTGGGAAATATCAAGTGATTCCTCTCATTTGGTTAATGTGGACAGTCCCTCTCATTTATCAAGTGATTTGGCAAAGTATTATCACAACTAAATATTTGTAAAATGGTTGGTCGATGTTGCTGCGTGCTGAGCGAAATTTTTTAGTACCACTTTTTTTTTTTTTTTTAAATTTCACTCGTCTGGATTTGATGAAATCACCTGACTCATCTTGATCTGACTCAATATGTTTGTATTTTGAGTTAGACCTGACTCAAATGAGTCATCAGCAGGAAAAAAACAAACAAACAAACAAACAACCCGTAGGACATATACTCATAGTTAGACAATCTCACCATCTTCTTATGAGTCTTCTTTACTTCGGAACTCCGAACTAACCAGTCCAAAAAAATTATTGTTGTGGGGGAGAACAAATGCATAATCTACCGGACACAATGCACAGTGATTGATGCGTATTTCCTTAAGGCTTAACTAATTCGGCTAGACAAACAGAAAGATACACGCCAGAAGCATTTTGATATTTTGTGATGGATTTAGCCTTAAGCATAACAAAAACCAAACAAAGTACTGCTAGCAGGAGAGGCTTTCTTATTTTATAACCCAAAACAGCATAGACACGATACCCAGCCATAAACATTACTGCTGCCAATCGTCCAACAACGCGATAAAACTTCAGTCAAACCCTGTAATATATTTGTTGATTGTAAGTTGTAACCTTATATGAAGAACAACAAATCCCTTGAAATTGATTTGCTAGAGAGATCCAAAAATCAACCGACAGAAACTCGGTTTGCCTGCAAGATAGAGTTTACTAGCAAGCAAAGGCCCAACTATCAAGGTTTTTGACGTGCACAACTCAACTTCTTTATTGGCATTTAGGTCGCTTCTCCATGCCCAACATATATACAGGGCTGATGATCCTGAAACTCTGTTTACTTCATGTGCCATAGTGCCGTTCGTGTCTTAATACAATAATGTAGAACCACGTACAAAACCTGTTAGGCCAAGCACTATGGTGCCCCTTTTCCCTACCCTATCCCTCATATGTAAGGAAAAAACCAAAAATCCAATCATTATGGTCTCTCATATCCCTCTCTTTCCCTACTTGGAGGATCACATCTGATTCCCTTGTAGGGAAGGGAAATCACACGTCTACTCAGTTGCCGTATGATTTTACACTTTACGGCTACTCAGTAGCCGTATGGGAGTTGATATGGCTACTGAGTTGCCGTAACATTTTACACGACTACGGAGTATCCGTATCTGGTTTTTAAAGTTTTACCTTAAAACTTTCTTTTTTCACTTTTTTTTTTTGCTAAAACTCTTTTTTTTATCTATTATATCTCCTTTTTACCTATTATATATATCGTTTTTTTACTCTAAAATATCTTTTTTTACCTAGACAAATACAATCCGGTTGGGAAAAAAAACTAGGAAAAAAAAATACGGTTACTATACTTAGTAGCCGTATCGTGTAGGGAAGGAAAAAGAGGACATCATAGTGAGGTTGCCTTCTTTGTGCTATCCCTTTCCTTTATTTGAGGAATAGGGAAGGGATGCGCTCTCCCATAATGAATGGGCTTAGTATTTTCTTTTAATGCGTTTAGAATCTTGATAGGCGCACTGTGCATGTAAAAAATGCCGAGGGCACACAAAGTGTATGTACTGGTTTTGAAAAACAAAGTACAGGCTGCAAAGGTCTAGTTGAAAAGCAAATTCATGCATGAGAATATGCGATTGTGATCCTTCTTCGTTATACATGAATTGTGAACAGTTATCATAATAAAGATAACATCAGAATAGTGTACGACATATTACTGAAAAAATAATTAGTCGCACTCTTTCATTTGCTCATTACTCCTGAGGGTCACGTAATGGCCAATGTCTTGTCCAGCTAGTCAGATCAATGAAGTAGTGGTTCCTTTTGTACACAAGAAGTGACTTGGTGGCAAATTCATACTCACCGTGCACCAGTCAGTCCCGCCTTTATTAGCCTAGCATTTTTAGAGGCGATCCCGAAAGAATTAAGAACGACTCATAAGACAAAATAGGATCATCCAAACCTAAAATGAAACCATTCCTTATCTCTAATTTTTGGAAATGGAAAATATACCCTCAATAATCGGTAGATAATACTACAATCGGTAGTTTCATTTGATCAGCATTTTTTTTTTTTACGAAAACCATAATCGGAGGTTTATGGGGAAAGAATTCTACCGATTGGTGATGTTATAATCTGTAGGTAATGTTGTAATCGGTAGTAAAATTTTATATATTTAGTTTTAGGAATTTTTGTGGCTATTTAGTTTTAGTTTTTAGTGGGAGAGAGGAGAAGAAGAAGAAGAAGAGAAAGAAGAAGAAGTGGGAGAAAACTATTTTTCTTAAATCAACAACAAACATGGATGGGAATGATGAAGAATGTGAAGAACTTAACATTGAAGGTTCACTACCGCTTAGAGAAGACGATTTGGGGTTTTTGTTGAATGATCCAAACTTTTGTGGAGAGGAAACCCTAGACGACGATTTCATGGGAGAAAACGAAGAATCATACGAAATTGAAGTTCATAATGGATCAAACATGCAGGTATAGTGTTAAGAAACTCTAATACCCATGTTGTGTGCGTTTGTATGCGATTTTAAACGAGAAAATTTGATTTCTGCATGCATTGAATGCAATGAACTACCCAGAATCGGTAGATAAAGGAGTACAATATCTACCGATTATAAGTTACCGAGACATCAAATATCTACAATCGGTAGTTTCGTGTACGTATATTACTTCCGATTGTGAAGAACCCCCAAATTAAAATTTTAATTTCTCATAATCGGTAGTTTTGCAAATTTTCGTTATTACCGATTTTCAAAGTCGCCACAAATACGAATTTTCTCCAAACTTATAATAATTGGTTTGCTTCATATTTTACAATCGGTAGATTAGAAAAAATTTCAAACCTCTGATTTTGGTTGTCGCCCCAAAATCAACTTTCTCCAAAAGTGAAAATTTTGTAATTCTTCAGATTTCGTAATCGGTAGTTGATAAAATAATTTAACTACGATTTAAGTGTAATCGGGAGTTTGGAAAAGAATAATGCCTCCGATTATTGAAGTTTTTTTGTCCAGGAAACGTAGACTTTTCCAACTATATAATCGGTATACTATATTAGTATTTGACTTCTGATTCTTGCGTAGTCGGTAGAAAGGTACCATCTCTTGCATCCGATTATTATTGCCTAACTTGTTGTTTTCGTGCGTAGGCTATGGTAGCGGTTGATGACGATTATTATTTGAGGCCTGATACTTCCCTACACTATGCAAACGATTTGGTATACTCATGACTACTCTTTTATTTTCTTCAAATAATGTATGTTAAATGCTTATGCTTATGAGGTTTGTTTTGTTATATGTGCATTTAGTCATTTGGAAGTAAGGCGAAGGCTAAGGAATGGCTTATTAACAAGGCAAAAGAGAAGATGTGCGTGGTAGTTCAGAACCGTTGCGTGAAGGATATTCGGTTTGAAATGATCTGTGAGCGAGGTGGGGAGAAGAAGAGTCACGAGGGAAAGAATCATAAGTATGTAAGGAAGTCGAAGAGGAGGAATTACGGAACCCATACAAAGAAGAATAGATGCCCATTTAAGGTTGTCTTCTATAAGCCCGACTGTAGGGAAGGTAAAGAGTGGAAAATGTTTAAAGTTACTAATGGTTGTCACAACCACGATGATCCGAATACTCTTATTGGACATTTAATGGTTGCGAAGTTAAAACCAAATGAAATGGAGACGGTGAGGTCTATGCGGATTTGTAAAGCGAGTGCGATCTTAAGTAAAATTAAGGCGGACGACCCCAACAACTTGTCTTCTTTGTCTACAATTAAGTCGGCCCTAGCTACGATCAAAAGGACGGAATGGGATAGTAGAACGGTCATGAAATCAGAGTGGTTAGCGGAGTTACATGACTATACGTTGAGAACGGAAGAAAAGAATGGTAATGTGGTTCGTATTTTCTTGGCACATCCCGAAATGATCCAATTGGCTCAATGCTTTCATCAAATTTTGTTGATAGATGCTACTTATAGACAAACAAATATAACATGCCGTTATTGAACATTGCTTGCCACACTTCGGACAAAAACACATTTACGATTGCATGGGGTTTAATGGATCATGAGAACAATGTGAGTTTCATTTGTATGTTGGAGACATTAAGGTTCATTTATAACGGCGATAATTTTCCAAGGGTTATTGTAACGGATAACGATCAAGCCTTAATGAATGCAATAGAGGTAGTATTTTCGGAAGCCCAAAACTTGCAATGTACATGGCACATTCAATGCAACCTCAAATCCAATTTTCATCATCATTTGCAAGCTAAAAAATCAAGGAAGGGTACCAAGAGGTCGAAGGAAGTGGACGAGCGCATTAATAAATTAACCGTAGAAGAACGAAAGGAAGAGCAAAGGTTATTTGAAGAAAATTGGAAGGAGGATGGAATGATTTGGAAAATTTTCATGAAAGCATGTGACAAGATCATTTGGTCGATGACGAGGAAATTTATGAAGATAACTTGAAGAAATTTGAGGATTAATATGGTACGAACTACCCAAAACCGGTTGAGTATTATGAAAAACAATGGTTAGCACCGCATAAGGACAGGTTTGTATTTGCATGGACATATGAATATCGTAACTTCAAGAATGAGGCGATAAGCATTACGGAGGGGTCTCATGGCCGATTAAAGAAAATACTACTCGGTAGTCAAAATGGAGTTGTGTCGATCCAAAAAGCAATCCATGAATACACCAATCGTGATCTCATAAAGATTAGAGGTTCTATTTAATTTAGTGCACATAGATTCCCTATGGAACATGATACATAAAGATTGCTTATAAGGGGCATTGTTCATAGAATTTCAAGATGGGAAATAAATCACATGATGGAACAATTGAAGTTTTATAGAGCTTACGATGACGAGAATACGGTTTGTGTTTGCAAGGATATGATAGGTATTGGACTCCCGTGTCGTCATAAGTTGGTTAGGTATGTTGAAGTGATTGACATAAATGATATTCATCCATTTTGGAAGCAATTAAATTTCACTCCAAGCACCCCGGTAGTTGATGGTCTGTCGTTCTTGGAGTCGGAATTGTGTGCACAAATAGCCGAGCGTTACTCTACATCAAATGGCGCCAAAAAGAAAATATTGATGCACCATTTGGAGGAAGCCCTTCACCCTTGTTTAAGGGAGGTTGATGAACCTATTAAGCAAAAGGGGGCGGGTAGGCCGAGCACTGAAGTGCCGAGCACCATCGAAAGAAAAGAGTTGAAGAAGCATTTGTCTAAAAAAAGAGACCCTTCTAGGCACGCGTATACGGAAGTCGAATTTGAAGATGAGGCGGAACCTAAGAAAAGAGGTCGTCCAAGAAAGGATCAAAGTGGACCAACGGCACGACAAGTGAGACCAAAGGTCTCTACGGAGCTCAAGTAAGTCAAGACGAGGTGGTCGAAGAAGTTGTGTTGGTTGAGACCCAAATTAGCTTAGAATTCGTTGAGCAAATGGGTGCCTCGCAACGAACCCAACCAATGGAAATTGTGACTATAAAAGAGAAGTATGGTACTCTTCGTTGCCCTAGGGATCTTCATGGAAGACCAAATCGAACTACGTATAAAATTATCGAAGAGTATTTGAAACAACTCCCTCCACTCATTGCTCAATTTGTTTTTTCCACTGACGAGGTTGATGGGGATGGAAATTGTGGGTTTCATGTCGATACGGAACAAATGGGTCACTTTAGAGAGGCGGTTATCGAAGATGTCACCCAATGCAAATATTTAAAAAATAAGATGGCGGTACAACTAATGAAGGACAAGGATTTCTATATGGAGATGATGAGGCTAGGAGATAGATACGACAAAGAACAAGAGTTCAAAGAATTATGTGCTCGTGTAAAGTGCCGTAAGGGATTGAAGACAATCAGAGCCAAGTATTGGATGACAATGCCTAAATGTGGATATCTCCTAGCGGACGTTTTGAATTGCGTGGTACATTTCTATGTTCCTCCTATGTATGGACTTAGTATGACGTTTGCACCCACAAGAACGGTTTGCGACGAGTCGGTTAAAGATAGAAGAATCGTTATGGCATTTGTGAATGAAATGCATTTTATCGGTTTAAGGGTAAAGAAAGATTATTCGTTACCTCCATTGAGTAAGTGGCACGACTACTTTCCAACGAACCATTGCAAGGATTGGGTGAAACAATATGAGTCCAACATGGTTGATTGGGATCGCGTCATGAACAACAACTTCCCGATGGGTAACTCGAATTGATCGAAGATGATGATGATGATTAGTTTGATCATTATGTTTATAAGATGTAATTTGAACTGCCTTTTTTGTACATGTTTTTTTGAAAATCCTGTGAAGATGTATGCTATAATCGGTAGTTATATATATAATATATCAACCGATTGTACAAGATTTTGTAAACATATTCAATCAATCTTATAATCGGTTATTAACTTTTCAAATTTAACTTCCGATTAATTAATCTTCTGACTATTTTTTTTGAGATGTTCCCAGAATCGGTAGACAAAATAATAAACTAACTTCCGATTTTTACCGAACTCTGACAAAAAAATTGTAAAATTTTCCCAGAATCGGTAGACAAAATACTACAATATCGTCCAATTGTTAACAAACTCTGACAAAAAAGTTAAAAAATTTCCCAGAATCGGTACAGAAAATAATACAATAACGTCCGATTGTTACCAAACTTTGACAAAAAGTTGCAAAATAATCCCAGAATCGGTAGATAATTTAAAATACTAACTTCCGATTGTATCCAAATCTGACAAGAAAAGCTAGAAAATTTTCCCAGAATCAGTACATAATATAAGATACTAACTCCCGATTGAAACAATCATTCTTTATACTGTAACCACGAACTTAAGGAATTCATAACTTCCATCATATATGAATTCTTTACCCTTTTCCACTAAGTAGTGTCTTTTTGCGAGTGTCTCCTACATAAACCAACAAATACAAAAGAATGCTAAGTTTGTTTTAGTAAGAAAGATTAGTCACCCGGTCTTATGTAAAATAAGTATGTAAATACTTACAAATTATTGGATCGACAAGCTTAAGTGGCTAGTGTTAAAGATCCTCTTTTTTATCGTTATGTAATCATTTACCCCTTTTTGGATAAGTCAGAAACGATCATGAACTTGTTGGAGTGATCTTTGCTTTGGATTTCCATATTCTCACGCAAATTGGCTATACACCCTCCCTAAAAGATTTCGGGTGCGATCCTTCCGTCTATGACATCTTCACGTCTTGTTTCGTGATACCACGATTTGACAATGACCAAATCTTCAGCTGCGTCAAATGTTGCCATGCTTGTAAGTTGAGATATAGAATGAATTAAAAAGAGTAGACGATGGAAAATCTATTTGTAGAATACATGACGCTATATATGTGTTGTTTGGTGCATAAATAAGAAGAGTTTACCCTCCTTATATAGATGAGAGTCCCAACGACTCTTTTTTTTTTTTGGCCGTTGATGCGTACATTTACAAGAGTGAACTGAAATTACGTACAATGATCCCATATTATCGGTAGACAAGGATTGAACATTGCTTTCCGATTATCAATAATCGGAAATTATCTATTGTTATGCATTACCGATTATTTGCAGTTTTGTCAACAGAGTTCTCAGTTTCATTCAACACCTATAATTGGAGGCTTATCAATATGTATTATTCACCGATTGTGTGTGGTTTTCGAGGCACGGCTAGTTTATTTTGAACGAAATAACCGTTGGAGTATAATCGGTAGTAACATAAAGAATGAAAACTTCCGATTGTTATAAATAATTTGAAAATCATAACGATATCACCTACAAATCATAATAATTTTACAATCATAACTATTGATTGAACTTCCACAATTCTATTACTATGACTTTTGATTAGCGCCATGGACGAGCCCTAAACGGATTAAATCTCTCCATCGCCTTAAGGATTCTGAAATGAGCTTCGTAACGGAAGCTTAATCTTTTCCATCTCCACCATTCCCCGAGAGATCGTGCTATAACCTCATCATTTGTTTCACCCCTCAATTGATATTGATTCACAAGTTAAGTTAAATGGACGAATTCTTCGACGTGTCCGTTTATTGAACTAACTCGGCAGAAAAGATCAGTGGAGTGACGGTTATTTGGGTTACCGATGTCGACGCATAATTTTTTGTGAATTCTCCCCAAATAACTCATACTCATTACACCTCCTTGCCTACGTTCTTCTCCTCGTCTCGGATAGAATTGAACATAGCGCCTACATAAAGATAAATCCTCTTCTATCATGAACTCCGTAGGATTAATGAATGGTTGGGCCATTATCTTGAAGATGATTTCTTTGATGTTGGAGAGAGTTAAAATGTATTTGTGTTGCATATAGGGGAAGAGGATACCCTCCTTATAAAGTTTAGAGTTCCAACGGCTCTATTTTTGAAAAACTATCCGTTGAGGCGAGGTGTAAGATGAGTGTAAGCAACATAAGACTGATCAGCACATTAAATATCATATAATCGGAAGAAAACAAAGTTACTCAATGTTCTGATTGTGACAATCGGAAGTTTATGGAGTCCACCATTAACTTCCGATTATTAGTTGCCCCAAATTTTGTTTTTGCTAAAATCCTTCATTTATTGAATTTTGAAATTCCCATAATCGGAAGATAAACTAATTTGTCTACCGATTAAAAGTTGCCCCAGATTCAATCTTTGTCAAAATCCATAGGTTTTGAGGGGAAAGAGACTACTATAATCCTTATGTAGCCGAATTTTGGAACTCATATAATCGCAAGGATACAAAGTTATTAAATGCTCCGATTATAACAATCGAAAATTTATGGAGGCCATTATTAACTTCCGATTATTAGTAGCCCCAAATTCAATTTTGCAAAACAGATGGAATTCGAGTTTTCTACTTTGCCAATTGGTAGTTATCTTATACTCCCTCCGTTTATGGAAAAGAGATGCTTTCACTTTTTCAATTTGGCCTATCTCTTTTCCAAAAACAGAGGGAGTATTGTTTATCTACCGATTATAGAAGGGCATTTAGGTATTCTCCGAACATTTAGGACATCCCATAACCTTGTCTATGGATTGGGAATAAAAATATCGCCCCTAATTCTTTCGGGATCGCCCCTAAAAATGCCAGGTTTATTAGTAAGAAAAGCTCATTCCAGGAATAAATTCTAGACGGAAAAAACATCCATCTCTTCAGATTCTCATACGTTACACTTTGAAATGCAGCTGCATCTTAATGAAGGATTAAAGGGGAAAAAACATGTGCATTATAATACTTTGTAGTAAGCATAAAGATTAGAACGATGTTTTGGGGACTACCCCAAAACAGTGGGGGACTACTCTTCCAATTTGGGGGTGGATATTTGAAGTAATTTTGGGTCACCCCTTATCTATATATTTTTAAATACCAAATTTACCCTTGGTAATTAAATTAGTTAGATTAGTTAGTGTTAGTGTAATGATTAATTAGTGATTAGTTAGTGATTAGTTAGTTATTAATAGGATAGTTTTGTTAGAATGAGAAGAGGAAGATGAAGAAAAAAAGATGAAGAAAAAGAGGGAAGAACACTCAAAATGTTATTTTGAGTTTAGTAAATATGATATGAGTGATTCATGTGATGATACCTCCTCCTCAGAATCAGAACCTCCTTCATCTCCAAATATATTTGTCAATATTTCTAATGATCCGGATATGAGTTATTTGTTAGATGATGAAAGCTATTTATCCCAAACTCAACCTAACGACCCAAATGATGAATTTTATCAGCCACAACCAGAAGATGAAGTTATGGGTACTCAGGTATGTCTCAAATTTCGTTAATGTAGCATGAATTGTGCAAAAAATTGCCCAAATCGAAAATTTCAGGAAGAAATTTCGGTTTGGTCAAAGTAGTTCTGTTAGCAATCCTGCAGAACAGGTAGCCGAACTCTCCTGTATGTGCAGTTCGGTTACTCGTTTCAGCATACGCAGGTAACCGAACTCTGTTTTAATGGAGGTTTTTGAGAGTTCGGTTATCTTTTTCCAGAAAACGTTGCCGAACTAATTTTATAGAGTATACAGTTAATAGTTCGGTTGAGTCGAGTTTAGTCCCTTTGTTACCGAAGTTTATGTTCGGCAAGCTCGCAAATCACGTTCATTGAATAGGTAACCGAACTTTTAAGTTCGGTTTAGTCGATAGTAGTAATTATGTTGCCGAACTATACCATAGAAAATTCCAAAGAACAAGTTCGGCATTATCGCATTTTTTTTTCATAACCGAACTTATTGTTCGGCAGGATCGTATTTATTTTTACATTGCCGAAAATTTAAGTATTTCTTATTTTTAGTTGGTATTGACGTTGTGCTGTTACTCGTAGGTTGCATATGATCCAATAGAACCAATGGAAAATCAACCTACCCCTGTTGATATTTTGTACGATGACACGTCCCATCACTACATGAATGACTTGGTATTCAAAAGTCCTTTAGAGGCAAAGAGTTGGGCTAGACAACATGCACTAAAAGACATGTGCGTATTAGTATTGAATGGGAGAGAAAGCAAAACCCGCTTGAAATGGTTTGTGAGAGAAGCGGTGATCCCGATAAAAGCCACAAGAGGAAGGGTTATGTTTATAAAGGAAAGACAAATAGGAAGAACAAAACTTTCTCAAAGAAGATTAAATGCCCATTCAAGCTTGCATTTAATTACAACAAAGAATTGGGTGGATGGGTTCTCTACAAGGTTATGGAAGGTTGTCATAACCACCCTCGTCTGGAGCATCTTGAAGGACATTTCATGGCGGCCAAGCTAACTCCACTTCATCCTCTTCATCCTCTCCCTCCTCTTCTTCCCCTCCATCTTCTTTATCATCCTTCTCTTCCTCTTGTCCTTCTCCTTCTTTGCCCTCTCCTTGTTCTTCTTCCTCTACATTCTCAACGTGTTCTCTTTGTTGTTCAACCTCTTCATTTCCTTGGTCTTCATTTCCTTGCTCTTCTTCATCATCATTCTCTTCTTCAATAACATTATCAATTGTATTCTCCATCACCTCTTGATTGACTTCCTGTAATGACCCCTCCTCCATGTTTTGCATTTTTAGTACCACGGTTTTGGAAATCCAGATGTATCCTACCGCGAGGTGTTGGAGTTCTCAAATCTTCGGCCACGTGGGGATTAGATTTTTTCCCTTTGTTCCTAATGAATGAAAACGACATTATTACCTAAACAGAATATTGTCTTATCAAATAAAGATGAACATGGGATTACATCAAACACAAAATGTTAACAGACTAAAGTTCGGTTATCTGGTATAAGTTGCGAGGTAACCGAACTACAAGTTTGTATGTGACAGATCAAAGTTCGGTTACCACATAGAAAGTGCGAGGTAACCGAACTATATTTTATCAAAGTTCGGTTACCTATATAAATTTATCGAGGTAACCGAACTCATATTTTTCATATAAAGAAGGAGTTCGGTTAGGTTATTTTTTTGCGAGCTTACCGAACTTCATAGTTCGGTTACCTTAAAATTACTAATTGGCCGAACTGTTCTTCATATTGAAAGTTCGGTTACTTATATAAATTTATCGAGGTAACCGAACTCAAATTTTTCATATAAAGAAGTAGTTCGGTTACGTTTTTTTTTTGTGAGCTTACCGAATTTCATAGTTCGGTTACCTTAAAATTACTAATTCGCCGAAATGTTCTTTATATTCAAAGTTCGGTTACCAAATTCTAGGGTTTTAAAATTTTCTCCTAGCCGAAATCTCTACTGTAACTTTCATTTTCAGTGGCTTTTGATGATTTCTTCAACAAAAAACGATTAAAAGGAATGGGTATGAAGGAAATTACCTGCGGATTTTCATTTTGATAGAATCATACTCCTTGGTTGATGTTGGATGCTTCAATTCGTCTCCCAACTTTGCTTGAAGTTGTTTATCAACTTCAAATTGATTTGGGAGATTCGCTATGCTAGCCAGACCCGGACTCAATCCGGGAATTCTTGGTGTCTGCTTAGAACGCATTGTTTTATAAAATTGATTAATCGACGATGAATTTTTTCGAATCGACGATGTATACGAAGAAGAGGAGAAGTAGAAGAAGAAGAAGAGGAGAAGAAGAAGAGGAGAAGAAGAAAATAAAAAATATGGGTTTTAAAACTGATTTTAGGTTTTAATTTAGGGGTTAGATTAGTGGGTAGTGGTTAAATTAGTGGGTTATTAGGATTAGTTATAACCTTAATTAGGATAAGGGCAGATTAGTCTTCCCTAATATTTTAAGACACCCCTTAAAATTTTGGGTGGACATTTGAATAACAAAATAGTCCCCACTATTTTGGGGTAGTCCCGAAAACATGGTTCAAAGATTAGAAGCACGCGATGGAAAAATGATGCGCCAGCCAGATATGTGTACTAATCGAGCCCAAACCCAAGATCTTAGACGTGAAATCAAGAATAAAATAGACCAATTTTAGAAAGGTTTTCGATGCCGGATGGACTATTCCCAAAAGCAATTGGTGATTTCTTTTGTGGTCCTTCATCTCAAATGGTAGGAGCAGGAGTCACTTCCTTCTTACTCTTCTTAAAAACGAAGAACTATCGAACTTGGATGGAAAGCATCAGATTCTATCCTGTTTACGGTAAAGAAAAGATCCTTCTCATTCACAACAATTCCTTCCAAATGTGGTAGGTCCAATACTCCAACTAGCTAGGATACCATTGTGGTCCATTCACTAAATCAAGCAGGGATTATTTTCAACCGTTGATTTTAATGGCTTTTATTGTCTCATAATGTACACCCACGTTTAAGCGGGACCTTGAGAGCCTACCATGTGATTGTTGGACCTTGTCCGTCTTGGTAATCATTGTCCCTACTTATCACATGGTAATATGGTATGGTTGTTAAATCCATGTGTGGAACGGTGAACATGACCCACGTTATATGCACCTCTAGGGCATGAAATGGAGTTTGTTCAAGTTACAAGCACATTTTATCACAAAGGTTCAACTTTGCAAAAGGCGTACATTTATAAGACTCTATGTTATCAAGATGGATTCTCTTAAGGCGATTCTAAGCAATTCCAAGAACCGCATTTTTCAGCCTTCCAGAGCTCGGAATTGGAATTATATTTCCGAAAAAATATTTTCCCTCCAACTAAACGCACCAAGAAGTGGAATTCCAGATCCTTACCTCAAATTTAAAAAGTTTTAACGGTAAAGAATCGGTGATGACGAACTTATAGACTAGTGATAGTCCACCTTCACAATAGTTGCCAGGTATGCCAACCGGTTACACCGATAGCAGCAACGAACTGCTGAGCCAGAACTAGGGTGTAGGTCCATCTCACCACACCTCTCTCAAAAGTGGTCCCATTAAATAGTGGGTCAACCAAAGATAGTTCTTGGGACGATGCGTTTGTGCAGCCCCACACAGAGATTAGAGACCCCACAAGCGGTGGTGGTGATGAACCCGATCCTATCCAGAGTGGTCCCAATCTGACCTCGTTGGCTACGCAGCTACTAAGATGATCGTGACCCACTTTTTACAACCGAGGGGTGGTCCCTGTTTTGAACGCGTGGGTTGGTCCCACATTTATACTTGCTTCTATCTAGGCAATCATAACCTAACACGTGTAAGATCTTTAAGTGTATTTTAAGGATGGACTGATGGTGTGGTGTGATGGTATAAGTATGGCCCGGCTTTCTAGAACCTATTTTGCCCTCTCGATTCTACGTACCGTTACTCCCATTGGGATTATGCTCCATGGTGAATGTCCGGTCTCTATCTGAAGCCGCATTTGATATGAACTGGCCTTTCTCTCATTCTTTTGGATTTTGTTCAGTTCAGCACTTCAGCTGTAGTTGGTTTCCAAGGACTGGTGGCATTATGTGTCATTTCAAGTGTGTGACCTTCTTTTCCAAGTTGTGTGTTTCTAATTCAAAGTTCAAACCCCTTTAGCCAGGGATGGGCCTAGCAAGGGGCTTATCTGGGCTATAGCCCGTCCCTTGATTTGGTAGTAAACTACATGTATTTACTAAGTTTCTATTATTAGCCCCTAAAGTTAGTACATATTTTTGCTAAGTTTTTATTGTTAGCCCCTAAAATTAATAGGTAATCACATCACATAAGCCCATTTGAAAAATCATGTTAGCTTTATCGGTGCTTTAGTCCAGTAAAGCAAGCTTATTAAACTTTTGCTTGTCATCGTTTTTTTGGAGAAAAATCATTTTCTAAATATATAAAAAAGTTTGGCGGCCTTTGGCCGCCATGTCCCGGATGGAGACTTAGCCCTACTCTAGAATCAATTCTGGATCCGTCCCTGCCTTTAGCCTATGATGGTATTAGTACTAATATGCATGTGTTAATCTCATGGTATGTGCTACGTTCATGCAAAGGCGTCAGCAATCAAAGAATTAAAAGCTTTTGTGCCTAGTTAATAATTTGGTGTCCGGTACAAATTCTATAGGGGTGGAGCCAAGGTTTGACTAACCCTACCAGCAAAAAGATTTGCAAAACTAGACATAAGTCTCTTATTTTATCTTATATTTTATGTTTGGCACACAAAATATTTCTTATTTAGTTTACTGAAGTCCACTAAATTTGTACGTATTATTTTTAGTCCCCTTGATATTATTTTCAGGCTACATCACTGGAACTCGGATCAAAAAAATGTCGCGACTAATCAATTGAGTAAAATGCTAATCCGGTCAATTATGTGATTGAAAATTCATAATTCCAAAAAAAATCCAAAAAATCGTTTATTCACGTACATTTTACGTAAACAAATGCCGCACAAAAAATTCAGTTATGTAATAAGAAAACAACATTTTTGCATCTTTGGTAGTATGCTTGGGGTACTCAAATGAAGTATAAAATAGGTAACATTTATAGATAGGACCCAGTCTTGGGAGTCCCAAGTCACGAGTCCTAACAGCAGTTCTTATGGATTTGTTCATTTTGCTTCCACTATGGACTCAAAAAACTTGAAAAACGGATGGGCAAACCAACAAATTTGAGGGTTTGTTGAGTGCGGCCCTAGACCAAACGCGCGTTTGATAAACAACCGTGCGGCGGCACTAAATACGCTGACGTGTTATCCAAAACAGCGAGGCTTTCATAGAAACACCAGTGTTTGAAGTGAGCCTGCCAGCGTGTGATACACAACCGCCAACGGCTACTTTCCAATCTCATCATCCAACGGCTGTTATTCTTTTCCTTTCACTATAGATTCACCTCATCTTCAAATTTAAAACTTACACCTTCTTCATCTCTACCTCAATATTTCACAATTTCATACCACCTCAATACTCACTTTTCCTTCATTTCAAACACAACTACTCATATCAACTCAATCTACCAGAAAAATCCTTATAAATTCTATTTCTAACAAATATGGCATCCTCATCGCAACGATCACAACAACAAACACAACAATCACAATGAAAAAACAGTAGAATTCGTGGTGTCAAGTATACGATGGATGAAGACGAATCAATTTGTAGGAATTATGTATTATTTACATTCGATCAAATCAATGGTTGTTATCAAGAAAATAATACTTTTTATGGAAAGATTTTGCAAAATTTTTGTGAAGAAACCGGCAACATCAATAATCGTAATGCCGAAAGGTTGTCTCATTGTTTTCATACAATTTCAGCATCCGTTAATGAATATGCATCTTTGATCATGCAAATGTGGCGCGGCAAAAAAAGTGGTGAAGGTGAACCGGATGTGGAACGAAGATGTCGGGAAGAGTGGCAAAGATCCCACTGAACGAGTTTCTAGCATGAAACTTGCTTCACCATTCTGAGGGTGCTTAACAAGTTTAATCCATACTTACTGGAAGGTAATCAAGTGGCTGCAAGATCACCACATGGTCCAATCTCGCAGAATTTTCAGAATGGTGGGCCTGCTTCCTCATATGAAGGAACTGAATTTCCATATATCGGGTCTCCAAGTAGTTAGGAACAACACAACTCTAATCTAGACGTTAACACCAACGTCAAGAGAAGAAGAGGAGCGGGTCATAAAACTGGAAAAGCAGCGAGAGACGCAGACCAACGAGCATTATTAGAAGGAGGTTCAAACGAGTTCAACTATGCTGAGCACAAGGAATTCGAGATGAAGATAGAAGCAGATAGAACCAGGGACCATGGCATTGTTGTAAAGCAACTTTTAAAAAGTTGTCTTTCGCGAGAACAACACTACATGGATTTTAAGATAAACAAGCTACTCTCCTTGGAAACTCCAATAATGAATGCACGACAACTTGATGTACAGACTAAGCAAATGGATATGGCGGAACAACAACTCCCTTAACAAACTAGCCAGTATGAGAATGTAGAAGAAGATGAAGATGATGCCTCGGAAGAAGACGAAGATGAATACCGTCTTGATTAGATGTAACTGATTTTAATTCTTGTTTAGTAGTTAAGTTTTATTACTTAAGTTTAATTTAGATGTAATCGTTTAGTTAAAATTATTTTTAATATAATTGTCTTAATTTTAATTTTAAGTTTAGTCTTACTGCATGAAAATAAAATCATCCTTTCTGCATTTCATTTGTTTGGTGTTAAAGTACTTCATATCCTTCGAAGTCGTTGGTCTAAAACCTGTTTGACTATAAGCTTGAACCATAGTTGACCACTCTGCTGGATAGATTTCATCTGCTAGATAATAACCCTGAGTGTAGTCATGACCGTTGATGGTGAAATTACAGTGAGGCACAATCCTATGCTTCAGATCTTCAAATAATTGTGACTTACAAAAAACGTTGAGATCGTTATTTGAACCCGGGAGTCCAAAAAAAGCATGCCAAAACCAACAATCATAAGTAGCTGAAGCTTCCAAAATTATAATTGATTTTGGATAATGATCCTTATATTGGCCTTCCCATTCAACCGGACACGCATGCCACGTCCAATGCATGCAGTCAAGACTACACATCATTCCTTGAAAACCACTCACGGTATTTTCTGTACTGATTCTTTGAACATCTTCTTGAGTAGGCTTTCTCAAAAAGGTTGGACCAATATGCTCGACTATTGTTTCGCAAAACAATTTGAGATACCTAAAGGCGGTTGTTTTCCCAATACGAATGTAATCATCAGTGGAATCCGTTGGTACCCCGTAACATAGTATACGGAGGGCCGCATTGACCTTTCTTTCATGACTGAAGCCTCGTATATGTCTGCATTATACTGATAATTAAATAAAGGTTGTACCTGACAAAGCTTGACAATAATCATTTGCGACAAGTTGCGGCCCATGCGGAATCGTCGCTGAAAATCCTCATCGGAATAGACACACTCATGATTAAAATAATCATGCATCATCTTGTCGTGGTAAAAATGTCGATCTCGCCACGTCCATCTTCTAGTCATGACTTCATGTGGCTTTAAAGGCCTTGGTATGATCCCGGTTTGTAATTGCAACATAAAATTTCGTCTCCTTCTATCTTGAATTTCATCTTCATCCATTTGACGCAAAATCTCCATATACATTTCTTCCTCTTCTTAATACATGATTTCATTCATCTCCATATCTTCCTCAGAAGAACCAAAATCAGGATTCATGGTAGAAAATCGAAAGCAATTGAAATTAAGAAAATATTGATCGGATGGAAGATTTGTGTAGATTTGTGAGATGAAACTCGAGAAGTACTTATAGGGGTAGAAACTAGCCGTTCCGGTGACCGTATAAAAGTATCTGCTCGCGGTCTTATTTGACATGCCAGCGGTTTCAATAAACATGCCAGTGTTTTTCCTAAGACCGCTGGCATTTTTCTTTCATCCGTGCGTTGGATGATCAACCGCCCATTGATTTCCTATAGTGCAAAAGCGTGTTTTTTCATCCACGTGGCTCAAAAAAATAATTTTTTTTGTTGATTTCCATAGGAATTGCCCTAATCCAACTAGCTTAAATTTTTGAAAACAAAAGAAAAAATGATTAAATGTTGTTGAAATTAAAAACCATGATTGAAATCCGAGTTAACTCGGCTGAGTTGGGTGACAAATGAACGGATAATTCGTGAACAAGAATTGTTCGCGAATAAGTTAGATCGACATTATTAGACGCGAATACATGAATTGGGATTACAAACGGACGCGAGGGTTTGTGCAGAAAATATCAAAATCTACGCAAGAAACTTCATCTAAGTAAAGTAAGTTCATATTCAACTAATCTAAATTTACATGATAATTTTTGGAAGAATCGGTGGAAGTTAGACGTTCCTATAAAATTCTCCTACCACTATTTCCAAGCTGCTTGGCATTGTTAAGTTTATTTTTCCACTTTGTACTTTTGGATACGAAGAAGATGAGATAATGGAACACATCTTCTTCCACTGTTTTTATGCTAAATTATTTAGGAATTGCCACCTTATCCTGTTCAATTCCACTGTCATCATACTGACAACTTTATAGATATTTGCAAGTATTTGAAAAAGATTCATATACATCATATCAGTATTGAACTCATTCTTACAATAATGTGGTTCATATGGAAAGATATATGTGTCAGAGTCTTCAAAGAAAAATAAAAAGTTCGAATTCAACTGACTTTTGACATCTAGAGACATATTCAGTACCAGGGCAAGATAAACAATCTTAATAAAAAAATACCAAATTGCATCATTACAAATTAGGACAATTAGAAACAACCAAAATTCAGGAACCAAGAGATTAATACTGATGTTATTGCGCCTACAAACAGTTTTTTCTACAATGTGAATCCCAAGACAAAGTCCACCATCTTGAATTGCTCCACCTGCTGTGAAGACACTTATTCTCTCAACTCTTTTGGATCGTAACCTGAAATGGTAAAAAACTAAATCTCTTTCAGATTTCAACTCACTTGTATCTCCCAAATTCAGCAATGATCAAAAGGTTAGTATAAACGATTTTCCGTTTAGTCAAGAAGCAACTAGATAGTTTGTTGTATCTTTACAACAAGTCTTATGTCTATCGAAATAAACTGCTTGTTTGGATCCCAGAGAACCAAGTGTGCACGAAGTATCACAAAGATCAGAATACCAAAACAATAAGTCTCCATTATTTAAAGTACCCGCACAAACAACTTGATTCCTACTAATGATCAATACACACATAACGAAGTTTGTTAACATATATTAATAAAAAAAAATATCTACAGATCTTGAATCACGAGATTTGTAATAGTCTATCTCAAAGAAACTTAAATTTGATAAGCACGTAAGTGTGACGCATTTTCACCCATAACTACATTATCTAGGACTCATTTTATTTCTAATAAAGTTGTTTTAAGTCTTTTCTAGGGAATAAGCTCTTGCGGCAAAATTGGCTCGAAAAGTGGTGTTTTACACCCCAGGATAGAGTACTAAAGGCACCCCAGAAATGCACCGTAAGCACCCCAAAAATGTGTCGGAGGAACCCCGGAAAAATTACTATCTACGCCAAAAAATTACTATTTGCACCCCATAAGACAAGTGCTAAAGGGACACCCGTGCAGGATGGGGGGGCGCACATCTTCTTCTCAAATTCGAAAAATGAATTTTTGCGGGAAAATATTTTAATTAACAACAGAATTTCGATCGGATGTTTGGACGTGATTTAGTGAGATTCAATCCCTGAAACTTAGTGGGTAGACGTGATATGACTATAGAAAGCTAGTATGGGTGTTCGTTTGGATCAGAATTGGCTGAATCGTGTCATGGAGCAAAACAGGGGAGTACGTGCAAAGGGAGAAGATATTCACGCGTCTGCTGTTGCTGGAGTGTGCTGGGAGAGTTTGGAATGTTCTGTGAGAATGCTAGATGCGTGTAAGAGTTAAACAAGGAAAGAAATACAACTGCAAACGCGTGGAGAAGCTAAAACAGGAAATTATTGCCGTGAGAATAAAAATAATAAAGAGAAGATTTTTTTGAAGTTATGGAGGAGATTCGATGCATCTTTCTGGTATAAATAGATTACCCAGGTCATATAGAAGGGGTGTCGAGAGTTTGGGGAGCTTAGGAGAGCCAGAGAAGAAGAAATCACGAGTTGCAGAAACTCGGGTTCTGCTGCTGCTGCAGAACTGAAGAACACGAAGAACAAAAGCATGTAAAGGAAAGTCGTTGAAAACTGTCGCTTAAATGCGACAGTTCCCAACTCCTTTCCAGCGACCGCGGAACAGAGTCTACAACACTTCTATTGTATCGTTCATTTTGTGACGATTTTTGTGCGTCGCAAATTACAGTTTTTCACTATTTTCTCCGTTTTCACCATTGTAAACAATTTTTGGGCAAATAAAAAATATTTTGAGAGTGTCTATAATATGAGGAGCTAAACCCCAACACTGGGACGACGTAGGAGGCCGAACTTCATACATGGGTAAATTTGTTTTATTCTTTTTTTATGACTTTTGCACTAAAATTAATTGAAATATGATTTGATTAAATTGGTTGTCATTTGATTAGATGGGTCATGCTTAGCTTAGGTGATTTGATGTCCCATGCTTAACATTTACAATCAATGTTTTGAGAATCTATCTTGGCAAAAATAGAGTCCATGTTTATATTTCTTGAGCTAAAATTGTTGAGAATAAATAAGTGAACCTTATGTTATGAAGATTGGCTAAATCCTTAGTCCCAGTACCTCTTGAACCAATTGTAATATTATTGTATATTTTTATTAAATTTAAAAACTCGAATCTTCACAAGTCTCAACGAACCTTTTACTACAACAAAGTTGAAAACACATCAAGTAGCCTTATATAAAAAAAGAATAATCATGGAATAATCAAGTTTGGTCTATCAAGGAATACTATACTATTAGTCAATCAGATCAATAATCAAAAACTAAAAAAAATAATACGATTTACCCACCAACGGAACTACTAAAAGCTTCGTGATCCTAAAGAAGACTTTAAATGAAGATAGCGCAAGAGGTTTCACCTAATTAATTTGCTCTCTTTTATCATCGAGTTGGCTTCCTACAAAAACGTTAGGCAATGTGTCAAGAGATGAGTTTGTAAGAATACAAACTCCACTATTATTATTTTTATGACCAAGGTTAGTTTTGAAAACAAGTTATTACCTGAACCGAAAATCCTAAGGATATGCAATAAATGTATATTTCGCTTTTGAAAAATTCTAACGGTTATCCAACTTATAAGCCGAAATCACTTTTAGTTGAATATTTTTAGATGGCATACTTACATGCATATGCTAATATAACAAATAGAGACATGCAAACCTCTTGGATATGGTAAGCATATATTTTCGAATATCCAAAAGATATTTGAATTTCAGCATCAGGATCTTTCCTTGAGTATCAAATTAAAATACTCGAATGTTAAGAGATAAAATGTTAATACATGTTCAAATCACTATGTCGGCATCATTTGAACATTCCAAGTTCAAACAGTGTACATCTCGATGTTTGCGGAAACCTAAAGCTAACATACATATCGAAAATTTATTAACATGTTTGAACTATGTCAGGATCGGTCCTGACTTGGGATCGGTCCTTACCACTAGTGATCGGTCCTGGGATCGGTCCTAAACTTAGGATAACACTAAATGCATAGTTCTTGAAAGTTTTACCCATTTGTATTGGAGGGAGGATCCGTTTACACTTTTATTCTCACATTATCTTATACAATATGCGTCTTTTTCATGAATAAAAACCAAATCATATCGGATTTGAAGCTAATATTTTAGGGATATGTTCTTCTTGTAAAGCTCTACATACCTACAATAAATAAGTGCATTCTAAGATGTATAACACCACCATCTACTTCTTTGAAAAGTAGCCTTCAATGGATTTTTAACCATTGAAATTAAGATTGGTAGATGGTGAGGTTTAGTATTTCGGAATATGTGCATTTTTGGTAGGAATCCATAGCTTTAAGAGAGGAACATATTCCCAAAATATTAGTTTCAAATCCGATGCCATTTATTCACAAAAAGGACGTCTAATGTGTGAGATAGTGTGAGAATAAACATGTGAGGGGATCCTCCCTCTTTGTATTATATGATAAATTTATATGTCACATTTGGTTGTTTTACCAATTTCAAAATTACTACTCGCTTAAGTATGAAAGTCTCAGGTTCCAGTCTTCTCTAAAATTACATTAAAAACATGTTATAGTATTTAACATCATTAAATTGATTTCACCTAACCCCTAAGGTTTTAGATTAATGTCGATTTTCCTCGATAAGGTATTTCATCACAGAGATAACCATCATTATCATCGTCAAAACACGCTTAAATGTTGAAACCAAAGTTATTTAGTAACTCTTAATATTTATATAAGTATATATCACGATAATAAGCTCGTACATAGATAAAAATAAATTGTAAAATATTTCACGATAACTACCAACTGAAAAAGTTTCTCAAATCGATTTGGTAAATATATATATAAAACTAGGTAGTAAACGACCCCTTTTTGGACTTGTACGATAGATTATGTTCCTTAGATTCCCTAAATGATACTAAACTATTTAATGTGTACAATTATTTTATATTAATTAAAATCAATGAAGCTTAAATATTAACTATTGAAATACGATTTTGGTTAGTTTTTGCAGTAGCCCATTAACAAACTTTTGACAAATCGATTAAAAAAAGGTAAACACGTAATAAAGACAACTTCAACTTTTTATTTATTTTTTGAAGGGATTCCTAGAGGGAAATTGTCTTAATAAAATGAAAAAAAAAAAAAAAGATCGGATGGATGATTAAAGCCTAAACTCCAACAAAAGAGGAAAAAACATCAAGAAAATATAAATTCCTTTCTGAAAGCAACAAATTGTACTTTTAGAAGGATATATATTTCTTCAATATAGAAAACCTATATATCAAGGATCGAGAAATACACTAATTAAACTAAGGTTGCAAATCCGCAACTAAACTTGTGCACACATTTGAAAATTATGATTGTATGGATATTAAAGTTGTCTAGCTAATGGAACAACTATAAAACCTAGTTTAACACTTTTACATATTGACAACTGCAACTGAACTTGGCACAAAGTACATATTAACGCATTCTCTCCACGAAAACTGAAAATAAGAGAAGTTGGTGAAATCACACCCGCAAGCAATTGTGCATTCACATTAGCAATAAGAAAAATATTTTTTAATATCTCAAAAAACATTGATCCACTGTATTTTTTACACGATAATTTTTCTTAGAAGAAATAATAATTGTTATCTGCTATTAGATACTTTACATTTAGAATTTCACAGATTTCTATTATCTAAGGGAATATTTCACCAACTAAGAAAGCCTAGGATCTTGAGTTGATAATGAAATGCAAAGAATGAATCGTTTGAAAAAGGAAAACTTATATATAACTTTAATCTCAAGTTCTGAAAACATATACTACATAAGTCGCTAACTCTGTGATGCAGTCATAAATTCCTCTGGAACTTATGATTTTGAACATACTAAAACCTTCAACTACTGGGAATAGGAACAAAAAAAAAACAAAAAAAAAAAACTTTTGTAGTTACTCTAAACTTTTGAAATCTTGTAAACTTTAACAAAATTGACTAGTCAACATTAAGCGTTCGAGGGTTTTTAAACTTAAAATCTCCGAACTAGAATTGGAAAAATCAAAACAGGAGACATAACTTGAGGTTATGTCAATCTTCTTTCCATTTGAATGTGCAGTAGATGGTGAAGGCTGAAGAAGCTGAGGTTGCTCACACATCGAGCAATGATATGGCTACCACATCAGAGACATATCTATCGTCATCACAGGTAAGATAACTAGACAGAAATACAAAAACAAGTCAATACTTAAGAGATCTGCAGTTAAAGCTAATTTGTCTTTAAGTTAAAAGGAGTAAAATTTTAATTACTTACTTCAATCTTCCTTCCATATGGATGTGTCGGAGGAAGTGGAGGTTAAATTAATTAAGAACGATGATGTGGTAATAGATGTGTGTGGGAATTTTTTTGACTAAACAACACTATGTGTGGGTATAAAAAGAACTCGTGAATGCTTAACATTGAAAGCATAAGTGGAAACTCAGAAGGTAATCCAAGTATAGTTGAGCTAAATAACATCTCTGTGTGAATAAACGAAGAGAACAATTATCAAAAAGTTAGGATCATGTTGTCCATCTTTTTTGCGAAAACCGAAGCTAACAAACATATCGTAAATGTATTAACATGTTTAAACTATGTCAGAATCGGTCCTAGGATCATCCTTACTTGGAATTGGTCCTTCTTCGATTAGTCCTAAACTTAGGGTAACACTAAATGCATAGTTTTTGAAAATTTTACCCATTTGTATCATATGATAAATTTTGATGTCGCATTTGGTTATTTTACTAATTTCAAATTTTATACTCGTTAGAATATGAAGATTTCAGGTTCCAGTCTTCGTTAAAATCGCTAATACTTCCTTAAAAGCATGTTATAGTATTTAACATCATTAAATTAATTCACCAACCCTAAGATTATAGACTAACATCGGTTTTCCTCGATAAAGTATTTCATCACCTAGGCAATTATCAGTGTCATCGTAAAAACATGCTTAAATGTTTAAACATGGGCTAAATATTAACACTTAATGTTAATGTTGTTAGAGCATTGCTCGGTCGAACTCGCAAGCGTTGCTATCTCAAGCTTGTTTGTCAAGTTTAGTTGCCAAAACTATAAGTCTTGATTTCTAGTCTACTTATAGCTAAGTCTCGGACTAGGATAGTAAGTGTAGTTGAGCTCTAAACTCCACGGAGTTTATCGATTGAAGACGAAGAACTACTCAAGGGAACTTATGGAACTTCATCAAAAAAGAGGTATGTGGAGACTTGAACTTATCTATCACTCAAAAGTCTATCTATTTTATCTCCTATTTTGATACAAAAGTCGTATTGCTATATAGACTTCAATTATACACATTTTCTATTTCGAGCTGAGTTTAACTCACTTATCTATGCCTCGAAATATGTGTTGGTAAGTTTTCGCTTTGGCCAAGTTCATCTTTACTAGTGACGAAAGTCATGTTGATTATTTCAATAACTTAAAAATCGCTTTGATAAAAATAGTTTGTGAATAACAACTATTATAACATCCTCTAAGAAAGTTTCAATGATTGAAATGAGAGTCTAGAACAAGTAACCATGTTTGGATATAAACATAGTGTGTTCTCACATTTGTGTAAAAGTCCAAAACCGGGAACCTAAAGTATGCGTACCCGTACGCGTACCGGCGGTTGTTGGAAACTTGGGCAAGTATGCGTACCCGTACGCATACTGGCGGAAAGTTAATATCCGTGAATTTCTGCTGGAGTTTGGAAGTGTGAATGGGTATGCTCACCCGTACGCGTACTAGCGTAACCAAACTCGGTCCGACCACTTAGGTATGCGTACCCGTTTGCGTACTAAAGTAGGTTACTTTCTAAAATCGGTTTGTTCATGAACTAAAACATTTATATATAATAAGGAATGCAATCTTTGCAAACCGTGGCTATAAAGTTCATGAATCGATTCGAGTGAATCAAACCCGATTTTGCTTCGATTGTGTCTTGTATACTTCTATGAGATCTAAGCAATTGAACAACTCTTGAACTAGTTCATTTGAGTCATTTTAACTAGTTATGGTAAAGATGAATATGGTTGATATGAAAGTGCTCATATGGCTAACCATTTGGTTAACTACTGTTGAACCAACGACTTGTTCACGTTTAGGTACGGTTACTCAAACCTAAATGACGTATATTTTATTTGTGTATAACAAGCAAGCTAAGTTTGATATAACGGTTGAAAGATATTAGCTTGAATCTAATAAGGTTTTCATCTAACGGTGAATATTGAATGCTTTGTTACCAAGGTAACTTAGATTGCAAACCCTGATTTGGAGACTATATAAAGGAGAACTCTAGCAACTGGGAAAGTTATTCCCCACACCTCCTGTGTGATACTAGTTATCTAAGCTAGAGTCGATTCTACTTTAACCTTAGGATTCTACTGAGACCCTATAGGTTAACGACTTGAAGACTTCATTGGGATTGTGAAGCCAGACCCAACTATTTTCTCTGTAGTTGCATGATCTGATCTTGCTGTTTCTATCGTGTTTAAGTATAATCGTAAGATTGGCTTGAGATTTATATCTCCGATAGGCAAGATAGAAAAGTAGTCACAAACATCTTCGTCTCATCGTTTGTGATTCCACAATATCTTGTTTCATTAATCGATTAAGATTATTGTGAGGTAATTGTTAATACTAGGCTGTTCTTCGGGAATATAAGTCCGGGTTATCAATTGGTTCCTATTCACCTTGATTTATCAAAAGACGGAACAAAACTCGTAGGTATATCTGTGGGGAAAAATTTATCTATTCAATAGACTTTTCTATGTGAGACAGATTTGTTTATCAAGTCTTTGACTTTGGCTCGTAGCAACTCTTGGTTGTGGGTGAGATCATCTAAGGGAATCAAGTGCGTAGTATCCTGCTGGGATCAGAGACGTAAGGAACGCAACTATACCTTGAATCAGTGTGAGATTGATTAGGGTTCAACTACAGTCCAAACCGAAGTTAGTTTGTAGTAGGCTAGTGTCTGTAGTGGATTAATACAGTGTGTGTTCAATCTGGACTAGGTCCTGCATTTACGGTTTCCTCGTTAACAAAACTTATGGTGTCTGTGTTATTTCTTTTCCGCATTATATTTTGTTATATAATTAAAATATCACAGGTTATGCGTTGAATCGATCAATTGGTAAATCCAACCTTTGGTTGTTGATTGAAATTGATTGATACTTGAACATTGGTCTTTGGTACCGTTCAAGTTATTTCTCTTGTATTCAATCAGGCTCGCAGATTCCTATTTATTTGATTGCGGATTGAATCGATAAATTGAGATATAACTCTTTGATATACTTTTTCTTAAGATTGAGTATGACTGTCTAGTAGATTCTCTTGAAAGTATATTGGAGTTAGTCCATACAGATTGCTAAGCGAAATATTGGGTGTGGTTATTATACCCCCGCTTTTTCAATTGGTATCGGAGCAGGCAAACACTATAAACCTAATAAGTTTGTGTTTGACTGATCCTTAAAGTTTGTCCCCATGGGAAATTTCTTTGGGAAACTTTCTCTTGGCATCTGTAATGCACGCCAGAATTCCTTAAAGATTGTTAAGATATTATTATGGACTAAAACTCTGGTTTCTCATGATAATCTCGTTCCATCTAAGGCTTTGGAAAACTTAGATGATAAGAAACAATCTAGAGGAAAAATCAAAAGTTCTTCTAAGAAAAGAAGCTTGAAAAAACGTGGGCAACGCTCAAAGAAATGGAATCTCACTAGGTTAACTCTTAATATATTTGAGGAATACTATCGTGATGGATCAATTGACAAAGATTTATTTAGAGCATTTGAAGACGTTTTTAGATTCTTAGAAAAACTTTATTCGATTAAGAATAAGAATCGTTCTGATAAACGGTCTGTACCTGTTCATGATGTACGAACTAGACTTACTACCAACTCATGTGAAATCGATAAAAAGATGTCTGATGAGTTCGATATAGGTTCTAATTGTCATAAAAAGTCTTTTCTTGGTCATCAAAAAAGAAATTCAAAGAATTCTATTAACCCTGAGTATCATCATTACTATGATTATACTATTGGTTCATTTCACAAATATCAACCGGAAAAGTTGCATGATAATCTCTCTGCATAGTTCGCCTATTGTAACAAGCTTGGCTCTACCCCATTTGTATGTAACTTGAGATGGGGCAAGTAACGGTTGAATCTTTTGTTGTGTTTGGGTTAATTTTTATTTTATTCTCTTTCCTCCTTTCCAAGGGAAATTAAGGTGTTGAAGGTATTCCTACTTTCCTTTACTGCATGGTACTGTTCCTTTCAGTGTGCAAACCTTGGATAAAGAAATCCTACTCTTTTGTGGGTTACGGTTCAGGAACGGGTCCAAGCCCATCCGCTGGTATATAAAGGTAGTGGTACGCGTACCTTTCTTCTACCTCCCTTCTTTTCCGCGTACGTGAACTATTCTAGGGTTCATGATTTTTCTCCGTTAAATCACCTTTGGAGATCAAAAATAAAAAGGGTTTTTCAAGGAACATATCAAGTAAGTCAATTCTTCTTCTAATCTCTTAATTTTTAGATCTCATGAAGAATTTCAAGGTTTCAAAGGAGATTTCAAAAAACTTTTGTTCTTCATCTTCTTCTAGCATGAACTTACCAATAGATCAAAGTTCCATTAGAATTAGATTTGTCAATGATTCTTGTGAAAAAGTTTTTGAAGAATTTCATCTAATGGGTTTATTCTAGAAAAGAAGTTGGATTTTACTAGTGAGGATAAAGAGGATTTGATTAGTTTTGAAAAAATCAATCTTGGAAACATCTTTGATGGTCTTGGTGAAGGTTTTGACACTCTTACAAGAATCTTCTATGCTAACATCTATGATGTTAATTGTGATGACATGGAATTCAAGACCGTGATAAATAGACAAAGGATTCATGTTAATAGAGAGTTAAGTTCAAGGATTACTAAAATTCCCTTAGGGAGTTTTCGCCTACCAAGACCTAGTCATGAAAGACCTTCTTATGAAACCATTTCTATTGGTCTCTGTGGTAAGAGTGTGGATTGGAATATGGGGAAATTCCCTACTAATAATCTTAGTCTCTCTTTGATGTCCTTTGGTAAACTTGGTATATCTAATCTTTGTCCCTCCACGATTGAGAATACTCGTTGGAGCTGTGAGTTTGCGGAATTGGTCTATTTCCTTGAGTTGGAAACTCAAAGTCTCGACATTTGTGGGTTTATCATATATCAAATGTTGTCGATGACGTCTTCCAACAAGAAGTTAGGCTATCCTTGCTTGATTGAGCGAATTTGTCGCACCTTCTCTATAGATCCGATTGGAAACTCCATTGAAACTCCCAAGCTTGTTCGCCCATGTACTTTCAAACGTATGAAGGAGAATGCTTGCAAGAGACAGAGATGTGACACCCTTGATGGCTTATGTGATTCGTCCTCCATGAATCTTTTTCACCAAATTCTCAAAGGTGTTTGTAAGATTGATGCCAAGGTAAGATGTGTGCAAGAACAATTACTTGTGATTGCTACTAAGTTTCCTGAAATCAAGGATGACATGGATAAGATTCAAGCCACTCTTATGGTATCAGATGATGAAGATGATGATTAGATTTTTGTACTTCATCAGTTTTTGGTTTAACGGTTGTCGATTTGCGAGAATTTATTCTTGTGTTTTTAAGAAGGATAACTAGGGTTTGGAATAGCCATTATTGTGAGTACACATACTATTTCCAACGATTTTCATCTTGCAATGTTTTTAGATTTATTTATTTAAATTCTAAAATTGATTTGGAAGATGATTTTTCAGTATTAATCCTTATGGTTTTACATATTGCAACTTGTTATGGGATATGTGTGTTTGCGTCCGTGAACTATGATTGTCCCATACGTGGTCAAAAGTTAAGTCTTTCATATGTCAGTATGCAAGTATTGATAAAAGATTGAATGAACTTTTGACAAAACAAAAGTTAAGCCTATTATGTCATTATGCAAATATTGATGGAAGATAGGATGAACTTTTGTTTACAAAGATAAAGTCTATTATATGTCATTGTGCAAATAGTGATGAAAAATAGAATGAATATTTGTTTATTCCGCAGTATTGATCTTCCCTGATCCATATTTTTATATAAATACTGTGCGGCTCCATAAGTTTTCTTATGTGAGCGTTTCCGTTAAATAAATCATGGGTTCTCTTGTGGTTAATCAAATTGATATTTTTTGATACAAATTCATATTCTTATGTGATTTGTGAATGTCAAAAGAAATCATTCTTTTCTTGTGAAAGTAAGGTCACACTTGTTGTTCTTTCGGGAATGACATTTTATAGGGGAGAGTTCTTAATTGAACTTGTCCTTAATTGCCAAATCTTTGTGGGGAGTGCGTCTATGGAATATTATAAGGGTTATCTTGTATCTTTATAAACTCCTTGATGAATGCATTTAGTTTCGTCTATATGATTGCATCTTAAAAGTTGATATGTTCTTTTATTTTGGTCATGAAGTATCTCTATGGAAATTTCATTAGGATCCCATACCTTTGCCAATTTTATTGACAAAAAGGAGGATAATTAATGTGTAGTTCACACTACAGATACATATGGTTTTCGGATCATTATGTAAGGGGGAGTGGTTTTCATGTGAGATGAAGTATTGACTAAGGGGGAGTGATACATATCACCATAGTTTTGTTGTCAAAGTTGTGATACAATTGAACTTTGATGTTGTGTAATAATACTATGACACTGTATAACAATGATTGAGAGCTATTGTTTTCTCATTGTTATGGCTATGGATCTTCAACAACGATGATGCTGAATTGAATACCTTTGGAATCATTGGAGTACTTGGAAGTGACGTAGATTTCGAGTAATGTTGAAGAACCAAAGAGATCAAGCATTTGGATGAGAAGCTACAAAGTTTATTTATTTTGTATTCCATATGTATTGATAGTTTTGTCACTAAAATTGACAAAGTGGGAGATAGTTATAGCATTGCTCGGTCGAACTCGCAAGCGTTGCTATCTCAAGCTTGTTTGTCAAGTGTAGTTGTCAAAACTATAAGTCTTGATGTCTAGTCTACTTATAGCTAAGTCTCGGGTTAGGATAGTAAGTGTAGTTGAGGCTTAGACTCCACGACGTTCATCGAATGAAGACGAAGAACTACTCAAGGGAACTTGTGGAACTTCATCAACAAAGAGGTATGTGGAGACTTGAACTTATCTATCACTCAAAAGTCTATCTATTCTATCTCATATTTTGAGACAAAAGTCGTATTGCTATATAGACTTCAATTATACACATTTGCTATTTCGAGCTGAGTTTAACTCACTTATCCATGCCTCGAAATATGTGTTGATAAACTTTCGCTCTGGCCAAGCCAAGTTCATCTTTACTAATGACGAAAGTCATGTTGATTATTTCAATAACTCAAAAATCACTTTGATGAAAATAGTTTGTGAATAACAACTATCATAACATCCTCTAAGAAAGTTTCAATGACTGAAATGAGAGTTTAGAACAAGTAACCATGTTTGGATATATATAAACATAGTGTGTTCTCACAGTTGTGTAAAAGTCCAAAACCGGGAACCTAAAGTATACGTACCCGTACGCGTACCGGCGGTTGTTGGAAACTCGGGAAAGTATGCGTACCCGTACGCATACCGGCGGAAAGTTCATGTCCGTGAATTTCTGCTGGAGTTTGGAAGTGTGAATGGGTATGCGCACCCGTACGCGTACTGGCATAACCAAACTCGGTCCCACCACTTAGGTATGTGAAAAAGCGGGGGTCTAACAACCTCACCCAATATTTCGCTTAGCAATCTGTATGGACTAACTCTAATATACTTTTAAGAGAATCAACTAGACATTCAGACTCAATCTTAATAAAAAGTATATCAAAGAGTTATATCTCAATTTCTCGATTCAATCCCAACTCAAACAAATAGAACTCTACGAGTCTGATTGAATACAAGAGAAATAAACTTGAACAGTACCAAAGCCCAATGTTCAAGGATCAATCAATTCCAATCAACAACCAAACGTTTGATTTACCAATTGATCGATACAAACGCACAACCTGTGATATTTCTATTATATAATAAAATATAATGCGGAAAAGAAATAACACAGACAAGAAAAGTTTTGTTAACGAGGAAACCGCAAATGCAGAAAACCCCCGGGACCTAGTCCAGATTGAACACCACACTGTATTAAGCCCCTATGGCCACTAGCCTACTGCAAACTAACTTCGGTCTGTATTGTAGTTGAACCCCAATCAATCTCACACTAATCCAAGGTACATTTGCGCTCCTTACGTCTCTGATCCCAGCAGGATACTACGCACTTGATTCCCTTAGCTGATCTCACCCACAACTAAGAGTTGCTACGACCCAAAGTCGAAGACTTTAAAAACGAATTTTTATCACATAGAAAAGTCTACAAGAATAGATAAATCTGTCTCCCACAGAAATACCTACGAGTTTTGTTCTGTCTTTTGATAAATCAAGGTGAACAGGAACTTATCGATAAACCGGACTTATATTCCAGAAGAACAACCTAGAATTATCAATCACCTCACAATAATCTTAATCGACTAGCGAAACAAGATATTGCGGAATCACAAACTATGAGACGAAGATGTTTGTGACTACTTTTCTATCTTGCCTATCGGAAAAATTAATCTCAACCCAATCTTACGATTGCACTCAATCACGATAGAAACAGCAAGATTAGATCACGCAATTATAGAGAAAATAGTTGGGTCTGGCTTCACAATCCCAATGAAGTCTTTAAGTCGTTAACCTACAGGGTCTCGGTACAAACCTAAGGTTAAAGGAGAATCGACTCTAGCTTATACAACTAGTATCACACATGAGGTGTGGGGATTAGGTTTCCCAGTTGCTAGTGTTAGAGCACTGCTTGGTCGAACTCGCAAGCATTGCTATCTCAAGCTTGTTGTCAAGTTTAGTTGCCAAAACTATAAGTGTTGATTTTTAGTCTACTTATAGTTAAGTCTCGGACTAGGATAGAAAGTGTAGTTGAGATCTAGACTCCATGGCGTTCATCATACAAAGACGAAGAACTACTCAAGGAACTGGTGGAACTTCATCGACTAAAAGGTATGTGGAGACTTGAACTTATCTATCACTCAAAAAGTCTATCTACTCTATCTCCTATCTTGAGACAAAAGTCGTATTACTATATAGACTTCGATTATACACATTTGCTATTTCAAGCCGAGTTTATCTCGCTCTCGAAATATGTGTTGGTAAGCTTTCGCTTTGGCCAAGTTCATCTTTACAAGTGACGAAAGTCATGTTGATTATTTCAATATCTTGAAAATTGCTTTGATGAAAAATTGTGTGTGAATAACCTCTATTTAACATCCTCTAAGAATGTTTCAATGATTGAAATAAATAGTTTAGAACATGTAACCATCTTTGGATATAAGCATATAATGTGTTCGCGCATTAGTGTATAAGTTCAAAACCGGGAACCAGATGTATGCATACTTGTGTGTGTACTAAATGGTTGATGGAGACTGGGTAAGTATGCGTACCCATACGCATACTGGCGGAAGTTCACGTCAGTGAATTTATGCTGAGTTTGGAAATCAAAACCAACTCAATCCGGTTACCTAAGTATGCGTACCGATACACACACTGGGGGAAAGTTCACGTCCGTGAATTTCTGCTGAGTTTGGAAACCAAAACAAACTCAAATCCGGTTACTTAAGTACGCATACCCGTACGCATATTACTTTATAAAATTGGTTTATTCGTGAACTTAAATTTATATAAACTAAGGAATGCATATTTGCAAACTGTGGCTATAAAGTTCATGAATTGATTCGAGTGAATCAAAACCGATTTTGCTTCGATTGTGTCTTGTATACTTCTATGAGATCTAAGCAATTGAACAACTCTTGAACTAGTTCATTTGATTCATTTTAACTAGTTATGGTAAAGATTAATATGGTTGATATGAAAGTGCTCATATGGCTAACCATTTGGTTAACTACTGTTGAACCAACGACTTGTACACGTTTAGGTACGGTTACTCAAACCTAAATGACGTATATTTCATTTGTGTATAACAAGCAAGCTAAGTTAGATCTAACGGTTGAAATATATTAGCTTGAATCTAATCAGGTTTTCATCTAACGGTGAATATTGAATGCTTTGTTACCAAGGTAACTTAGATTGCAAACCCTGATTTGGAGACTATATAAAGGAGAACTCTAGCAACTGGGAAAGTTAATCCCCACACCTCCTGTGTGATACTAGTTGTATAAGCTAGATTCGATTCTACTTTAACCTTAGGTTTCTACTGAGACCCTATAGGTTATAGACTTGAAGACTTCATTGGGATTGTAAAGCCAGACCCAACTATTTTCTCTGTAGTTGCGTGATCTGATCTTGATGTTTCTATCGTATTGAGTACACTTTTAAATTGGCTCGAGATTAATTTCTCCGATAGGCAAGATAGAAAAGTAATCACAAACATCTTCGTCTCATCGTTTGTGATTCCACAATATCTTGTTTTGCTAGTCGATTAAGATTATTGTGAGGTGATTGATAATTCTAGGATGTTCTTCGGGAATATAAGTACGGGTTATCAATTGGTTCCTATTCACCTTGATTTATCAAAAGACGGAACAAAAACTTGTAAGTATTTCCGTGGGAGACAGATTTATCTATTCTTGTAGACTTTTCTGTGTGATACAGATTTGTTTATTAAAGTCTTCGACTTAGGGTCGTAGCAACTCTTAGTTGTGGGTGAGATCAGCTAAGGGAATCAAGTGCGTAGTATCCTGCTGGGATCAGAGACGTAAGGAGCGCAACTGTACCTTGGATTAGTGTGAGATTGATTGGGGTTCAACTACAGTCCATACAGAAGTTAGTTTGTAGTAGGCTAGTGTCTGTAGCGGCTTAATACAGTGTGTGTTCAATATGGACTAGGTCCCGAGGTTTTTCTGCATTTGCGGTTTCCTCGTTAACAAAACTTTTGGTGTCTGTGTTATTTCTTTAACGCATTATATTTTGTTATATAATTGAAATATCACAGGTTGTGTGTTGAATCAATCAATTGGGAAATCCGACCTTTGGTTTTTGATTGAAATTGATTGATACTTGAACATTGGTCTTTCGTACCGTTCAAGTTAATTTCTCTTGTATTCAATTAGACTCGCAGATTTCTATTTGCTTGAATAAGGATTGAATCGAGAAATTGAGATATAACTCTTTGATATACTTTTTATTAAGATTGAGTCTGACTGTCTAGTTGATTCTCTTAAAAGTATATTGGAGTTAGTCCATACAGATTGCTAAGCGAATTAGTGGGTGAGGTTGTTGTACCCTCACTTTTTCATCTAGAGTTCTCCTTTATATAGTCTCCAAATCAGGGTTTGCAATCTAAGTTACCTTGGTAACAAAGCATTCAATATTCACTGTTAGATGAAAACCTGATTAGATTAAAGCTAATATCTTTCAACCGTTAGATCGAACTTAGCTTGTTATACACAATTGAAATATACGTCATTTAGGTTTGAGTAACCGTACCTAAACGTGTACACATAGTTTGTCCAACAGTAGTTAACCAATGGTTAGCCATATGTGCACTTTCATATCAACCTTATTCATCTTCACCATAACTAGTTCAAATGACTCGAAAGAACTAGTTAGAGAGTTATTCAATTGCTCAGATCTCATAGATGTATATAAGACACAATCGAAGCAAAAACGATTTTGATTCACTCGAATCGATTCATGAACATTATAGCCACAGTTTGCAAAGATTGCATTCCTTAGTTTATATATGTTTTAGTTCATGAATTAACCGTTTTTAGAAAGTAACACATTTAAGTATGCGTACGGGTATGCGTACTTAAGTAACCGGATTTGAGTTTGTTTTGGTTTTCAAACTCAGCAGAAATTCACGGACGTGAACTTTCCGCCAGTATGCGTACGGGTACGCTTACTTAGGTAACCGGATTGAGTTGGTTTTGATTTCCAAACTTAGCAGAAATTCACGGACGTGAACTTCCGCCAGTATACTTAAGATTGAGTATGACTGTCTAGTTGATTCTCTTGAAAGTATATTGGAGTTAGCCCATACAGATTGCTAAGCGAAATATTGGGTGTTGTTGTTATACCCCGCTTTTTCAAATGTTAGCTAAAATAGAGAGTAAATTATCGTATATAAGCTCTATAAAACGTTACTGAGATGCTTTAAATTCAAGTTGAAATAAGCTTTTATATAGACAATTATATTTTAGTAAATTATATCACAATTACTACCAAGTGAATTTTTTTTATCTAATCGATTTGATAAATATATATATGCAAAATAAGGTCGTAAACTACCCCCTCAATGAATTAGTAGACTTCTTTAGTGTGTATAATTGTTTGATATTAATTAAGAGGTTTAAAGTTTAAAACTAACCATTGTCGCTGAAGTAGATGGACATGAAGCGAATCTCATCAACTCGTACGAATTGATTGCGCAAACTTGTAAGCACTCCAAGCCGATCGTTCATGTTTTGCAGGAGATCAGCATAAGCAGCATCAATGTCATAGAACAACTGAATAGTCTGAGCTATTTGATCTGCAGTAGCTCCCCTATCATTCAGTGGTTCCAAATGGAACAACGAATGAATTATCATTTGTAACAAAGTGGTTCAATTAGATCGAAGTGTTTTTTTTTTTTTTTTTTTGCTCAATAAGGAATGAATTATCATATTGCAATTAGTGTAAGTCATAGGTTCAAAATCTAGCAAGGAGGGAAATAGCTCAATTCTTACGGTATTAAAATGGACAGGGTGATGAAGGTTGTTGGGATCTGGAGGTGGTAGATGTGGGGGAGCTGCAAGTCCCACAGCTGGTTAAACTGGAATACTGTTTTGGTTAGTTTTTATAGTAACCCATTAACAAACTTTAGATAAATTAGTAAAAGAAATATAAACACGTAATGAAGTTAACTGCAACTCTTTATTTAAACGGATTCCTAAATGGTGATTTTATTAATAAAATGAAAATAAAAATTGAGTGGCTGATTAAAACCCGATTTCCAAGATAAAAGAGGAAAAATATTAAAAAATAAATAAATTCATTTTTGGAAGTAATAAATTGTATTTTTAAAGAGATATAAATTTCTAAAGTATAGAAAACCTTCCTATCAAGATAAAATATTTTCCGGAAGGAGAAATAATACTAAACCAAGATTACAAATGCGCATCCAAACTTATGCACACATTTTACAATTATGATAATATGGATATTGAAATTTGTTGTACAACTAATGGAACAACCATAAAAACCTAGTTTAATGCTTGTACATATTGACAACTGCAAATGATCTTGGATCTAATTACATATCAAAGCATTCTCTCAATGAATTATGTTTACTTTAGCCAAGATTGTATGAATGGTGCTCAGCAGCAATGCAGAATATTGGAGGAAACATATTTCAGAAATTTAAAGAACAACAACGAACCTCCACAATTGTGATGCGAGCGAATTGAGTGGTCGCTTCATTGTAACCAATAAGGAAGTAAGTTTATATGTTTTTTGGGTAATGCGAGCTGGTCGAAATATAAGGAACGGTGAAACTCTGATGGACATTGAAGAAAGCTGTCGTGCAAAGTGGCTCCACATGAACGGAAAGATTGGAAGTTGTTACGAGATCTTAAAAGTGTTTCCTAGGTATAATCCAGTGTTGTTATTTTAATTCTTACTTTTCAATTTTTGTCCAAATATAAGTTTTAATTTTTCTTAATTTTTTCAATTAAATTTAAGTATAATTAAATGCAACTTTTAATTAAGTATCAATCAATTAAAAATATAAGGCTAATTTTCAACAACGCTTCTTGTTTTAATAAGTCAAATTTTCAAATTCATTAACAACTACACCTTTTTTTAGAGGATATAAGTCAAATTTTCAAATTCCATAAGTCAAATGAATAATAGTGTGTCATTTACAAGATATAAACTTGGACACTAAAAACTTAAACTAGATGACCGCTGCCACGGTGGGACGACCGACCGAAGAAATCGGAGCGAAAGTATTATTTTTCCTGACATGGCGTGAAAGTATAATTTTTCCTGACACGGTGGGGAAGTATCATTTCTCTTGACACGGGATGAAAATATCATTTTTCCTGACACGGGGTGAAAGTATTAGAAGTATCATTTTTTCTGACACGGGGTGAAAGTATCATTTTTCCCGACACGGCGTGAAAATATCATTTTTCCTGACAATGGGTAAAAGTATCACTTTTCCTGAAACGTAAAATTAGCAGATGCATAAACCAAAATATGGCTGTATAATGTGTTATGCATCCTTTGTGGTGGTTTCCATAATGGCTACGCATTAGTGAAAGTACCATTTTTCTTGAAACGGCGGGAGTAAATCGTTTTATTAGTGGCAACGGAAAATAAGTTGATGCATAAATCAAAATATGGCTACATAAGGTATTATGTATCCTTTGTGGTGGTTTGCATAATGGATATATATTTAATTTTAGAAAATTGTGCCTAAAATGATAAACATATCCGAATTTTTCGTAAAAACTCTAAATTTGATATTGTTGTTTGTACTCATTGCGTAGATTTTTTTAAAACCTTTCCATCGAGATAAAATTTGTAAAATTCCAAGGCACGGATTTTTAGATATGTTATATTAAAGTTTGGTTGCCAATTATACCCCTACAAAAATAGGATACACAAGAAATTATAGTAATTGGACTAAGAGGGAGGGACAAGTTAGTCCTTTCATCGTTGATTGATTTTTTTGGTTACAAACACCATTTTTTTTTTTTTTTGTCAAATTGGAGAAAAAAGGTCATGCTTCACATTGACACGAAGTCACCATATATAGAGTCCTCCATCGCTTCGCTCGGTCGGCCTAATAAAGACTTCAATAATCTTTGACCTCCTGGTTTTCTTCATTTGAAAAAGCTTAGATTCAATGCGATGTTGAGGAGATTTTCCTTTGTTCTTCTGACTGGTATGATTAACTTTTTAAATCTTTGTTTTTGACTTGAACTCTTCTTTTGCCTTTTAGATGCAGGTTTGACTTGGTAATATCCAAAACTTGAAGACTTCTTTGCGTGTTACCTATTTCTTTATAATTATCTCATATCTTGTTAACAACAACTTCAAGTACTACTCTAGAAAAATCAAGTTGGGTTTGAAATTCTATCATTTAAAAGTTTTCGAAATTGAGAAAGAGAAATTTTTTATGAAAAGATTTGGTGTGAAAAATCAAGTTTGAAAATTACCTATATAAGGGCAACTCCTATGGGAAAGAAAATCATCCATATCTTTGTGATGATCCTCATCTTATGGACTAAAAAATGCTACTATGGATGAATTTATCATCCATATGTTTGTGAAGTCCATATGCTACTCTACAAATTTGAGGGGGTCGTTATGGAGTGTCCATCCGGTCATAAGCTGACCGGACACCCCATCCGGACACTAAGTGTCCCGATGTTTTTTTTTCCTTTTTTTTGTTATCCATCATCCGGTCACCTAATGACCGGATGCAACAAATTATTTTTTCGATCCGGCTACTTAACAGTCGGATGTGACTTTTGGTTTTTGGAATGTAATTATATATCCATTCATATGTTTATGGCAACGGTTCCTTTCTAAATTAGAACACTTACAAGTGCTGCTAATATCAAACATTTGAAATCAACCTAAATTTCTTTTCATCTTATCTTGGAACAAGACGAATATTTTGTGACTATTTTTGTTTGTTTGAAAATCCGGACTGTAAGGGAAAGGATGTACTAACTTTACCGAGGGTCCACATATATGTGGATACTCCTTATGTTAATGGATGTTTTTCTCTCTATACCATACCAAAGGAGTTGAAGCAAAAGAGATAGAGCTGTTGAGAATAGAGTTTTTTCCGAGCGTTGAAGATAGAGTTTCTACCGAGCGAAATAGATTAAATCGCCAATGGTAAAATCATGCACATTATTGCTCGGTAGCATTTCAATCGCTGAACCCTTTCACTTTACCATAGTGGCGCAACTACCTTGTCAGGGCACCTGGTATAGGGCCTAAGAGTCTGTCCAGTAATGATCACAGGAGTGAGCACCGACCATTAGAGGCCCAAGCCCATTAATCATCATCCACAAATCTTATCATCTTGAATATCGAGCAGTAGCACTTGTCCAGTAGTAAATTATCGGATTCGCATGGTCTCTGAGAGGGAGACCGAGCATGCTATCCAGCTCGGGTACACCAGACAAAATAGAAAAAATGATGTGTCGTATTTGGGATCGCCTCAAATTTTGATGCAGCTTGGTCTACACATCAAAACAGAATGCGCAAAGGTCCTTGGCTGGAGCAGTTCGAGAGCTACAAGCAAAATCTTGATTCTGTCGGTACACGTGAAGAACAAATACAGACTTAGTAAGCACCCTTGCGCCTAAAATCATTCCATATATTTATGGAGTATTTTATTTCAAAGATTGGAATTTTTACTTTGCCGGTATAAGTTATTGGAAAGTCTTGCAGTTTCATCTTATTGCATCTTTTGGTTAGTCCTAAATATGAAATCTCATACTTATTTTAGCAACCATCAGCTGTCTAATTTTCTGTATCTGGAAGACTGGCCCTCTGGGACAGATTTTGTTCACTACCAGAAATGCATTCTCTTCATTTTACCACCCATCAAGTCTTCCAAAGTGTATGGCATAAAAATAGGATGTGTACACAAATTTGAAGTACATCAGAGAAACAATTCTCAGAACCAACACCAATTGCTTAACAAAACTTAAGAAATTTTTATCCAAAATTTTGGTTACATTTTCTGGCAGAAGTACATATTTACATCTTTCCTATACAAGAAATACCACATGGCATTCAGTTCCCAGACATTAACTGTTATTTACACTAATCAGAAACAAATGTAGTCCTGGAGGACACAAAATTCTCAGGCAAGGAGAAAAGGCTGAATTTTTTTCATTTTGAAATGCTCTACCATCTCCATAGCAGTTGTAAATTTGGCATTACCCGTTTTTGTGCAATCATGCCAGAGCCAAAAAGATCTGCAAATGTATTTGGGTTTACAGGACATGATATCGACTTTCTGCGATGTCTTTTATGTAGTAAGCAGAAAATAGCAACTTCACTTCCTCAATATATTTTCCATTCTCAGGTTTTCAAGCTTCATACCTTTTTCATCAGGGCTGGCAAGTAAGAAAGAGGTGTCAGTCTGCTGCCCACTGGTGGAGTAAGATAAAGTTGTGGAGATTGACCAGTTGTTGGTGTGCTGACAAAGTTTGATCTGTAACCTAGGGAGATTCGGCCCCGATTACCAGGGAACCGCACAACTGAACAGGGTGATGATTTGGGAAATGGTATGATGATGATCCCCGGATGAAGGTAACTTTTTGCCTGAAGAAGAACCATTGGTCATCACACTTATAAACGGGAGTTCGAGGCGAGGACAGCATCGGTCCTGGTGGGCATGGGCAAGTTGTCTGACCCGGGCTATCTTTATGGTTGCAGTGTACTTTGGAAGTACGGAACTCCTAGGGGATAATCCTGCGACATGCACATTTCCAGTTAGCTCCACTGCCAATGTTTTTCCATCAATAAGATACCTGTAAAAAAAAATTCTAATCAAAAGAACACCGGAAGTTAGCAAAATCGCATATCATGTCCCTTTTTTACAATTTGTAATGTTGACTAGTGTCTCTAGCTGATATGTGCAGCAGCTCCTGAAAACAATAGACTACCAGCAAAAGAACCATAATCAGTAGCCACCCCAGGATACAAATATACCTGAAATGGTTGGCCTTGCCATCATTGTAAGATTAAACTGCACATATCAAGTCAGTAGTGTCTTACAAATAACAAGAGAATATAGTACATAGTGAATCCAAATAAAGGGCTTTCATTTTCAATTTCATATATAGCAAACAGAATCTACAAAATATTTGAAATTTGTGCACTAACACATTCAACCAGTAGTGATATGATCTGAAAAGTAAATGTTTACGAAAAAGACTTTGCTACAAGATGTTAAGTTTAAACAAGGAAATCATGTGCTCGATGTGGTCCACCTTGTCTAATTCCTAGTTTCTGACAATAAATTAAACAAAAGTACTTGATCGCAATACTCGTCATCGTCACCAGTTAAAGTATCTTACAGGTTCTCTAGTTGAAGTTCCATACTTTCTTTGCACCTGTGGAAGAAAGACTGGAAACATAGTTGCAACATTTGATCAATGTTCTTACCATTATTGAAAGTCAGTAACACCTAATAACAATAACTTGGCCCCAAAATAATGTGCCAAAGCCTTGGCAAGCATTTGTTGGTAAAGCTCTTCACAGGACAGAGATTTAATCAGCTTCGCAAATCTCATAACGGAACCAAAAAGCCAGAAGAGACAAAAGACATGCTCTAGAAAACGTACCAACAGGTCCTGATTAGCAAAATTGCCCAACTTCCATTCCAGGTGACAGATTACGAGTGTAGTTAAAGAACTCAGCCTGTTTCAGATGAACGTAAGCAGCACTCGTCAACGCGGCTGTGTTTGCTCACCACAAAGCCATCAGGGTAAATATTACAAACCATTGGTGGTTATCTATTTATTAAACCACAGAGGAAACACAAGTGTAAAGAATATTCATGTTCAACAGGATGCCATACCTACATGATGTTAGATAGGTTATACACTCTTTGACCTAACTACTTAAATTCTATAACCATTGGTTGCTAACTACATGATGCCATATTAATTAAAGTGCAGTTTAGCTGCGTTTCTCAGCACATGTTCAACAAGTTCTCAGACAAACACAGTTTTTCATATGAGAAAAGTATTAGAAAACATCTCCTGGCAATCGAAAAACTTAACTTACTAGCCAGATACACATGGATGTTCAAAAAGATAAAACTGCTCATGAATTCTCAGAGAGATCCTCAAATCAACTTAAAAAAATCACCTCCATTCAGTTCCCAATAGCCAATCCCCATCAAGGCATCAACCAACTCACCTAACCTGATAATCACAGATTCATAGTTGACCTCAAAGATTAAACCTAAAACATTAACATTTTCAATAATACAAACCTAGAAACAGTAACCTAAATTAAGAAAAATCCATCCCCCTTTTCATAAAATTAAGCCAGTAGTGTGATTGAAAATAAAATTTGGTAACCCAACTTTTCCTCAAATAACCTTACCTAGGTTTTCATATTTTCCCTTTTTCTTTCTCCCAGTGAAATAAGTTGAAGCAGAGAAAGAATCAAAGAACAACTTCTTTTACGCACAACGCATGCTAGATATTGCTTAATTTTGAGAACCTCTCAGCTAAAATCTTACCCAGGCTTCACAATAGATTTCTACCCTGGCTTGACAGTAGGCGCAACTGTGCTTGACGAATTTTGGATCCTCAAAAACATTTTTCTTTCATCCACCCCTGCAGCACAGTCATACCTAACAAAACCATAATCTTTATAGAAACCTGTATTTCGGTCCTTGATCACCTTAGCTTCAACGAGAGTGCCAAAAGGAGAAAATAGCTCCATCAACCGATTTTTATCCACAGTTAAGGGTAGATTACCCACAAATAGATTTCTCTCATCAACTTCTTTATGAATTTTACTCTCAACAGTTGTTGGAGTTGACTTGATGCTAGACTGAGAATAAGACCAGTGAGATGGTGAACTATCCAACGAATTCTTCCCACCACTGTTACTCAGACTTGGTGACATGAAAAGGGCAAGTGAAAGAGACATGGCTGCTGCATGAGCTATTAAAAGATGAACTCAGGAAAGGGCAAGCACAACTCTTGTGCCCCTCCTCACCACAAACTCTGCATATTTTGGAAAATTCCTGTAACTGTGCATGTTTGTGATCATGCAGTCCTTCATCAATGGGAATGAGTAGCTTCTCGACTTCTAAAACAGCTTCAGCGACTGATTTGTGGTTATCTGTCAGGACCAAGACACGCAAATCTTCATTGACAGAACGAACGCCATTTTTCTCTATCATTTGCAGAAGCTGTTCCTTAATCGTGATCTTGGCTCCAGTTTCTATCTCCATTTGCTTTTGTGTATTTCCAGACCAAAAAAGTTATGTCCTGGATATTCCCTGATTGGTAAGTAAAGTTACTTAAAAAAACACTGCGGGCTTCGGTTCAGGACTGGGACTTCTGAAGGTGAGGTTCTTCTGAATCAACCTTGATATTATAGCCAAACTTTCTTGAATAAGTTTTTCACGTAATATGACATCCTTTGAGTTCATTCCCAACCCTAAGTTATCATCCAGTGGTGGGGGGAAAGGAGACCATTCTTCCTCTGGCCAATCATCATGGAGATGTTCTTCCTGCAGCTTACTGTAATAACTGAAAGTCTTTTATTCAGCTCCTGCCTTTGAGGATCAGCAATGGAAACAGGTACTTTAACGAAGTCAGGCAATTTCAATGGACCGAGTTTTTTAAGTAGGGAACCATTGTCAGTCCACTTAGTTTTCCTCCTTTTGCCACCCCTATTACCTTCATTTCCTTTCCCTTCTTCTTTAGACTGTGGATCCCATCTGCTAAGGCGTCGCTTTCCAAAACTTCCACCACGTTCCTGCTTCTCGGAAGTACTCTCATTACTACAAAATTATCCTGAAGTTCTACTTCCAATCTTCCATCAGTCAGAGGGGTAACAGCAGGCCAAAATTTTGGTTTCAAACATTGCTCAGACTTGCACTTTTTAAACAAAGGGTGAACTTCCACAGATCCCAATTTACCTAATGCTGCATCCAACGTTCTCTTCTTTTCATCTGGATTAACCAGTACAGGCTCTTTAACTATCTCCTTTCTTCCCAGTAATTTCTTCAACCAGCTTCTCAGCATGAGTTTTATGTTTTAGCAGCATTATTAGAGGAATGTATTCTCCTATTATGCTGCATTCTTGTTCTGTCGTCTGGTACATCATACATTGAAAAACATTAGCAAACAGGTGAAAGAAAACAAATGTACTATCAAAAAATCATTTTACATAAGTTGCATAGCAATTTCGACTATCTCAAACTATTCATTTCTTCAAGGAAACCAACACCAAGGCAGATTTCATCCCATCTTTAAAATGGTTATGAACACTACGAACATCTATGTCAATGAAACATACAGAACCCATAAAGGAATAAACTAAGAAGCAAAGAAACTCATATCCTAGAACAAGTGTAGGCATCTTATGATCAAGAAAAACACAATTCCCAAGATTCTCAATTCTCAAGTGTAGTTATATGAGTAAAATGGAGCCAAATCCCTACAACATTCATCTCAGAACTGCAAAATCCTGAACTTGGAAGATAAAAAAAATGCCCTAAAAGACAAGGAAAACCAAAAGGCAATCTTTCTCAGAGAAATATCAGAATGTAGAACAACAAATGATTCAAATTCTATATTAAAAGACTCCTAATTCTCAAAATTTGTACTTCATTACCTTCTAAAATCCAATCAATCACCGTTATAGGATTCAAATTCAATTAGGGTATCATCATCCTTGTTAGTTCTTTCATTCGAACTAGGTAATTGCATAAATCATAAGAAACCCAGAAAAATTCTACCAATTTAGAGAGAAATCAGTAATCAAGAATCTAAAACTCAAAACGCCAGAAAATGTATCAAAACTTTAAGAAAACAATACAACGAAAGAAGAGATTGATACCTAAGGCGAACAAGGAGATGTGAGACTTACTCCATCTTGTGAAGGGAAGAAGCACCAAAGAATTTTAAGATAACGCTTGAAAAAAGCGAATACAAATAAAAAGGATTTTAAACGCTAGAAACAGGGATTGAACCTGTGACCTTGTGGTTAACAGCCACACGCTCTAACCAGCTGAGCTATTCCAGCTTTGTTGTACTATTTTGATGGTATTGTTTACTTAAAATCAAAATTTTAACCAAACAACACTAGGATACAGTCGGATATAACTTTTTCTACTGTAAGCTGTAACTACATTTCAATAAATAAATGTAAATATGTTACCAGTTTGGCGTGCCAAATGGCGATGTCATTCATATTGCCATCAGATTCAAATAATCTGGTTGATCATATCTAGACTATATATTGATATTCATGCTGAGTCTGAGAGTGAGAACCATTGTCCGATTATTTTTGCCAAATCTAACATAATGGTAACAAACTAAAAATATTGTGATTCCGTGCAATTTCGCTAAATTAATCCCCAATCAGAAAGAAATGTATGTCATCCTCTATTCCTGTTTAACTTGTCCTAACTAAGGGCAACTCCTATTGGCAATGGCCAAATTGAAAATTTTGTTGAGCCAAGTGGATGGTCAAACACGTTTCTCCACTATGGAAAAAAAAGTGGGCGGTTGATCATCAAGCGCCAGGTCAAAGAACAATCGTCAGCATGTTTAGCTCAAACGCGACGTTGAAACCACAACCGCGGGCGTTTGAAGCTTAAACGCGGTGAGCTCTTTACTCACGCTGGCGTTTGTAGAAAAAACGCCAACGAGTAGTTTTTTGAAAATTCAAAATTCACTTTTTTACCTCTATAAATTACCATCATCTTCAAACAATTCACTCACACCAAAATTCACTTCTCTTGATTTTTCTCTTCTAAATTTGTTTCAATTTTTTATTTTATTGTTGGTGAAATGGCTGAAAAGGCGATCACACTTTTTTGCGATGCAAAACTTGAAGCTGTTGTTTCTAAGATATGTGGGAGTTTTAAAAAGATTGAAAATTGTAAGAGGGAAGTGCAATTTTTTGAAGTTGCTCCAAGAAAATATTCCGCTAAAAGGCAAAGAAGAACTCCAGTTTTGAAAGTTAACAACAAAAAATTCAAAAACAAAAGCGAAACTGTCAAAGAGCGCGTTGAATGGAAGATACGTCAAATGAAGATAAACAGGTGGCCAAAGCTTGTACTTGATTTTTATTGAAGTTGTTTAGTAATTTTTATTATTGTCTAAGTTTATATCTTGTAAAAGAATTTGTAGTAATATCAATGAATGAAAATATTTAGATTCTAAAATAGATTTCCACTTCAGATTAAGCGAAATTTATTGCAATTTAAACTTGCAAATAACATCAAACTACATTTTAATAAACCATAACAAAAACATCAAACTACATCAAATCCAGCGACATTATCTCTGTAGAGTTCATAGCATTCAAAATGCTTAAACTCTCTTCCGGTTTCTTCAGTAAACTTGGTCTGAGCGATGGTTTTCTGTAAAACAGATAACCAACAAGTTTAGATATATATGATGCAGTTGATCAGTGAGGACAAAGGTAAGATACTCACCAGTTCTTCATTGGATAATCCAGAATTGCTACGGTGAACCATCCACAAAACTTCTGTATAATGTTTGACTTCCTTAGTGATGAATGCAATTCTTAGTTCTAGGCTCTTACTGTTTCTTATGGTTTCGTTCCGCGATGCTACAAAATGTCCCAATACTCTTTCCCAGAAATAGTCATTGTTTATTGGTCTCATCATACGATGTAACCAACAAGAGTAACATCTTCTTCCATTGTAAAGACCGGGAGAGGCATTCGAGTGCAGTACAGATGTGCTTGAGATGGACCATCTTTTAGAATTCTAAAACACGCTTCATAACGAAAAGGTTTACCGTGAGCTACCTCCCAATTATCAAGAGATGTTTGGATCACTTCATCTTAAGTTACACCGATGAACTTTTCTTGATCAATTTCCATTACCATAGAAAGAAATGGCTGGACTGCAAGCCTAATAGATTGAAAACGAGCATGCAATCGACGAGCATCTCGGTTTCCTGGGTTCCCCGTCAGTGAGACGAACATTGTAAAAACGTTCTCCCAAAAAGAACCGTCTTGAAAGCCCATACCAATGATTACCCTATGAAAAAATATGCTTTGCATATAGTTATATCCTCTTCTTCAGTAAACTTGGGACCACGATTTCTAACAGACATTTCCGCAGAGTGAGAGAGATTAAGTGTTTTTTTTAAAAAAAGAAAAAGAAAGAAGAAGATGTGAATTTGGAGATGGGAAGAATGAGATTTATAGGGCGAGAAAGAAAATCGAGTCGTTGGAAATTTAGCCGTTAGCGTTTATAGTAAAACCGTGTGGCTTTACTACAACCGCCCGTTTGAATTACCAACGCCAATTTTTCCGTAGTAAAACCGCACATCGACCATTTTGACTTATGTTTGGATGATAATGAATTCGGGACCATTTCTCGTTATCATATCTTTCGCTGGTGATGTCATAAATTTCTTCTACAAATGCTTTCTAGTCATGTGATAATGTGGCCAAAGAAAGTTGCAAATATTTTTCGATTTCTACCGACCACCAGTATGTTATGCTATAAATTTCCATTTTGCCGGTATCATTTTGACATTGTGGTAAATTATTGGGTGATAATATCGGCGATATGATTTAGAGACTCATTAGCACAAGCTACAAATACTTTCTAGTCATATCATAATGTGGACTAACACATGCAACAAAGTTGCAAGCTTTTTTCGACTTTTACCGACCGTCGATATGTTATGTTATAAAATTGTCATCCTGGCAATATCATTGTTGCACCATGATAAAATTATTAGGAAATTATACATGCAATCTGATTCTTAAACTCGTTAGCACCAAATTTATTAATTGATTAAAGATAAAACTTGTTAGTTTGTCCATCTCCCAAATATTCGCGCGTGTATTTCTTAGTGGTGTTGTCCCCTTAAAAACATCATATAAAATTGGAACAATACACAAAATATTAGCATGAACCGTGGGCAAAGCGACTCGCAGAAATCGAGAAATAGATCAAATTTTCTACCTTGCAAAAAGAAAAAAAAAGATAGTATATTTTATTATTCTTGGGTTACAATTTACAAATCGGTGGAATACTGGCAAACTATAATTATATGGATATATGTAAATTTACGTAAGTGTTTAAATATTAAATAGATAATTAAGTTATGATTTTTCATAAGATGATCAGCGTATCTAATCTAATGATTAAATTATAGAATATTCTGTAATTAGTAATTTAGTCTTTTATTTTTGGTAAGTAGAAGCAGTAATTTAGTGATTAACCGCCGATTTAGAATAAACACATTTCGCCGTTTTATCTCCTATACTTAAACAAATCCAAAAAAATTCTAAATCATTCTCTCTCTTTACTTTTCTAAAGTGCAAGGTAAGTCTCGTCTCTTCCTCTTTCTCTCTCTGCTAAAAGACGTAAAAAGCTTTCCGCTCTCTAAAGTATAAACCCTTTCTCTTCCCCCTCTTTTGGTGTTTAGGTCAGCATTGATTCATTAGGGAGAGAATCGAAAATTCTTCACTAAACCCTAAGAAGGTATGCTTCTCCTATTTTTACTCTTTTTCTTTTCAATCTGGCTTTTGTTACCATTGTCACTGATGGTGATGAAAATTAGATGTTCTTGCTCATTGGGGATTTGAAGATTGGTGAGATCTAGATTTTTGGACACTTTATTTCTACACATTCCACCAAGACTCATTTAAAGCTCTCCTTGGAACGTTATTAGACATAATGTGGCTCAGACCAGTAAGTTATTTATATTAGAACTTCAATTGTGACATAGACTTAAGCATGATTAGAAAGATAATCTTACACTTAAATAGATGTGAAGTAAAAACTGTTTTAAATGAATTGGAAGGTTGTTTGATATATTTCTTATGTTGACAATCATGACATAAATGAGTAGGTGTCGATGAAAGTTGATTGCTGTATTTTTATATTGCACATCCATGTACTCCATGGAGTCCTTTCACATCCACTCTTTTAGATCCTTCACCCTTTTGTTCGTAAATAACAGATCGACATAGGATTTTCTTATGTGGTGGTAATTTTGAGTGATAAAGAAGAGGTCTTTAGGTTCAATCGGAGGACATGACACAACTATAAAAATGTGTAAATCAAAGATTTAAAATATTAGTATTTACACATATACAGACTATTATTTGGTGGTTAGACACAACACTTGTCAAAATGTATGTTTTCCTATATTTTTAGGTGTTATTGTAGTTATCATTTAAGTGTAAGGATATGTTGGTTTTTCCAACCGAACAACACTCCACTTTTGTCCTCCTATAAATATTTATCATATCTAATGAAAAATAAATAATCTCAAGGTTTTCTTTTATTTCGTTAATCATACATAGTGTTTCCAACGCATTAGTAGACAAATTATATCAGTAAGTCAGTATTAATTAGTACACATAGTAAATATAATAAAATAATATGAATACTTTATCGGGTTTTGTTATGATTTTTCTTCAACTATTTTTTTTATATACTAACATATATAGTACTAGCAAAGTTTTATATGCAAAAAGGAAATTAAATATCATAAAAGAATGTTAGAGCATAGCTCGGTTGAACCCACCAAGCGTTGATATGTCAAGTTTGGTTGTCATATTTTAGTGAACCAAAACTCATTTAAAGAGTTGCTTGATTATATATGCTAGAGTCAACTTCGTATAGATTAGCTTGAAAGTATTAGGATATGAGACATTACAAGTATTACGTGAAGACTTGAAGAATGTGAAGAAGTAAGGAGCTACAACGACGACATCATCCTTCCACTTGAGGTTAGAAATATTTGACTTGAACTGTTACATTCCCTAACGTATCTTTCAAGTCGTGCATATTGAAAACATAATTGCGAAGATATGAATGATTATACTCTAGTTAGACATAGTATTAAGGAATACAATACGAAGTATTACACTTATCTTTTGAACTTCGTATATAAGACATCGACATAATCGTTTGAATGCTATTGTGATTATGTATGGGTATGAGGTGAAGATTTCATCCTAGGAAACAATGTTTTACATTCGTTTAAAGGAAGTACAATTCATAAACTTGTTTTATGAATCGAAAGGGAAATCGCTAGGCTTATTGGTATTGTTATTCATTGCAAATCCTTTGAACTACCAATATGTGTGTTTAGTATAACCGTTCATGACTTGCTTATGTTCTTGGTAAAACTATTCACAAGGCCTGACTTTTGTATTGGTATGACTTTTATTAGTCAAACCTATCTTAAGTAATCACCTGAGATGGTATGATCGATTTGTTGTAATTGGTATGACCAACTCTATACATTGGGGAACCGATCCTAGTAAGAGGTGCAACAGATTACAAAAGGGGAATCGATCCTTGTAAGAGGTGTAGCAAAGTTTCTAGTTATTGGGAACCGATCCTATGAACATGTGCAACACATTTTTAGTTATTGGGAACCGATCCTATGGACATGTGCACCAAATACAAGTTAGATACCATATATATGTAGGAACCGATCCTTGTACCTAGTCAACCAAGTTTTGGTAACTAGCGTGACTAATTCTAGTACCCACATGGAGGTAGAACCGAAACTTGTTTTGGTAGAACCGTTAAACCCATGTTTGGTGATTTGATAGGATAATCAATCATATAGTTCTTGGAAGTCAGATGAACCAATTCTAAACTTGTTTGGAAGTGTGGCAAATCGGTTCCAAGATTGTAAGTATGAAAAAAGGACTTACAAAGTAAAGATGTCGACATACGTTGAACATGTGCAGTAACGCTTATCTTTGATTGTTCAAAGATATTCCTTAATAGCTAAAGGAGAATCCCGGATCGAAAAAAATAAATTGAGAATCTTTTAATTAAGGTTTTTAATTTTATATTTGGAAAATAAAAATTAGTAAAGTGCATTTACTAATTGGAGATTTTCTAGTGAGATTTCGGTCAATATTTGGACAAAGCATTTCCAGGAATTATGGAAACCGAATTTGGAAATATATTGCATATCTTGAGAATATTTTTGATTTTGGAAATTCCTTGGTGTCCAAACTTCCTTGGTCTATAAATATTGAAGTTTGCATTTCGAGCAAACTAATCCTCAGAGCCATCAAAACTTCCTAGTTGTGTTGTTACTGGTGGAGCCGCCTATTCGGAGAGGAAATTAACCTAATTAGGCGAAATCTCTTACGGCCGCTCGGTTTAAAGACTTCTTTGGGATTGGGAAGCTCTACGAGTACCGTTGGTGGGAAACTAGATAATTGCAGTTTATTATTAGTTTTCGATTGATTTGATTGGCTAACGGTTGTTGAACTTCTATTGCACCTAGTTTGTTTATGCTTGAGAATCTTCTCTTCTGATATAAGATTCACTTAAACTAGATCGAAGTTTCGACGGGGATCTTTAGACTGTTTGTAGATCTAAAGACGTCTTATGATAATCCATTGTTAACAGACTCCGTTCTGTGTGTGATTGATCACAAGAGATTCAAGTTGATTGTGTGCAGGTGTTTATTGAAGTTCTAAGAAGATTTGAAGACGAAGAAGATTTCTGATTTGGGTTCATAATCTTTGGTGTGAACAACACTTGTTTCGGGTAAATGATGTGAATTTTAAGTTGTTGTAAAAAGTGATAAGTAGAGTTCGTTCAACTCGGGCTTGTGAAGGATTTTCGAAAATTAAATAAAGTTGTTTCAACAATAATAAGAAAACACCGAGACTCTGGATTCCACCATTAACCAATTAAGTGATATAATCTAATCAATATTCATGCAATTTTTTCTTTTGAAGTGATTCTAATATTTTGCCTTTAATAGATTTTTGAAGTAATAATTGTAAGCACGGAGCATGAAACATCAAAAGTATTAAAACCAAGCATGTCCCATCAAAACACTTCACAACTACTCAATAAAAACCAATTTTTCTTTTAAGTTCTATGCAAATAATCATGTAAAATAATTGCAATAAATAATTAAAATAGAACTATACCACTTTTCATGGAACAATGGCTTCCTCCGTCGCCTCGGCTAAGGGGTTTAGCTCCTCATATTAATCACTTTCTCAAAATACATGTTTATAGCTAAAAAACTAATTACAAGGGAGAAAAGAGTATACTGTAGTCGCTGAAAGTCTAAAACAGAAGACTGAATCGTTGCTGAAATGCTTCGGTGAATGCAGGAAGGAGCGACCGTATCTCGTTGTCACTGAAAATAAGTATGCCTCTGCGACTGACTCTGTGGGTCTTATGTTCTTCGTCTTCTTCTCCGGCAACAGCAGCAACAGCAGAACTCGGTTTCCTGCAAGTTGATTTTTTTGGCTCTGTGGTGTTCTAAACTTCCCCTAAGGTCCTCCTCCTCTTCCTAGGACTCGTACCAACCCTTTTATACATAATAGAGTAAGGAAAATTCGAGAATATCTTTGATTTTTTCCTCCCAAACAAGTCACGATAATTCCTTTTTTTCTCATCAACTGCACGTCGCCTCAGTCAATCCAAGCTGTCCAAACTCTTCCTGTGATAGAATCAAATCTCTAAGAAGAGTTTCCTTCCTCTTCTTCACGTGAGTTTCCATAAATAAACCAAGAAACTTGCCCAAGATAAACCGTGATATTTTTAACTTTTTTTCCGCCTCCAATTCGAGTTCTAGCAACTTTGGATCCATTCCAACACCCTTACCTCGCCTGTTAGGTCCATAGGTGCAAACCCAATCAAATTCATCCCTTTAATCTCCATAAAAATCGATCAACAATCCAACCCTAAATCTGTCTTTGAAAAGATTATTTTCCCACCAGTTTTCTGTTTTTGAAAATGTGAAGAAATGTGACCTCCCCCTATCCAGTCTCGGTCTGTGCTTAGCAGCTGCTTGGAAATGGGTTACCCCTTATCCAAAATGAGAGTCCGAATAGCAAATGTCCTCCCAGGTACCTTTAACAACTTTTCGAGCCGATTTCGCCGCAAAAGCCTATTCCTCCAAAAACACCTACAAATGGATAAAATACCAAAATTATTACAGAAATGGGTACTAACAGTATACACAAAAGAGATGAAAATAGACACATAAATGTGTCTATCAGTAAAGAGGATCCAACTATAATCAGTTTATCTTTGTGATAGATTGGATTGATTAGTTGATTAGATCGGCATCAATACAATTCTTTGTGATTAAAAGTATTGATTGCAAAATCTTGACAATTACTTTTGTAGTTGTTATTGGATAGATCTAAGGACCTGACAAAGGAGTTTATTGGGATAAACGGAAGATCCTTTTGTCGAACTCATATCACTTGATTGAAAAGAGTTGTTACCAAACAGATTTGTTGTTCCTTTACTGTTTTGAATACGAACCAAAGGAATTGATCTAAGTGCGTGACTTATTGCAAGTTGGAGGAGCAGGGATACAGACGGAACTAGGTGAACTATAGGTTTAGTTGCTTGGTCTCAACTATACGAAGTTGGTTTAGATTTTTTATAGCGGCTTAATCCTGAGAGTATTCAATTCTGGACAAGGTCCCGGGGTTTTTCTGCATTTGCGGTTTCCTCGTTAACAAAATCTTGCCGTGTCATTTACTTTTATTTTCCGCAATTATAATTGTTGTTATTATAATTTAAAGTAAATTACACAAACGTTAATTCCTATTTACTTGATAGCAATCATATTGTGTTTGGTTAAGTCTGAACCTTTGATAAAGTAAACATACTTCGTTGTTGTATTGTCTTGATCTCGTATCCATAGACGATCACACGAAGTGTGAACCGATTAGTTGTATTGTCTCGACTAAGTCCATAGACAAACACTTTTGGAGAAAGGACTTATAAGTGGAAAAGTTTTAGATTGAGGTATATTCGGGTACCCTCATCTTTTTAATCGGTATCAGAGCAGGCAAACACGAAAAGATCTAACAATCCGTGTTTGGTGCGATCCAACCTATAAGAAATTGAATCTATGTCTGATTCAGTTAACGTTATGCAAGAGTATGAATAGTTAAAAGTTGAAGATGTTGTCACTTCGTTAACTCATGATCCAGGAGTTGCGAAAACATCTGTGTCATTCTCTGATGGAAAAGAAGATGCTGATAAAGAGTTGATAAAACTTCTAAAGACCATTAAATCTCTGTCTTCAAAAATGCTAATATTAAAGACAGAGACAAATCTTCTTAAACATGAGATCAGAGATAAAGACATTCAACTAGATATTCTAGTCAAAGAGAATATGGATCTCACTGTCAAACTAAAGGCTCTTTGAAAATATCTTACTCAAGATAAAGAGACACATCCTATGACTCTGACTAATGTTGTTGTTGTGATTTCTTCTGATTTTGAGGAAACTAAAAGTCCTTTCTCGACTTTTACAGACTGTGATAAAACCGGTTTAGTCACATCTTAAACAGATCAAGATGATGGTTGTTTGCTAACTACATCAAGTCAGAAGAGGATAAGAAACCATCTTCTACATCTACTAATGATTAGACGAAATCTTGACCAAAGGAAACTTTGAACCAATTCTGTGATTATGATCCTAAGGAATACAACTTTCAGTCACTGGACAGGAAACTTATACTTCTTCAAAATACGGTGGTAAAAATATTAAAAGAAGTTTCTTGTCTTAAAAAACTGAAAGATCATTCCTCAGTAGAAAGACAGAATATACCACTACCCAATAAGATCAACTCAAAATAATCAGAGGAAAGAGTTGATAATCGCTTCTGGAAAAAAGTTCCTCCTCATCCATATCGAAACAATTCTTGTTTTGATGAAGAACGATTCTAGAAGAAAGGGAAAGAGAGAATCTCTGCCAAAGGAACAATCAGGAATTTCCCATAATTGTTTCAGATAATCATGCTGATGTGAATCAAAAGGAAATCCTTAAAATAAGAAAATCATATGAAAATCTCATTGACAGAATTAAAAGAGATTTATCTATCTCTGAAAATTTTCACATCAATACATCTTCTTCACATGATCATATATCGAGAGTTAGAAAAGATCATTATTCTGGGAGAAAGTACGTTGGGAGAAATTCCCAAGGAGAAACATGAACTATGGTTCTGTGATAAGTGCTTAATTTATATGTTTTGAGTGTCAATTCCATGCTTGTTTTAGTTGGATTTCTTGCATATTATCCTTGTATTACTCTTGTTTTCTATTTTATTTGTTTATTCAGGTGAATCATCCAAAGTCAATGGAATCGGGGTTGAAAGAGCTAAGAAGAAGAAAGGAACAAGTTACAGAAGTATATACGGTGGGGAAACCCAACCGTACTCAAAGTCAGGGACACATACGGTGGGGAAACGCTACAAAACCACACCGTACGCCTGGGAAGAAGAGCACATTTTCTGTCAGAGTTAAAATTGAAAAATCATATCAACCCAACCGTAGATGAACCAGTTTCGTTAAAAGTGTCAGAGTCAGAATTACGGCGAGGAAAGCAAGCCGTATGCAAATCCAGGGAAGTGTACGGTTTGGAAATCATTCTCAACCAAACCGTAGGTACAAACGATAAGATATGAAGGATTTGAACACACCATATTTTAGAGGACGACGGTATAAAAAAAACGCAAAAAGAAAGAGCTTAATCGGACGTCGGATGAAGAAGTTATAACCAAAATGGTGAAGGAAGACAAAGGAGGAAATTCTGAAGCACCTACGGTTGGTAAACCCAACCTTAGGTAAAGTCAGGGGAATTATTTGGCATACGGTTGGGAACTCAGGAAAAAACCCAACCGTAAGCAGCTCGAGTTATGCGAATTTTGGACTTCTAAAAAGTCTAAAACCCGGTCCCGGAAGGATTCTAAACCCTATATTTCGTGGGTACTATATAAGGAGAGCCTCAAGACATTAAGAAGACATCTTTACATTATTTTGCAAGTCTTGGAGGAGATATAACACAACGGAGGAAAAGCTAGGGTTCCGAGTGGTTCTCATCAATCGTAACGATTTCTTCTCTAGTTTATCAATTGTATAACATGGATGCTACTACATCCATGAGTAGCTAAACCCATTATTGATTGAGGATGAATTCTAAGTTCTATACTTGATTTGATTTAATATATGCATCTATTTTGAGTTCTTCATATGATTATCGTTTGCTTCTACTTTGATGAATGTTTATGATTGATAAATTGATTGCTCTAGGTGGCCAACTATAGTAGTTTATTGATTGATCTATTGCTAGTAAAGGATTAGGATATCCGTGTAATTGTTGAATAATCCTTACACAAGTAGAAAACGTGAGACCTTGCAGAGGGATTTTGTGGAGCAATCGCATGTAGAACAACATTAGAAAGTGGACCTTGCGCTAAGAGTCTAACTACTAAGATTAACCTAAGTCATAAAACTTAAAGCATTCGACCAAGTTACACCTTGAGTGCGCTACTAATTGGTGGCTAGGATGAATAGAATCTGATATTCGAGCGCTTCGGTATCCAGTGACCAAAGGACTTTAGGGGGTAGCACTGCGCTAGTTGTTATCCCACGGTTGATGATAATCTATGATTAATGATGAATGGATGAATATATTAACTCATTGACGGTTTAGTAACAAAGAAGGATTCCTCGATCATCTCTCTCTCTATTGCTTACAACTTAATTTTATTCGCTTTATTTAATTTTGTTTAAAATCTAAAACAAAACCCCCCCTTTGTAACACTTTGACAACTAAAACTCACTGCTCTTCGTGGGAACGATCCTTACTTCCATTATATTACCAGTTAATTGTGTGGAAATAAGTGATTTAATTTGATTGCACTCACGACACCCATCAAATTTTTGCGCCGCTGCCGGGGAGCAGTCGATAGATTTAGTTGTTTCTTTTAGTTTTATTTTTATTTTGTTTTTGGATTTTCTTTTTAGTTTTTAACTTTTTTTTCTAGATTTTTGTTTTAGGTACTTAATCTCTGGCATCGAAGGATTGGAATTACGAGAGGTGCGGAATTCAAACTCGCAAAGGAACGATACTTCAAGCAAGTAAGAAGTTGCAACCATAACCGTCATCTATAACAGAGATGGTCGGAGGCACTAATCCACCACCTCCACCTCCGGAGAGGAAGTTAGGAGAATTGACATCTCCGTGCTTAGATTCGTAACCACTGTGCATTACAATCACTAACCCAGTGGAACTGAAGTCGATCTACTTCATCATCTACTGAAGTTCAAGGGACATCCTGGTGAAGATCCGAACCGTCATCTTCAAGTATTTCAACACAAGATGACAAGTCTAAGGCAAGGAGTCGAAGACAGAGATATGGTTATGCTACAAGATTTTCCGTTCTTATTAATGGACTAAACAGAAGAATGGTTGTATTACCTTCCTCCAGGGAGTATTACAACATGGACTGGGATGAAAAAGCTATTTCTGGAGAAGTACTTTCATGCTTCTAAGGCGGCTGCTGCTCGTAAAGAGATTAGTGGTATTCTACAGATCACTAGGGAATCTCTTTATGAATACTGGGAGAGATAGAAGAGGTTACTGGCGAGTTGCCCTCATCACAATATATCCTCAACACTTATTATTCAATACTTCTATGAAGGATTACTTCCAGAACATAGGAATTTGATTGATGCAGCAACCGGTGGTTCACTCACTGAGAAGACAATCTCGCAAGCAACTAGTCTGATTGAGAGTATGGCCTCAAATGCACAACAATTTTATACAAGACATGACTCAAATGTCAGAAGGGTTGGCGAGATGGGGGAGTCTCCGAATACAGAGCACCGTTTAAGTACAATTGAGAGGGCGATTCATCGTATAGCTTCTGTAGTAGCTCCACCATATGAAGAAGAGGCCTAGGTTAATGCTCTATTTCCTAATCAAAGGCCAAGGTATGATCCATATTCGAATACTTACAATCCAGGTTGGAAAGATCATCCTAATTTCAGTTATACAAACAAGCAAGCTGCATCTCCTAATCCATATGCGAGACAAAGTGGTTTTCAACAACAATTTCAGCCACAACCTCAACAGAATCAAAGCTCTAGTTTAGAAGAGATGATGAAAACTATGATGCTAAAGCAAGATGAAACGTCCAAAGAGCAAAAGGTGATATTTCAAAAAAAAACCCTACTATATCAACAAAAGAATGATGCTTCCATTAAAGACTTTCAAGTATAGATTGGTAAATTGGCAACCGATATGAATTCACTAAAAGCACAAGCATCAACAAAACTGCCATCACAACCTTTTGTGAATCCAATAGAGCATCTCAATGCAGTGACTTTAAGAAGTGGGAAACAAACGGAAGATCCAAAGCAACAAAAATTGGTTAATGAATACATTGAAAAGGAAGTAGAGGAGGAAACCGTACCAAAGGAAAAGCCAACCCCTACAGGCCAACTTAAGGACACGGTTCCCACTTTTACCATACCACCTCCTTTCCCTAGTCGTTTTGCCAAATCAAAGAAGCAAGCTCAAGACAAGGAAATCATGGATATTTTCAGCAAGATACAAATCAACATTCCATTTATTGAGGCCATCAGAACTGTACCCAGGTATGCTAAAGTTTTGAAGGATTTGTGCACAAGGAAGGATAAGTTGATTGCCAACGAGATTACACAAGTGGGTGAAAGTGCAACAGCTATGTTACTAAAGAAGATGCCAGCAAAGTGTGAAGATCCAGGTGGCTTCACAGTACCAATTACTATTGGTAACCGATGATTTGAGCGTGCTCTGCTTGATTTGGGAGCATCCATAAGTGTTATGTCAGCCGATGTTTATGAATCTTTAAATCTTGGACCTTTGAAAGAGGCAAATATTACTATTCAATTGGCAAACAAGTCCAATATATATCCGAAGGGAGTCGTGGAGGACGTGTTAGTTCAAGTGAATCAGTTAATTTTTCCGGTTGATTTCTACATTGTGGATATGCAAAATGGAGATAATTGTTCATCTACTTCGTTACTTCTTGGGAGACCGTTTATAAAAACAACAAAGATGAAGATTGATGTTGATAATGGTACACTCATTATGGAATTTGATAAGGAGATCATTTGCTTCAACATATTTGAAGCCATGCGTTATCCTAGTGATGTGCACTCCGCTTTCTCTATTGATATCATTGATTCGTTAGCAAACAAATGTTTGATTTGAGAAATAAAGATGAACTTGGAGGTATGTTGCGAAATATCATTGATTTGGACGTTCATGGGCAATCGAATTTGGATGTCAACTTAGTCAAAGAGCTAGTGGAGATTTGTGGTGCTTTAACGACACTACAAGAAGCTCAAATGGGTAATATCTCTTATATTTCTTTACCCGTAACTAATGAGGTTCCTTTACCTTCTATTGTGCAGGCACCTAAATTAGAATTGAAGTCTCTTCCTGATCACTTAAAGTATGCTTACTTGGGTGATAAAGAGGAGATTCCGGTGATCATTGCAAATAACCTCACTGCCATACAAGAAGAACGTCTACTTCGGGTTCTGAAGGAGCACAAAACGGCCATTAGTTGGACTATTGCTAACATTAAAGGTATTAGTACATCAATGTGCATGCATAGAATCCTTATGGAAGATGATAGAAAGCCGGTACGTGATGATCAGCGTAGGCTTAATCCCCCAATGATGGAGGTCGTAAAGAAAGAGATCCTCAAATTACTAAGTATGGGGGTAATTTACCCAATTTCTGACAACAAATGGGTTAGTCCGGTACAAGTGGTGCCTAAGAAATCGGGTGTCACTGTTGTTAGAAATCAATATGATGAACTTGTTCCTACAAGAGTTCAAACAGGATGGAGAGTGTGCATAGACTATAGAAAGCTTAATGCCGCAACTAGAAAGGATCACTTTCCTTTGCCTTTCATTGATCAAATGCTAGACAGGTTAGCGGGACATTCACATTATTGCTTTTTGGACGGTTATTCGGGGTATAATTAGATTGTTATTGCACCAGAGGATCAAGAGAAGACCACTTTTACTTGTCCTTTTGGTACGTTTTCCTATAGACGGATGTTGTTTGGTCTTTGCAATGCGCCTGCCACTTTTCAGAGGTGTATGGTTAGTATATTTTATGATTATGTGGAACGCATCATTGAGGTATTTATGGATGATTTTAGTGTTTATGGAAATTCATTTGATATATGTTTAGCAAATCTTGAACTTGTGCTATAAAGATGCATAGACACTAATCTTGTTTTGAATTGGGAGAAATGCCACTTTATGGTGAACCATGGTATAGTGCTAGGTCACATCGTGTCCTCTCGAGGGCTCGAAGTTGACAAAGCAAAGATAAACCTAATAAGAAACTTACAATACCCCACTTCGGTGAGGGAGATTCACTCGTTTCTTGGTCATGCAGATTTTTACAGACGGTTTATCAAAGATTTCTCCAAAATCTCAATGCCGATGTGCAAATTGTTGAAAAAAGAGGTTGATTTTGACTTCAACAAGGAGTGCAAAGAAGCCTTTAACAAGTTGAAAGAATTGTTGACAACTGCGCCGATTATCAAGTCACCGGATTGTAGTTTGCCATTCGAATTGATGTTTTGGGTCAAAGAGTGGAAAAGCTGTCCCATGTGATTTATTATGCATCTCGGACCCTAAATGTTGCACAAATCAACTATTCTACCACCGAAAAATAATTGTTGGCTATAGTGTTTGCACTAGAGAAATTTAAATGTATTTGGTGGGTACAAAAGTGACTGTATATTCCGATCACGCAGCACTTAGGTACCTAATGAAGAAGAAAGAAGATAAGCCAAGACTTATACGGTGGATATTGTTATTGCAAGAGTTTGATTATGAAATCAAAGATAAGAGAGGTGTTGAAAATACTGTTGCGGATCATCTTAGTAGACTTGTTGTGTCCGAAGAAGAACTTCCTCTACAAGATCGTTTTCCGGACGAACAACTTTTCTCAATTGAAGATTCAACACCTTGGTACGCTGATATAGTGAACTACTTGGTTACAAGGCAAGTACCTAGTACAATGTCTAATTTTCAAAAGCTTAAGCTTAAGAAGTTAGCCAAGCAGTATGTGTGGGATGAGCCATACTTGTGGAAATATGGTTCTGATCAAATTATCCGCAGGTGCGTACCTAACTCTGAATTTCAATCCATCCTTACTTTTTGCCATACTTATGCATGTGGAGCCCACTTTGGTTCAAAACGCACCGCTCTTAAAATCCTTGAGAGTGGTTTTTATTGGCCTACATTATTTGAGGATGCATACACTTTTTGTAAATCTTGTGATAGATGCCAAAGAACGGGCAATCTAGGTGTTCGAAATCAAATGCCTCTCACACCAATTCTCACTGTTGGGATATTTGATGTGTGGGGAATTGATTTTATGGGTCCTTTTGTCAATTCGAATGGAAAATTTTATATACTTCTTGTTGTGGATTATGTTTCAAAATGGGTGGAAGATAAAGCCACCCCTACTAATGATTCTCAAGTTGTTTGTGAGTTTGTGAAGGAGTATATTTTCTCTAGACATGGTACACCAAGAGTGGTTATCAGTGACGGAGGCTCGCACTTCAAGAAATCTTTCCATGCTCTTCTCAAGAAGTACAACATAACTTACAAGGTCGGTACGCCGTATCACCCACAAACTAGTGGGCAAGCTGAAATTTCGAATCATGAGATCAAATCCATCTTAGAGAAAACCATTAACACAACACGGAAAGATTGGAGTCATAAACTCAACGATGCACTTTGGGCGTATAGAACGGCATACAAAACACCGATTGGTATGTCTCCATATCGATTGGTTTATGGAAAAGCTTGTCATCTTCCAGTTGAACTTGAGCATAAGGCTTATTGGGCGATAAAGATGTGCAATATGGATTATGACGATGCGGGGAAACATAGGAAATTACAACTTAATGAGCTTGAGGAGATATGTAATGATGCTTACGAGAGTGCCCGAATTTACAAAGAAAAGACTAAACTTTTCCACGACAAGATGATTTCTAGAAAGAGTTTTGTTGTGGGCCAAAAAGTTCTTCTATTTAATTCTCGTCTTAAGTTGTTTCCCGGTAAGCTAAGGTCACGTTTGAGTGGACCTTTTGTTGTTACTAATGTTTTTCCTTATGGTGCAGTTGAAGTTACTAGTCTCACAAAAGGGACAATTTTTAAAGTAAACGGCCATAGATTAAAGCCATATTACGAAAACTTTCCTACGGAGAATGTGGACGTGATTGAGCTTTGTGATGTGCTCCCTCTGGAGGAGAAGTTTGGAGAATTCCAAGTCGGGCTGAGGACGTTAAACTAAACTCTAAATGGGAGGCAACCCATCGATTTTGTATCTCTATCTTTTGTATTTTATTTTTCTTAGTTTTTCATAGCATATTTTGATTTCCCACCTTGATTTTACTTAGGATGAGTCAATTACATTGAGGACAATGTAAAGTTTAAGTGTGGGGGAGTATTTTGCATATAGAGTTAGTAGTCTTTTTAAAATTTTGCATAAAACCTCCAACTTGTAGAGATTTTAGAGTCACTGGCATACTTCTAGGTATGTTTACATAGAGATTCTGACCGACATAACTGAACTTGGAAGTGTTAGGGAAATACGTTGGATTTTTTGTTTGTTAGAGTGTTAAATAATGGATTTAATCATGTCGGTGATGCAAATGAGGAGCAGGGAGAAATGCATTATTAGAGTTGCTGATCAATCATTAGTGGAGACTACCTATTTTCAAATCAATAGAGGCACCAGACCAATTTTTTTTGTAGTTGACTAAAGAGCTTTCTTTTGAGTGTGTGTCACCGTACGTTAATTCCGGGTAGAATGGTGAGCTACCCAACCTCCCACCAATAGAAGCACTACTCTTTGATCTCTTGATTGTTAATTTTGTCAATCATGAGGGTGACTTCTATAGATGAAAACCACCTTATTGTAGTTTGATTTGCAGTTAGCACCCTTTTCTCTCTCGCCAACAACAGGTCCATAGAAACACATCATCATCATCTAACAAGGGAGCGACATCAAAATCTACAAGGAAAGTTGAAGATGTTTGAGGTTTACAAGCAACAATACAAGGAAGAGCAAAATTTTCATATCCGGGTAAAGCAACATACAATGAGCATATTTTTATATACATGTTGAAGACTTGCAATACAAGGAGCGTAATTTTATGTCCAAGTATGAAGACTTATTTACAAGAGCGAAGAAAATCAAAAGATGAGAATTATTGGAGTTTATGATATCGAAGATAATACAAGTTGTGAAGAATCAAGCGGTAAAGTACTTCACCCATGGCTATTTCCATTGTTATTTTTGTATTATTTTTCTTGTCATTTTTGTATTATTTTTCTTGTCTTACTAAAAAAAATAAAAAAATAAAAAAATAAAAAAATAAAAATAAAAATAAAATAAAATAAAAAATGAGACAAGAAATTTTTTGTTATATTGTTTTTATTTATTTAATAAAGCCGTGGGGAAGGAAGAAAAATCTATAAGGAAGTTTCAAGCAACAAGGATTTGAAGAGAAAGAGTTACAAATTGTCGAAGTTCTACGAAGTTCAAGAGTTTATCATCAACAGTTGAAGACCAAGAAGATGAAGAAGACGAGCTGAAGACTACGTTTCTATTGGATGCTGTGAGAGTGGTGCTTTCGTCACTGCCGATCGGATGTGAAGGTGGTAAGTACTTTCATCCTTGCTATAGTGGTTGATTTCCTTTCTTAGAGATCATCAGAAAATATCTTTATTTCCCACGATCTTGTGGGGTCTCCATAAATAATTCGGAAGGTTTCCTTCCCACCATTCAACGTGTGTAGGATTCTCTCTTCATTGCTACCTGCACACATGTGAGACCCATAAAAAAAGCCGTCTTATTGAGTGCAATTATCATAAAATCCTTTTAAGTGAGGCAGAAGTCGAGGCGAAATGCTTATTGATCGCTCTCAAACACGCATTCTGTCATTATGGTGTGGTCATTTCTCACTCAACATTTAAGAATGCGAATATGTTCTTTGGTATTTCTAACTTCTTATTACTAGCATGCAGAAACTCTATGTCCTCATAGCTCTTTGGATGCTTGGGACGCTGGAACGCTTTGAAGTTGGAGCAGGTTTTGTGGGTATACCTCTCGTAAGCCCTAACGAGACTATAACTCGTCCACTAGGGACACCTAGGGGTTTAAAGGCATGTTGCAGTAGCTAAGTGCATCCGTATCCTCAACGACAGGGAGTTGTTGTATTTATTTAGGTAGTTTGCTCGAGAACTAGCAAAGGCTAAGTGTGGGGGAATTTGATAAGTGCTTAATTTATATGTTTTGAGTGTCAATTCCATTCTTGTTTTAGTTGGATTTCTTGCATATTATCCTTGTATTACTCTTTTTTCTATTTTATTTGTTTATTCAGGTGAATAATCCAAAGTCAATGGAATCGGGGTTGAAAGAGCTAAGAAGAAGAAAGGACCAAGTTACAGAAGTATATACGGTGGGGAAACCCAACCGTACGCAAAGTCAGGGACACATATGGTGGGAAACGCTATACGAAGTTGGTTTAGATTTTGTATAGTGGCTTAATCCTGAGAGTATTCAATTCTGGACAAGGTCCCTGGGTTTTTCTGCATTTGCGGTTTCCTCGCTTGCTGTGTCATTTACTTTTATTTTCCGCAATTATAATTGTTGTTATTATAATTTAAAGTAAATTACACAAACGTTAATTCCTATTTACTTGATAGCAATCCTATTGTGTTTGGTTAAGTCTGAACCTTTTATCAAGTAAACATACTTCGTTGTTGCATTGTCTCGATCTCGTATCCATAGATGATCACACGAAGTGTGAACCGATTAGTTGTATTGTATCGACTCAGTCCATAGACAATCACTTTTGGAGAAAGGACTTATAGGTGGAAAAGTTTTAGATTGAGGTATATTTGGGTACCCTCGTCTTTTCAATCGGTATCAGAGCAGGCAAACACGAAAAGATCTAACAATCTGTGTTTGGTGCGATCCAACCTATAAGAAATTGAATCTATGTATAATTCAGTTAACGTTATGCAAGAGTATGAATACTCAAAAGTTGAAGATGTTATCACTTCGTTAACTCATGATCCAGGAGTTGCGAAAACATCTGTGTCATTCTCTGATGGAAAAGAAGATGCTGATAAAGAGTTGATAAAACTTCTAAAGCCCATTAAATCTCTGTCTTCAAAAATGCTAATATTAAAGATAGAGACAAATCTTCTTAAACATGAGATCAGAGATAAAGACATTCAACTAGATATTCTAGTCAAAGAGAATATGGATCTAAGTGTCAAACTAGAAGCTCTTGGAAAATATCTTACTCAAGATAAAGAGACACATCCTATGACTCTGACTAATGATGCTGTTGTGATTTCTTCTGATTTTGAGGAAACTAAAAGTCCTTGCTCGACTTTTACAGATTGTGATAAAACCGGTTTAGTCACATCTGAAACAGATCAAGATGATGGTAGTTTGCTAACTACATCAAGTCAGAAGAGGATAAGAAACCATCTTCTACATCTACTAATGATCAGACGAAATCTTGTCCAAAGGAAACTTTGAACCAATTCCGTGATTATGATCCTAAGGAATACAACTTTTAGTCACTTGACAGGAAACTTATACTTCTTCAAAATACGGTGGTAAAAATATTAAAAGAAGTTTCATGTCTTAAAAAACTGAAAGACCATTCCTCAGTAGAAAGACAGAATATACCACTACCCAATAAGATCAACTCAAAAGAATCAGAGGAAAGAGTTGATAATCGATTCTGGAAAAAAGTTCCTCCTCACCCATATCGAAACAATTCTTGTTTTGATGAAGAACGATTCTAGAAGAAAGGGAAAGAGAGAATCTTTGCCAAAGGAAACAATCAGGAATTTCCCATAATTGTTTCAGATAATCATGCTGATGTGAATCAAAAGGAAATCCTTAGAATGAGAAAATCGTATGAAAATCTCATTGACATAATTAAAAGAGATTTATCTATCTCTGAAAATTCTCACATCAGTACATCTTCTTCACATGATCATATCTCGAGAGTTAGAAAAGATCATTATTCTGGGAGAAAGTACGTTGGGAAGAAATTCCCAAGGAGAAACATGAACTATGGTTCTCTGATAAGTGCTTAATTTATATGTTTTGAGTGTCAATTCCATGCTTGTCTTAGTTGGATTTCTTGCATATTATCCTTGTATTACTCTTGTTTTCTGTTTATTCAGGTGAATCATCCAAAGTCAATGGAATCGGGGTTGAAAGAGCTAAGAAGAAGAAAGGACCAAGTTACACAAGTATATACGGTGGGGAAACCTAACCGTACGCAAAGTCAGGGACACATACGGTGGGGAAACTCAAATATATTCCCGGTTACTTCAAGAATTCATGGTGCAAACTCAAATCAATGTTTTGATTTTGATTGATATTTTTTAAAATTTTGGCGACGATTCTAATCGATGCTCAACTAAAAAAACTTATGGATTTTTATTTGGTTATGCGTTTTGCTAGTGTATCTATACAACAGAACTCTAATCACTCTTATAGACAAGCTGGAAAAAAATTGGCGACGAAGATCTGGTGCATTATTCACCAATGAGTAGGGAATAAAAAAACACATCCTATTTGAAAAAATAATTACCGACGAAGGTCTGGTGCATTATTGAGCCCTAAGTTGTGTAGGACAGATAAAAATCATACTCGAATGTTGCCTTAAAAAATGTACATAAGCCTCGAAACGCATGCTATAAGGATGGACTTGTAACTTATGAGAAACTAAATGTCACCGACAATCGGTGATTCTTTGAAGATGTAATATACTTAGTGTATCGTTTTACAGACAAGTTTTTCCTTATAAATCATTGATTTGCTCATTCTTTTATCATTTTTATTAAGGACCTCATAGCTCAGTGTAATGACGGTGTAAGAAAAGAAATGGTGATATTAAAACCAACCACTGTCCACAAATTTAAGACCATTGTCCAGCTTGTATAGGGTTATATTACAATGGTCTGTTTCAATAGCATAATAATCTCATACACAGACTTATTTCTCCCTCCAAATACACGAGTGTTTCGCTCATTCCAAATGTGCCATGTAATTGCATAATGAATTAAGTTCCAGATTACCTTACACATGCCGTGCAATACATTTCAATCCCATGCCTCATACAGTTGCATCACTGTTCTTGGAATCGACCACGATATACATAAAGCTTTTAAAAAAAATCTCAAACTTCAAAAGCAAAAGAACAGTGCAATAGAGGTCTGAAGTCTCCAACTCTAACTGACATAAACCGCAATCTGGGAACATTCCCCGGAGCATAAATATTACTTTGTTAGGGATGGACTTGCGCCACAGAAACTTCTCAAAGTTGCATTCAACATAGCTACCTGACAGTAACTCATAGCATCTGTTGGTGCTGAAATTATCCATCATCCTGATCTCATCATCTCCATCTCCAGGGACTGGAACTCTACCCAAATCCCGTTCCATTTGTGCATTAGCATCAAAGTTATTTCAAAAAGTACCCCCACCGTCTTCCTTCATGAACTTAAAAAACTTGGAAAAGAAGGCAATTTTAATCGGGTACTGCAAACACAAAACACGTCAGGCACAATATTGAAGAATTATAACATGGCAATACGGCATAAACAATTAATGGACTTTTTAGCTTCTAGTAATCTTAAGGTTAAGTGTAAATAGAATTAATTAGTCCCACATAAGGTTAAGGGTACTCTGGGATACCTTTTGGGATGCTCTAAGAGGAGATATTTCCTGTAATTTAACATATATTTTTATATACAAGATCTATATTTCTATATTATTATACATAGAACCTAAATAGATATTTGTACACGTGAACATATGACATATCGAATAATTATATATAAACCTAATAACTTCTTTATTATAAAAAAATAAGACTTGATGGTTATTTTAGGGTGTTTTATCTCCAGTGTTACAAAAATTTAGCTTTAAGGCTTTTTGGGCAGCCATGTTCCCAGTTTTGTTGAGAGAAAATTGGAACACGTATAATTTTATCCATTCAATTAAGAGAAATAAGATTGAACCCCGAACTGCTGAGAATTTAATGATTGTCCATAATAAATAATCTTCTATGAAAGGATCAGAGAAAGTAGAATGTGATATATTAGTAAAAATGCATTTGATCCACTTAACGATGTGGGAGAACTTAAAGTAGTAAATCTTCGCTCGACCAACTATAGCTAGAAATGGTGATGTTAACGGGTGAGCGATATGTTAGCCGGTTTTCATCAATCTTTTTTAATATTCCAAGTAGTATTTTCAATTTTTTAATTTTATGTGATTTTTTTTTTTACTAGAATGGGTTATTATTATATAAAATATTTTCTAATAAGTACACGTGTCCCACGGCATCCCGTGTCCGCATTTTCTGAAAATGACGAACACTCATATCAGTATCGGTGCTGTATCAGTGTCCCCGTATCAGTATCGGTGCAAAATCGGTGCTTCATAGCTCATGCTAAACAAAATGGAGTAGTAATACGCCTCTGGTGTAATAATCTCAGTGAAGACTGTTTTGATAGCCCACTAGTCATCGTCTACAAACAACCGTCTCATTAGCATCTCGAGCAAGCACCTAGCTAATTTTGTTCATCCCTTAATAAATTATCAGGTGGGGTGCACCATGCAAAATACGAAAAACGACGCCCAGTACTTGGGGTCATTCAAAATTTGATGTAGCTTAAAACAGGATGAGTTGGCTCGAACAATCTGAGAGCTACAAGCAAAATCTTAGCTCTTCCGGTACATGTGAAGAACAAGCACAGACTTTAATAAGCTTGCAAAATTTACATTTCTCGCTTGGTGTTTAAATCTGGTTTGGCAAGAAGCGTATTAGAAGGGGACTAGTCACTGTCCTTGACGTCAAAGGACAATCAAATTAACTTAAGATTTCCCGATTCAAGTTGAAATTACGTTCCTGTCTAGCCACTATAAGATTGATTTAGACTCTAAAATCTCAAATCTTCCCCCTTAAAGGCTCTGACAAAATAAGCTTCCACGTTGAACGGTGATGAAAACCCTAGCTTCCTGTTGACCGAAATAGGCATTTTCTAATGCAGAAGTTATGGTGAGGACACTTGGCGAAACTATGTTGGTCGGAATATTAAAACTTAGGTTACACTTTGTTTACATTAAGTATTTAACGGGTCGTTAGTAACGCCGTTTACAAAAAGATAAGTGGACAACACTTCCGTCAGAGTTTAAACCTATTAATTTTGTTACACCGTGTTTACACCAAATACTTAACTGTACATTAGTAATTAACACCATCTCGGGTGGACAATACTTCGGTCACGGAAATTTTTGCCTAAAAAAAATCACGTTAATAAGAATATTCGTTTTCCCCGATTATTTCGTTAATAAGGAAACCAAATTATGATGAAAATCGTGAAATCCTTTGTTTCCTTCTTATTATGGAAATCGTGTTAGCAAGGAAACTGATGATTCATCTGTTGTCTATATACAGACTTTCATAAACAGTACAATTTAATTTAATCAAAAAATTATTCAATTACGGTTTTGGTCAAAGTCATGCCAGCCTTTAATCAAGATCAACTCAAAGCGTTTCAAAAAGAAACAACTAAGATTGCTGGGAGCTTTTTAATTCGTTTTTATTCGAATTGTTAAGTTACTCCTTTGTTATTTTAGGGTTCTAATAATATTTGTAAATAGAATAATTTAGGGTCTTAGGTTTAGCGAATTCTAGGGTTTTTGAAGATGTTAGATATATACTTAAACCATTGTAGGGTAACAAGAGATATAGCTACGATTGCTAAGCATGTTACATTATTAAAATTTGAAAGAAGGTTGTGCTGATACCATCTCAAAAAAGAGGTTTTTAATTTCCCTATTCAGGTCGTTTTTCTTCCTTTCTAGATTAATGTTGGGCATCTGAACATTGGATTATTATGTTTTCTGTTCTGTTAATTAACGCTGAGAAGAACATAGTGGCAGGAGGCATAATGAGAAGCATTGATCGAAAAGATGCTACAAGAGCAACCAAAAGGTACATCACCATAAAAGACATACAAAGATTGTAATTATTTGTTATGGAACCATTAAATATGTAAAATCTTATATTATGTTGTTGTTTCGGGTTTGTAATTGTTTTAGAATGTCATGTCTGGAAAGAAAAGCAAACTCTTGAACTAAGAGTTTATTTAACAAACTCGATGTCTTCTGGAGTACGACCAGCTGATATAATAGGTAAAAATAACGCTAGCTTATTTTCCATGGACTCTATACTTCTATCAGTCCTTCTTCTAAAACATAAATTATGATGTGCAAAATGTGGATATGTGTACAAATATACTAACAAGCGCTAGCTAGGCGACTAAAAGAAGTGTATAAAAGCTTTCGCAGTTTAGAAGGGATTTGCAAGAAAGCTCTTGCGGGTTTTAATACTTTCTGAGTTATTCCTCTCTTTACATGTTCCGTAGGGTAGCCAACATGGTAATCATCTCTTCTACCTGTTCAACAATTTCTTAAATTGTTGTTACGTATTATGCTTCACTGTGATTAGAACGCTTCCATGTGACCACACGTCCCATTCGGAATGTTAATACTTAATTACATGGGTTCGAATCAATGTGAAAATTTAAAAGAAATGTATGTATAATTATGTCTTATCTTATTTAATTCCAGATTTGCACTTTTGCAGGATCGGAGTCAAGTGAATCGGGATTAAGCGGATCAATGCACATTTCTACATTACATTAGCAGGCATCAATCTCAATGCCTTCACCATGTATATACTCTAGGACTTGGCCAGTGAATATTGGCACTGAAATGGACTGTGCCCAATCGTTCTGCGCAGACACGTTAAAGATGTCTCCGCAGTCCACAAAGTACCACAGGTAACACTCTACATATGAACTGATACTTGCTTCTATTCTTATTATTTTCTTTTTGTGTGATTGGTCATGTTCATTTTTAAAATATGGTTTTGTATTAGTGACTACTGCATTATAAATGCCACTGGATGCAGCCTATGATGCACGACAGATACGGCTTTCATTACAGTTTACATTATTCTGAAGGCCCTCTTTGTCAATAATTTTTTTACAGAGGAAGCGTGCCGGCGTGATTATATATATATATATATATTGTCATTTCTTTGATAAAATTTAAGAGACTGGACAAATGGATATATTTCTTTTGTTTATCGGCTCCAAGCCAGCATAGCTCCAACTGCTAAACTAATAAAAAACTAACCAATTATACTTTGGTCTACCCAACTTTTCTTTGTTTGTTTTTGAGCATACATGGAAACGTTGATGTAGTGTTTCAACCGAGTGAAATTGGTGATCTCACTCCTGCTGCATAAGGTGTAATATTGTCGTTTTATATATTTGAATTTTACTTCTGAATATAAGAATCTGCTTTGATTTTTAGTGTATGTTTGGGTGCAGCTGCATGATTGTGTTCTTCTATACTGTTTCAGTTTATGCCACACTAATCATCTCAAGGGAGTCGGCTCTGCAGCTTGACCGCACATCAAAGCATCTTGAGGTTAGATTTATCCTACTCACCGGTTGTATGCTCAGTGAAACATATTATGTATTAACTTCATTTTGTGTACACCAAACATACCTGAAATAGCGCAAAACTGGGATTCTGGGAATGGAATTTTTTATACCAATGAACTTTGGCACTGAAATGGACTGTGCCCAAGAGTAACTTGGAAGCAAGAAAACATTTACAGGTGACAACAGTAATTTGGTGGCGACTCTGGAAAATCAGATGCACTGAAATGTTTGACAACAATGGCTTCCCCATAGTTACCCTCATATAATCCAACAGATTAGGATTTTGGTCTTTAAAGAAACTATCAACCAAGCAGTCAAACAAACCCCCTACTAAAAATATTGGTTAGGCTGCAATTAGAATTCTATCAATTAATTAGAAATAGTTAGAGATATTAATTTCATGTTAAACAAAAATGAAAAAAAATAATATTTTTTTGAAGTTGGACTTATCAAAACAATCGATGATTTTGGTGTGCTTTGATGTTCCTCTTTCTGTGGAAAACCTCTGCAACAATCAAAGATCAGTAAGCCAGCAAGATTCTCAAATGTCGCCTCCAAGCCAAAGGAAACTTAGTTATGCCCCGCATCTAACATAGATTTCTGTAAAGAATTGATGTCGTGAAGAAAATTGACGGTGCACCTCTTCTGGATGCAGATTCCGTAAAAACTTTGGTTCGGCTATTGAGGCTGGCACAGGCAACTTTCAGTATCTTAAATTTGGATAGATCTCAAGTTGTAGTGTACTGACCAGATACATTGGGTTATGCTTCAAAAAAAAAAAAAAAACAGATACATTAAGACATTAGAAACTTTGATGTCATTGCAGTGATGGTGTTGTCTTAAACGGTTATTGACGCTCTTAATTTTGGAACTCTGATTATTGAAAAGTTGTAATGGATTATTAACTATGCAACGTGGATGCGTTATGTATTTTGAGATATGGATATCACTTTATTTTTATGAGAGCGGCTAATATTTTCCTACCTTTGAAGGTTTTCCATTTCTTAGTTCCACTGTATATTTACCGAAATTTTGGCTATCACCAAATGATCATTCAAGCATTATCCCGAAGCCCACTTGGGACAGTTATCGGAATCGAAGCCTATATGCTCATGATGCCTTGTTAAAAAACGCAACGACACCAAATCAAAAACGTGATTCGCCCCGTCAAAAATGCATCGCAGTAAGGTGGGACGGTTTCGCCCACCAAATCAAAATTATGCTAATAGGAATAGATGCCCGTGCTAATCTAGTATTATTCTTAAATTGTTTGGGACATGCGAAGTCTTATATTGTTTCCAACGTACATCAATATAAGACTAACTTGCAACAACAGAGAAATTACAAAACGAACCTAAACATAACACCACTACCTGATGTCTAGCTAAGAAAACAGCACACTCTTGGCTAAAATAAAAGACCATACAAAACTCAGACCCATTGGTCGACTTTACAGATACTTGTTAGCTTGATGGTGGTGACCTAAAACCGGATAAGCCGGTTCTGGTGTAGTAGTGGGCGTAGTAGTAGTCCCTGTAGTCATGTGATGGTGTCCGTGTCCATCATGGTGCTCACCATGTACCCCAACAAGTGGTACTTCATGGTGCCCATATGTATCGGTGCTGTGGCCTGTGATCGGATTATGATGCCCATATGTATCATGGCCCGTAATCGGATTATGATGCCCATATGTGTCATGGTGGCCGGTGATCGGATTATGATGGTGGTTGTATTTGGCATCAAGTGTTTCAGCCTTGTGTTCAGCTTTAGCTGCATGAAATTCCATCTTTGCTTCAGCTTGTTTAGCTTTCCTTCTTTGATGTGCTATCTCTTTCTCTTCTGGTGTTGTTGCTGCTGCCTTCTCTGCCTATACAACAATTTTGAAAAATCTAATAAGTAAATAACGAAGCAAAGAAATTTATAGTTTACTTAATTAAGATATATACTAGTGATCAATTATTACCTTCTCATCGACTTTGGCTTTGTAGATTTTAGCATGCTCTTTGGCAGCACTAGCTACATTACTCAGCTTCTCCTTAGCAGTTTGCATTTTCTCTTTCGACGAACTTCCGAATTGAACAAAAAAACAAGTAGGAATATGAATACGAATTACAAGTTTCGGCTTTACTGTTTGGATTGGATACCGTTGTGGATTTCAACTGCATTCACGGATTTATATATACAAGTAACAGGCAGATACAGTTCGCCACGTAAAATGCCACGCCCCCATCATGCTATGGTTTTGCTTTTTGGTGGTTGACACGTACATTTTGAAGACGCGTGTAATATATCGCTGATAAATCGCACTGATGTCGATTTGACGTTTCAGTGCTAGTTATATCTCACTGCTTATAAGATGATTATCGCATTGGGATATGCTTCTTGACGATTAATGTCCAGCGGTCTCTATCTAAAGCCTTATGGGCTAAGGCTTTACGATTAGATTTCAAGTTGCCTCATCTCTCGGTCTATTTAAGGCGTTAGGCTGTAGTACTTTCCAGGGACTGGCAGTATGTGTCAATTCCTATCTATCATGGCTCATTTAGCCATTTGGAAAGAACAAACCGGACGACTTTTAGAGGAAGACTGAAAAATATAGCATGGTGTCATAGTACTATTAGATGTGAAGGCAATTGTGATTTTATTAGGGTTCTAAACCAAAGTGACATAATAACATGAATTGTATGAACAAAAGCAGAGAAAAGTATGAACAAAGTTATTAACAAGAGAGTAATTAAACTGATTAAGTTGTATTCAATGCCTTCAAGAACACAGAGTTTCGAGTATTTATAACTACTATGACTTCTTAAACAAGGCAGTTCTAATTAAAGCAACTAATAATTATCTAAGAATAGAACTTCTAGAACTAAACTAATTAAGGAAACTGAATAGTAAACAGAATAAGCCATGGAAAGAGAAACAAGTGAGTTGTAGGGTTGGTGTCCTAACATCCCACCACGCCTGAAAAATGGCTTGTCCTCAAGTCTCAAAGTCTGGAAATCGAAGAAGAAGATCATCCGCATCTTCCCAAGTTGCCTCCTCAATGGAATGATCTTTCCACTTAACAAGCCATTTAGTGCTAGTAGCATTGTTCTTCTTATACATCTTCCGTTTTAAAACTTCCTCAGGCTCCCATTCTGTAAAATCTACAATTGTTGGTATAAAAGTACTCACTTCAACTGAGGATCCCAATTTCAGTTTCAATTGTGAAACATGAAATACTGGATGAATCTTGCTAGTAGCTGGTAATTCCAAACGATAAGCAACTGAACCAATCTTCTCAAGAACACGAAATGGACCATAAAATCTTGGAGAGAGTTTTGAATAAGATTAATTATTACTGTGGTTTGACGATATGGCTGCAATCTCAGAAAGACAAAATCACCAACTTGAAAAATACGTTCAGTTCTGTAAGCATCAGCATATGTCTTCATTCTAGTCTGAGCATCCATTAAATTGGCTTTGAGAATATGTAATATGTGATCTCGAGCTTGTAAACTTTCATCCACTGTATGCACCATTGTAGTTCCAGGAATATAAGTAGAAATTGTTGGTGGAATCCTACTATAAAGTGCTTGATAATGAGTCATTTTGATTGAAGAATGGTAAGTTGTATTATACCACCACTCTGCCCATGGTAACCAATTTGTCCAATCTTTGGGCTTAACTTCTGCAAAACAACACAAATAACATTCCAAAGTCTTATTTGTTACTTCAGTCTGTCCATCTGTTTCAGGATGATATGTTGAACTGCGGCAAAGCTGAGTATCTTGTAGAGAGAAGAAAGCTTCCCAAAAGTTACTCATAAACATGGGATCTCGATCACTGACTATTGTCTTTGGCATTCCATGTAAGCGTACAATCTCACGCACAAAAATGTCCACAATCTTAGCAGCAGTGTAGGGGTGAGACAAAGCTATAAAGTGTGCATATTTAGTTAATCGATTAACCACCACCAAGATAAAACTTTTTCTATTCGAAACTGGAAATCCATCAACAAAATCCATGGAAATATCCATCCAGACATCAGTAGGAATGGATAATGGTTGTAACAACCCTGGATGTGCAATAGCTTCAGATTTGTTGCGCTGACAAGTATCAAATTGTCTAATATATTCTTTTACCGAAGATTTCATACCTTTCCAGTAAAAATTTAGCTGTAGTCTTTTGTATGTTCTTAGAAATCCTGAATGATCACCCATTGGAGAAGAATGATATTCACATAATAATTAAGAACACCAACTAGAAGTAGGTACCACTACAATGTGATTCTTGTAATGAAGAATTCCAGAAATGTAGGAATAATGAGCTTTATAAGCTGCATTAGTCTTTAAATTGTCAATAAGAGTTCTTAAGTCAGCATCATCATGACACTCTTTGACAATTTCATCAATCCCAGAGAATATAGGATTAGAAATAGCCAATAATTGAGAATCAGCTATACGCGATAAAGCATCAACAGCTTAGTTTGTTGTACCACATCTGTAAAGTATCTCATAATCATAACCAAGTAACTTAGACAACCACTTTTGTTGTTCTATTGAAGATAATCTCTGTTCAAGAAAGTACTTAAGACTCATATGATCTGTATAGACTTTGAAATGTCGACCAAGTAGATAAGGACGCTACTTTTGAACTGCAGAGACTATAGCAAACATTTCTTTATCATAAATTGATAAGTTAAGGTTTTTACCAGATAGTGGTTTACTGAAAAAGGCAATGGGCCTTTGTTCTTGCATTAAGATAGCTCCTAAACCATTACCAGAAGCATCACACTCTAAGTAAAATGGTTTGGTAAAATATGGCAAAGCTAACACAGGAGTAGTTGTTAAAGACAATTTTAACATGTCATATGCCTTTATAGCTGTATCAGTCCATATGAAGGAATTATGTTTTAACAATTGTGTTAATGGAGCACTTATCTTGCCATAGTTTTTGACAAACTTACGGTAATATCCTGTCAAACCCAAGAATCCACGCAAATCTTTAATCGTAGTTGGAATTGGCCATTTCTAATAATAGAAATTTTGTCATTGTCGACTGCAACTCCCTTAGCTAAAACCACATGACCAAGATAACCAATAGATGTCTTTGCAAATTCACATTTTGATTCTTTAAGAAACAGCTGATGTGATCGTAACACCTTAAAGACCAGCTCCAAATGTTTAGCATGTTCAGATAAAGATTTGCTAAAAACCAATATGTCGTCGAAGAATACCAAAACAAACTTTCGAAGATAAGGACGGAATATATCATTCATCAAGCTTTGAAATGTTGCAGGATCATTTGACAAACCAAATGGCATGAACAAAAATTCATAATGGCTATCATGTGTTCTAAAAGCTGATTTATGTATATCATGACCATGTAATCGACGTTGATTATAAGCTGAGCGCATGTCCAATTTTGAGAAAACAATCCCACCACATAGCTCATCAAGTAATTCATCCACTACTGGAATAGGAAATCTATCCTTTATAGTAACTTTGTTTAGTGCTCTGTAGTCAACACACATACGCCAACTGTCATCCTTTTTACGTACTAACAAAACTGGAGATGAAAAAGAACTATTGCTAGGACGAATAAAACCTACATCTTTAAGCTCAGAAACGATCTTCTCAATCTCCTCTTTTTGAAAGTGTGGATATCTATAAGGTCTCACATTGACTGGAGGAGTATTTTGCAATAAAGTAATACGATGATCATGAGAACGTGTTGGTGGTAGGGATGAAGGAGTACCAAATATATCAGCAAATTGTAATAATAGAGTTGAAATTGCAGATGGTACCTCATGAGTAGTTGAAGAATATGAAAAAACTTGAGATAGTTGAAGCATAACTCCATGTTGTTCTTTAATAAGCAACTTCTCTATAGAAAAACTATCCAAAAGTATTATTAAAGCTGAATTATCTCCAACTAATAAATAATCCTTGTCAGAAGTATGAAATTTCATATGCAGTTTCTTAAAATCCCAAAGAATTAATATCACCCAAGTATTGTAACTATTGAACTCCAAGAACTGCATCACACCCACTCACATCTAAAAGAAAGAAATCAGTGGTACCCTGATAGTCTTGTAACTTAATTGGTACAGTATTGCAAGAGCCTTGACTTGTAAGAAAATCACCATTTCCCACCATAACCTTCATAGAAATAGGTTGAATTTGAGAAGAATAATCACATCTTCTAGCTACTGTTGGATGCAGAAAATTGTGAGTTGAGCCAGAATCAATAAGAAAAGTGATGGATTGACCCTTAACATGACCTGTAATTCTCATTGTTTTAGGGATAGTAGAACCAACAAGTGCATGATAAGAAATGGCTGGCGCAGTTTCTAGTAGAACATCATCTGAGGTGGGATCAATGTCGTCAGAATTGTTTTCATTAATCTCAGAATTAGTAATCTCCACAGTTGTACCACACGAATCAATTTCAAGACAGAATAATCTAGATTTTTCACACAAGTGACCAGGTGTGAACATCTTATCACAGTTAAAAAAGAGTCATTTGGATTTTCTGTCTTTGAGCTCTTCCAAACTTAATTTAGTAGCACCAGGAGGAAGAGTAGTTGTCTTGAGCTGAGGTGGAGTTGAACTTGTAGATTTTCTAAACTGAGCAAATCTATTAGGCTTAGAAGAAGAAGCTGCAAGCATTACTTCTTCTTGTTTGATAGCTTTTCGAAAAGCGTCAGACAAAGTTGATGGCTCAAAAGTATAAACAACAGCAGCAATGTCACTTTTCAAAGCATTAATAAAGAGATCGATAAGATATGATTCAGGAAAATCAGTGACAAAATTTAAGATACTTTCGAACTTAGTAATTAATTCACGTACCGTACCTTTTTGAGTCAATTTGGTTAAAGCCATCCGAGGATTAACAAACTTCTCATCAGCAAATCTTGAACGAATAGCGGTACAAAATTCTGGCCATGATGGATTGCCAATTCTATCCTTGACCCATCGGTACCATGCATTGGCTTCTCCCTTAAAGTTTGTAGTAGAAATGGAAATCTTAAGTGCTCCAGCTATATGATACAAGCTAAAATATTGGTCAGCTTGAAAGATCCAACCGGCATGATCTTTGCCTTCAAACGGAGGAAATTTCATATTCATGGATGGTGCTCGAATTTCCGAAACACCATTGTGACCATTACCATTAATACCACCATTGTGACCATTACCAGTAATACCATTGAAACTAGGTGGATGAGAATTAAGAGGAAAACGTGCCAAAAGAAGTGATGCCATATTTCTATTCATGGCTTCAGCAAGCACATCCATGTCTTGCTTATTAGTTTGCATTAAAGTAGCCATATTCTTCATATTAGTTTCCATTAGCACAGCGATATTTGTGTTATTGGAGTTTTGTAACTTTGTAAGCAAAGACTCAATTGTAGCAGCGGAATTCTCCTCTTGGTCTTCATAAGCATCAGCCATGGCATCCATAAATTCATTAACCTTGGTTGTTAACTTGTCAATATGCTCAGAAAGACCATTAACTTCTTCAATGATTGTCATCGTAAGTAAAAAAAAAAATTGCTGAAATTTGAGTGAAAACCTAACCTGCCCTGATGACAGATATTAGGGTTCTAAACCAAAGTGACAGAATAACGTGAATTGTATGAACAAAAGCAGAGAAAAGTATGAACAAAGTTATTAACAAGAGAGTAATTAAACTGATTAAGTTGTATTCAATGCCTTCAAGAACACAGATTTTCGAGTATTTATAACTACTATGACTTCTTAAACAAGGCAGTTCTAATTAAAGCAACTAATAATTATCTAAGAATATAACTTCTAGAACTAAACTAATTAAGGAAACTGAATAGTAAACAGAATAAGCCATGAAAATAGAAACAAGTGAGTTGTAGGGTTGGTGTCCTAACAGATTTGCTGAGTTATGCCTATCCACAAAAGATTCGATATTACACATAACTCAACCAAAAATAATCAGTCGTGCAATACTGCACAATAGAAGTATCATGTATGCTACTTATAAAGTGCATTGTTTGTTCGAAAAATGATATGCTTATCGTCGGAAAATTACGCAGCTTACTGTGAGGGAAATGCGGGACCCAATTTTTTAACTTCCGTTCATCCATGATCGAAATGCTAACACCGCTTCTCTCTCTGCCCTTGATTTCCTATCGGATCATTTTTACGGGATTAAACCCGGTTGGTGTAGGATTGTCTCTGTTTATTAGCACATCTTATTGCTTGCTCTTCTACGATGGATCCTTCTTCCTGTTTAGTCCCTTCATTTTGGAATTGTTTCAATCTCCCGAATATGCAGACAATAAAAAGAAAAAAGAATTAAAAAAATGACATTGAGAAAGTTATGAATTCCATTGAATTACCGGTACTTGATCAAACAACCAAAAATTCAGTTATTTCAACTCTCAAATTCGGGAAAAAAAAAAAAAAAAAAAAAAAAAAAAAAAAAAAAAAAAACTGGAATTAAGAATGGGCAATCCTGAGCCAATTCCTGTTTTCAGAAGAAAAAAATTAAGGGATTTCTGAAAGCAAGAATAGAAAAAGGATAGGTGCAGAGACTACTTGACATACTAATTCTGTTTACACAATTATTTGTGTATCATGCCATGTTTTCCAGATCTGCATTCAACATGTTGTAGACGATTTTATCAACATTACTAATAAGGGTGGCACTTTACTGTGGAATATACCAAACCAAAAGTAAAAATATATTTTATTTTATATGAGTTTCAGCATTAAAATAGTGATATTCTAATGCCGGACGTCTACTCTAATTCTCAATGCAGAAGTCTTTAGAAGAATGTGGTGAACATGGTACCTACGGTTCAAAATATGGTTTGGTTTACAATTAATGACGGTAACGGAATCAGATTTTGGAAGGATAAATGGCTTGATGGAGGGTGTTTGAAAGACATTTTTCTAGAGGTATTTAAGATAGTGAAGGATAAAGATGTCACTGTAGCAGAGACAATTAGAAGTAATGGATGATAGTGTATTTTCAAGAGAGCTTTGAATTCCAATGAACAGCTCGAATGGGATCTTCTTTGGCGTGATGTACGTATCCCAATTCTCGTGGAAGGTGGAGATGAGATGACTATTATGGAGAACTTTAGTACGGCAAAATGTTACGAGACTCTCGCTGGTCAGTTAGGTATGTGCAGTTTCTCGAAGCATTTATGGAAGAACAATATTCCTCATAAGGTCAGTTTTATTCTTTGGACTTCTTTTCATAATTCTCTTCCAACTAGGGACATGTTTAGGCACAGAGGAGTGGAGATTGAAAGTAATTTGTGTCTTTTGTAATGCCGTTAGAGAAACAACGGATTAGATGTTTTTGCATTGTCCTTATTTTTTTGAGATTTGAAATTACTTCATCAAAGCTTTTCGGATATCATGGCCAATTCCGAGATCATTACTTGATTTGTTTGAAGCTTGGACAACAAATGTTTTGAGAGGTAGAGGAAAATCAGTTTGGGAGATTATCCACTATGCTATTTGTTGGAGACTGTGGAAGGAAAGGAACGGGAGAGTTTTTGGAGATAGAAAGAAAGAGGCGACTAAGATTATTGATCTTGTTAAACAACTTGTAGTTGTATGGTCTTGTGATTCCTATACCTTTAAATTTGTTTCTCCTAGTCTCACTTGGAGTAATTGAGAAACTCTTATAACTGTGTAATTCCCTTTACTTTCTGTAATGGTTTTTTTTCTCTCTTTAATATAACTTTTTTCTTCGGAAAAAAAAATTCGGTAAGTTGCGGTGTAAACGGTGCCCCAGCCCTATCATGTATTTTCATCGATGTACTGATTTTGTTTATAACCTTCATCGGTTGTTAGGGGTGGTTAAATAGTACATTTTATCACTTCCCATTTATCTACTACTGTAATTTCTTTCTATGTTTGACTTACTTTTTATGTTACTGAAATTTCTTTTACCAAATTTCTTCTATGCTTTGCACTGCCTCTGGGGGATATAAAAGATCTCATTTTGTTTTATTCGTACAATAATTTTAATTGTTTTCCTTATTAATTTTTTTCATTTGTGCTATTTTCATGTGCAAGAACGGCAAGAGGTTTCAGTGATTTCATCTCTTTCTTTATCAACTTTTAACTTTTTTCCCTCGGAAAAAGTTAACAGTCATCAAAAATCTCATTTCCATCTACAATAATGTCTTCTTCTTTATCTACTGACAATCAAATCTCTACAGTTGATAATATAAAAGATAAAATAGTTACAGAAGAAACCGCTAAATAAAGATGCCTCTTTAGCTCCAAGGGTAAGACGATATCTCTGTTTTGTCGTTTAGTGAGTGGTGCACCGCCCGCATCAGAAATAGTTGACCGGTTGCTACTAGGCTCGGACGTGAGTCTAGTCTTGGAAATTTGGGTCAATTCGCACATTTAAGTTCTAATCCAAATTTAGTGCGAAAATGGACTGTCACTGTCAACGACTCGACAGTTACCTCGCTCATTCGTTGAGCCTAACAAGAACATCACACTACATACTAGGTGGGTATGAGACTGGTTGACCAGCAATCCCGATTTCCATTGTTTTTATCTTCTTGAGTGACTGGTTCTTAATATTAACTTTGTCAATTTTTTCGAGCTAATTATAAACTGGACGCATAGCTCTAAGCCTGTAACTTCCAACACCTTTACTTTTATTTGTTTATAAACGGAGAAAGATGTCTAAAATTTATTGAAAAAGATAAAACAAGCAAAGATAGCTGGAACAATAAGCTTAAGTGAGTTTTGGTCATCAGACCTCCCAATCTGGTTAAAATCTCTCGTTAGAGAGGAATTTGGTGTTTTGATTTAAGTTTTTCTAATAAGAATCTTATTAGAAAAACCAAAACAAAAAGATAAAAGAAGCGAAAATTTGATAAAGGTACGGAATCAATTATTCCAGTCAACGGTATGTAAGAGAATTCTTTTTATGTTCAAGAGAATTCTTTTTATGTTTGATAATGGGGACAGATTTGTTAGATGTTTCCATCTTCCCTTTGAGTTTTAATTTGTCACATGATTTCTCATATCATTGCCCATGATTCAAAAACCCTAACTCTGTGATACAAACTTCAAAGATAAAGATATAGAAGAATCTTTTATTTGGTTACACAGCTCATGGTATATATAGAGCTAAATATTCGCAGCATAGAAAAGACATATAATCTAGGAAACATTAATATTGATAATAAGGTGAATATCTATCCTATAGATCAACAGACATAGCTTGTTTGAAGCTCTTTGTTAGAGAGAACACCCTAAGCGGATTTTATGAATTTTTTGTAAAGAGACAAATAAAAAGAATGGATCTGTCAATAGAGTGTGCACAATATTTAACCTGGCCAAATTGGGGTATACTAAATGAGACAAAACCAAGGTCATTTAGAAGTAAAACAGGCCACCCCTTAACCATGTATTTTCAAAATGGCTAATATACCCTTGTTTAATTAACCCAAAAAATCTGATTATGTTAATTAATTGAGTTTAGATTAATTAATTGAGTAGATTAAAACTTTTGAAACTATAAATTTAAGTTATGAAATTTTGTTTTTGATTGAACTTATGTGGGAAGATTTTTGATGAATTTTTTTTCCTCCGAGAATATTTTTTGCAACGGAATTGAAAGCATACCACCCAAACACTTCTAAAAAGGGAAAGAAGAAATCGACACTTTCAGTTATGAAACTATGAAAAGTCGACAAGGTCGACGAATGAAGACAATGCCGACTAACATTGGCCGGCAGGGTCTACGAATGAAGAGAATGCCAACTACCTTTGGTCGGCAAGGTCTGGGAATGAAGAAGATGCCGACTTTATTATTTTTGACACACAGGAGACTGTTGCAAATGCTTCAGTAGTCGGCATCTTATTGATTTCTTACCTTGCCGGCTATCTTATAGTCGGCATACAATAAATTTCTTACCTTGCCGACTAATATACAGTCGGTAGGGTTCTATTCATCTACAGTGCCGACTAATAACAAAATTGAACTCAGGAAAATTAAGTTTCTGTGACATAAAGTCGGGATGGTACAAGTCTAAGAAGACGCCGACTAGAGAAAAGTCGGCAAGGTTGGTTATTGAATACCTTGTCGGCCCTGGTTAATGTTTAACAGCCGCCATGGCAGTTATGAAAAGTCGACATGATCTTCATGTTACGACCTTGCCGACTACCATTAAAATCTTAAGGACGACATTTAAATTTTAAAAAAACCCTGCCGACTAAAGACCCGGAAAATCATAATTTTCGATTTCTAGCATAATATAACAATCAAAACACACAACACAATGCTGGGTTTGAGTTTAGACATCACTTACAGTCTTTTTTTCGCCGGTAGAGGGTTCTTTTCAGCATCTTCAGGGATTGCATTCTCTGGTTTACTCGTTCCAACTTTTTCCTTACCTTTTTCCTCTGATTTGGATCTTTTGATATTACCCGTTGAATCTCTATTGCTACTTGATCGTTTAGAATCAACCATTTTTTGTAGAAAATTAAAATTGAAATTTTTGGTTGATTTTAGGTTGATGGAATAAGATGAAGGCGTGTCCGCCTTGAACAATTTTTGCACGCTCAGCGTGTCCGCCTTGAACAATTTGTTCCTGGTGCTCGTGCTTCCTTGCCTTAAGTGGCATGCGTTGCTAGTGTTACCAGAAATAATTGTTGTTTGGAGACAATACGTGTTGACGTATGAGTGGTGTTTGTTTCTTGTGTGCTGGTTGGCTCTCCGCTCCGCGCGGCGAACGGCAAGCCCGATTACCGCTTCAGTCCCGAGGGAATTGTCTATCACTTTCCCTAACAAGTATGCGAACAGGTCGATCCCCCTTACAAGTATGCGAACACAAGTATGCAAGCAGGTCAATCCCCCTTACGATTATGCGAACAGGTCGATCCCCCTTACAAGTATGCGAACAAGTTGATCCCCTTAACAAGCGAACAGGTCGATCCCCCTTACGATTGAACGCTCAGCGTGTCCGCCTGGAACAATTTGTTCCTGGTGCTCGTGCTTCCTTGCCTTAATTGGCTTGTGTTGCTAGTGTTACCAGAAAAAATTGTGTTTAGTGACAATACGTGTTGGTGTATGAGTGGTGTTTGGTTCTTGTGTGCTAGTTGGCTCCCCGCTACGCGCGGTGAACGGCAAGCCCGATTACCTCTTCAGTCCCGAGGGAATTGTCTAACACTTTCCCTAACAATTATGTGCACAGGTCGATCCCCCTTACCAAGTATGCAAACAGGTCGATCCCCCTTACGAGTATGCGAACAGGTTGATCCCCTTAACAAAGCAGGTGTTGGTCAGACAGACTTTGAGGGCGGCGATACAGGTGGAATAGGTAAGTTTTAGGATCGGCGTATCCAAAGATATGGTAGGATGGGAGATGGTCTTGGATACGCAAGGTGAGACTTTTCGATCTCGGTTCATATAGAACCAAAACCTGTCACCTCGTTTTGGGTGTGCTCCCCACTCAAGACAAGGACCAAAAGACGGTATTTTAAACCCCCATAGGGAAATGACTAACACCTTCCCTATGTCGGGTTTTGGTGAATCCAGTAAGGTAATAAGAGGGGAGTCTGTTACCATCATGGCTTGGAAAGCATTATCCGGTTATTATTTACTTTACTTTTGTGCCCCGCCTGTTTGTTCTCCCCGGACAGCCTGTACCCTAAGCCAGGATAAAAGGAGCGGGTTTTTGGTAATGACGAAACCATTGTGAAATCAGTCAACCTTTATGAATATGACAATAAATGAATTAAACGTGGGCGCGTACGAGCAGAAGCGACGCGCTGAGCCGGATCCCGGGCGAGGCGATAAGTACACAGTAAGGGCTGGGTCGTCACCCCGTACTCAATTTTCAAAAATCTTTAGTGACGCGCCGGCCTGTCCGGGTCTGGTGCCAAATAACCAAGGGCTGCTACATCGACGCCCGGATGTAGTGATGACAAATAGGATAGTAGGGTCCTCGCACGTACCGCGACGGGTGCGAGGGGTAAGGACGCTAGTCGATTCGACCAGGATTCGCGTAGGAAGCTGGAACGTGGGATCTTTAAGTGGGAAGCTGACCGAGCTGGACGCTGTTGCGCGAAAGAGGAAAGTGGATATCCTGTGCATTCAGGAAACTAAATGGCCGGGTGCGAAAGTTCGAGAAGTGGATGGAACCGGCTCCATACTTTATTTTTCGGGCGAAACTAGGAAGAAAAACGGTGTAGGAATCCTAATTCACAAGGACTTGGCAGAGAAGGTGGTAGAAGTGAAAAGGATAGGAGATAGGGTCATTCGCGTGAGACTCTTCTTAGGCAAAGTGGCAATTAGCGTTATCAGTGCGTATGCACCCCATGAGCGTACTACTAAGGATGAAAAGAAGAACTTCTGGAACTCCCTAGACGAAATGGTGAATGGAGTCGCACAAAACGATAAGCTGTTCATTGGAGGAGACTTCAACGGACACGTCGGCACAAGCGGTAGGGGATTCGATGGGATACATGGCGGATTTGGGTTCGGCACCTTGAACCAAGGGGGGGAGGATTTTCTGAATTTTGCAGGGGCATATGATCTCTTTATTGCAAACACTATGTTTCGGAAGATAGATTCGCATTTGATCACTTATAAAAGACGTCAGCACGAGACTCAAATTGACTATATCCTATCTAGGAAGGATGATAGGCCGGAATGCTTCGACTGCAAGGTTTTACTAGGAGATGACGTTGTCACCCAACATAAACTCTTAGTTGCGGACTTTTACATCAAGACTCGCTACCAGCAGAAGAAAACTGCTAACGCACCAAGAACTAAGTGGTGGAACCTAAAGGAAGAGACCGCGCAGACATTCAAAGAAAAAGTGCTCTCGGAAGGGGTGCTATGCGAGGACGGTGTACCAGATCAAATGTGGAAAGAAACGGCTGGCCGGATTAGACAGATAGCATTAGAAGTGTTGGGACAGGCAACAGGAAGTGGTAAGCGGGATCCAAAAGAATCCTGGTGGTGGTCAGAGGAAGTGCAACAAGCAATCAGACACAAGAAAGATTGTTTCCGGAAGCTCCAAGCATCTGAAACCGACGAAAATCAAAGGAATTACAAGATGGCGAAAACGCGGGCGAAAAAAGCGGTAAGTGTGGCAAAGGGTCGGGCTTATGAGGGTTTTTACCGTAAACTGGACACTAGAGAAGGAGAACAAGACATATACAGGATTGCACGGTTGCGTGAACGGAAGACACGTGACCTTGTACAGGTAAAATGTATTAAGGCTTCGGACGACCGAGTACTAGTGGAGGACGCTGAAATCAGGGATCGTTGGAAAGACTACTTCGACAATCTTTTCAATGCAGAAAGCGATACACCACCCACCACAATTGATGGCTCGACCGAGAATGGGGAATCGTTCGAGGAGGAAAGGGTCGGCAGCATCCACGAGAGTGAAGTAAGAGAGGCCTTGAAAGGGACCAAATTAGGGAAGGCCTTGGGACCGGATGCAATCCCGATTGTGGTGTGGAAATGCCTTGGAGATGATGGGATAAATTGGCTGACCAAGTTATTCAATAACATCTTCCGGTCAAACCGAATGCCGGACGAATGGCGTCGAAGCGTGATCGTCCCGATATTTAAGAACAAGGGAGACATCCAGAACTGCTCTAATTATAGGGGAATTAAACTGATGAGCCATACACTCAAGCTGTGGGAACGCGTCATCGATCGGCGGTTACGAAGGCAAACCAGCATCTCACCAAACCAATTTGGTTTTATGCCGGGAAGATCGACCACGGAGGCGATTTTCCTGGTTAGACAACTTATGGAAAGATACAGAGAACAAAAGCGGGACCTGCACATGGTCTTTATCGACCTAGAGAAGGCATACGACAGAATACCACGTGAGGTAATATGGTGGGCTCTCGAGCAGAAGAAGGTATCACGGAAGTACATAAACTTAATCAAGGACATGTACGAGGGGGTAGTTACTGGTGTCCGGACGAGCGGCGGAGTATCAAGCGATTTCTCGATTAGGACGGGGATACACCAGGGATCAGCCTTAAGCCCATTTATTTTCGATCTAGTGCTGGATCAAGTTATAAGAGACATTCAAGGCGAGATCCCTTGGTGCATGCTATTTGCAGATGATGTGGCGCTTATCGGCGAATCAAATAAAGATGTACAGGAAAAACTTGAATTATGGCGCCAAACTCTGGAATCGAAGGGCTTCAAACTTAGTAGAACCAAAACCGAGTATCTGAAGTGCGATCTCAGTGACTCCGGAACAGTTGAAGGGGACATTTCGCTGGATGGACAACCTTTACCAAAGAAAGAATCCTTTCGCTACCTGGGATCGTGGCTCCAAAGTGATGGTGGAATCGAGGAGGATATCCGACATCGAACACAATCTGGCTGGGGGAAATGGCGTCTGGCTTCTGGCGCCCTCTGTGACCGCAAAGTCCCCCTAAAGCTTAAGGGTAAGTTTTACAAAACGGCGATCAGGCCTACCATGCTATATGGTGCGGAATGTTGGGCGCCGAACAATCGGGACACTTTGAAGCTCAAGAGTACCGAGATGCGGATGCTGAGGTGGGCATGCGGTCATACGAGGCATGACCGTATCAGGAATGAGTACATAAGCAAGAAACTTATGGTAGCGCCAATCAAAGAGATGCTTGCCCAGCATCGGGTGCGATGGTTTGGGTACCTCCAGCGAAGACCGCATGATGCTCCAGTGCGAGTGGGTTGCATTAGGCGTGCGGAAGGAAGGATGCAGCGCAGAGGCCGACCGAAGCTAACTTGGGATGAGTGCGTAAAGAAGGACATGTGCAATCGAAATCTCTCAGCAGAGCAGGCGCTGGAAAGACAGGCATGGAGGGCGGCGATACGCGTGGAAGAGGTAGGCTTCAGGTACGACGACTAACAAACCACCATTTTTTATCTATATTCCGCGTCAATTTCTATGCCACTAAATCAACGAACACGTAAAGACAACCCTGCAGATGGTGAAGGGGGGAAAACCCCTGTAGCGCTGCAGTAGGCAGGATGTGAAGGGGAAATACCCTGTAGCTTCTGCAACAGGGACAGGGTGTAAGCATATCCGCATTAATGGTCGAGAATTCGTAATCCCTTGAAACGGTGATTACTTACAACCTGGCCCATAAACAATCACGGCGCAGGTAGCGTCAAGTATTTTGCTTGCCCTGGCGCAAGTTGTGCAAGGCTCTGACAGGCCGGCGTAAAAACGATGTTATATTTTTGGGAGATATTCTCCAGTCGACCCGGTACTTGCTACTGGAAAAGACTTTGGATTTGGATTTGGATTGGAATAAGATGAAGGCGTGGCAAGCCGGCGTAAAAACTATGCTACACTTTTCGGAGATTCTCTCTCAATCCTACCTGGTACTTGTTACTGGAAAAAGGCTTCGGTTCTCGGTTCTCAGAATAAGATGAAGGAAGGAGAAGAGCAGAGGGATTAGAGAAGAGAGATTAGAAGAAGATTAAACGTTTTTTAGTTTTAGAATTTACTTTTTAGGTTAATTAGTTTAGGGGTATTAAAGTAAAATCAACACTTTTAACCACCCCTTAGCAAAGGCACTAGGTCCATATAAATTTTGGGTATACCCCGATCTCGGCAAGATATTTAATCCCAAGTTCACACTTCATTTAAATGTCGAATCTGGGGACCACTCCTCATCATTGTTTATATATTTCCAATCATCTCCGTGCATCTTTAGCGCATTGACCATTTTGACTTATGTTTGGATGATGACGAATTCGGGACCATTTCTCGTCATCATATCTTTTGCTAGTGACATCATAACTTTCTTAGGTAGAGAAAAATGCTTTCTGGTCATGTGATAATGTGGCCGAACAAAGTTGCAAATCCTTTTCGATTTCTGCCGACCACCTATGTGATCCTACAAATTTTTCATTTTGCCGATGTTATTATGACATGGTGGTAAGATTTCTGCCGACGACCGATATGATACTACAAAATTTTCATTTTGCCGATGTTATTATGACATGGTGTTAAAACTACTCGGAGATGATACTAGTGATATGATTCTGAAACTCCAAATACTTTCTTGTTGTCTTATAATGTGAACCGATATATGCAATAAAAAAAAATCGACTTCTATCGATCGTTGATATGTTACGTTAAAAAATTGTCATTTTGCAATATCATCGTAGCACAACGATAAAATTATTGGGTAAATATACCAGTGATCTGATCCTCAAACTCGAGCACCAATTTTCTTATTAATTAGATTGAAATAAAACTTGTTAATTTTGTTCAGCTCCCTAATATTCACACGTGTATATTTTGTTGGTGTTGTCCCTGAAGAAACATCGGACAAAATTGGAACAATACAGATAAGATTAGCATGAGCCTTGCACAAAGTGACACACACAAATCAAGAAATGGTCAAAATTTTCTACCTTGCAAAAAAAAAGTACATAATTGTTGTTCTTGGGATATAAATTGGTTGAGTAATAGGCAACCTGAAATGTTTTTGAATGATATGTAGGATGACAATCTATAATTAGGGATATATAAATTTACTTTATTGCTTAAATATTAAATAGATAATTAAAGTTTTGATTTGTCAGAAGATGGTCACCATATCTAATTTATTGATTAAATTGTAAAGTATTCAGTAATCAATGCTGAACTAATTTAGTCACCAACGACGAGTAAACCTAGTCATTTTATCTCCACTGCTTAAACAAATCCAAAGTTTTTTAGGTCATTCTCTCTCCTCACTTGCTTTTCTACAGTGCAACAAGGTAAGTCTCTTCCTCTCTCTATGTAAAAACCTTCCCGCTCTCTAAACCCTTATCTTCCTCTTTCTATATGTTTATTGTTTAGGTATCATTGATTCATCATATACCACTGAGAGGGAGAGAATCGAAATTGATTAGTAAACTCTAAAAGAGTATCATAATTGCTTTTCCTTTTTTCACTATTTTCTTTTCAATCGGCGTTTGTCACAACTGTCGTGATGATGAAAATTGGACGTTCTTGCTCATTTGTTTGGGGGTTTGAAGATTAGTGAGGTCTAAATTGTGGATGATTTGGTTCTGTTTGAGTTGAAGGGTATAAAATATGAATATCATGTCTACATTGATGTGTTGTTGTTTTATTAGAAGTATTTCTTAATGAACTATTAGAGTATTGCTTTGGTGATAACATTGCATTTGTAAATTGAATTTTTTCTCATTAAGTGCTGGTACCCCAAATTCTTGAAACTAATCATCTTGAGAAAAAACTCTTGCGGATTGCTAGTTTGAGGATTGTAACTCACCGTTGCTTTCTTGCTTGTGTGGTATACATTTGGGACAGTATCTAAGCAAAAGTTTTTAGCTGTAAGTTTCATCCTTGTCTTTATTATTATCTTTAGAAGAGTTTCCTCTAGGGAGCATATTCCAGACATGGTTGCTCAATCAGTGAGGATTTCGGAATCCAAGCCAGTATTTCTAATAATTTTAGAGTTAATGGGTTTAACTCAGTAGGAATCCTTGATTATAATATCAGATGTTTATATTATTCATTTGTTTTTATCTTTAGTAATTGTTATTGATGTTGTTTGTTAGAGGCTTTTCCAAAGGAAACATTCTGGTGTTGGAATGAAGACGAAATAATTATTCTATTGTGATGCAGATTAAAGTCCAACTATGTTAGACTACGCATATGATATATATAACCCAATGTTTTTGTTGGTGAGTTTAGGTTTCCCTTGTTCTTGTTTATTTTCATTCATATGATATATATAACCCAATTATTTCCCAAAGACATATATTTAATATACAAATTCAGAAACAGTCAATAACTTTATATGAAACATCACCAAATTGATTAAGTATATCACTTATTAAGTTTGAATTTAGCATCTACTTATGCTTTTAACTTTTATTTTCCTTTATACAGGTGCCACCTACATTCCAGAAAATTTTCCTGATAGATATTCTAACACCACTGACTAAGATTCTCATGGAAGTGGTCTCAAGTATTTCTGTTATTATTCATCTTCTAGGAATAGAATGTGTTGATAAGTACCTCGGGTCCACATCTGCCATAGCTATCATTCTTACCTGCTTGCCTTTTTTTATATTGATTCCTCCAAAGTATGTTAAAGGGGTATTAGGAAGGAGACCACACCAATACTTGAATTGTGAGTATTCAAGCTTGAAGTTTGTAATCAACATGGAAATAACTGTTAAGGTCTTATGAATGGTTCTTTTACTCTCATCTAAACTCTATTTTAGCCATATATACACTAGGAATAACAATATTCTTTTAACTACAGCGTGCAAGCAACTGCTAACAATAGTTATGACCATCATCTCAGTGATGAAGTACATCCTTAAGGATGAAATCAGTTTTTTATGGACACTTTGCAGGAGCCTGGTTTCCTTTAGTGGGATTAGGATTTAGTTTTATTCATTTTTTCTTTTAAATGTTTTGTTGTCGTTTCGGCTTTCTCCTTCGCTTTCCAACCGATGTTATATGGGTTCTTGTAATGTTTCTTCCTAGTCTTTATGACCTTCTTGATGTCGTGTATGTTATGGTGAAGAATTTCTTCGAATCACACCGGAAAAAATTGAATTTCGTTTTAAAAAGAAAAAAGATTTAAGAATTTTGTTGGTCTTAGAAGTTGTCAAGACTAATATGAGCAACTAATATGAGCATCACACTCTCTTGTTTTGAGAGTTATCTCCTTCTTAAGAAGAATATCTATCAAATGGTGGGATTTTATTCCAATCACCATCCTCTTTCCTATTTAATCGGATCTCTATATGTATTTGAAACTTTTTTCGGGTATTCCAATTCTCTTTTCTAAGGAATATTTCAATGTAGTTTTTATTACGTGTAATCTTATTCTTGATGTTCTTAACCATAATGGAAAGGATTTGAAGCTATGAATGAAAATGAAGAACTTTTATCAAAAAAAAACAAACAAAAACATTATAGCACAATAATAAAGTTACTAGGTGATTATACCAGCGATCTAACTCTTAAACTTATTAATACAAAAAATTTGTCAGTTTTGTTAATTAATTAAAAAAAAACTTGTCAGTTTTGTCCAGCTCCTTAATATTCGAGTGTGTATATTTTGTTGGTGTTGTCCCCTCAGAAACTTTAGATAAAATTGGAATAATATAAAGAAGATTAGCATGACCTTTGCGCAAATCGACACGTACAAATTGAGAAATGGTCCAAATTTTCTACCTTGCTAAAAAAAGAGAGAGTATCTTTTGTTGTTCTTGGGTTACAAATTGATGGAATAATAGGCAACCCGAAATATTTTTGAATGATATCAAGACTGGCAATATAAAATTATGGATATATAAGTTTACTTGGGTGTTTAAATATTAAATAAAAAATTAAAGTTTTGATTTGTCATAAGATGGTCAGCATATGTAATCTAATGATTAAATTATGATAGATTATTCAGGAATTAGTTATGAACTAATTTAGTCATTAACAACGAGTAAACCCAACCATTATCTCTACTACTTAAAAATATCTAAAGTTTTCTAGGTCATTCTCTCCCCCACTTACTTTTTTACAGTGCAAGGTAAGTCTCTTCCCCTCTCTCTCTAAAAATATTCCGTTCTCTAAACACTTTCTATAATGTTTGTTATTTAGGTATCATTGATTCATCATATACCATTGAGAGGTAGAGAATCAAAATTGTTTACTAAACCCTAAGAAGGTATCATAATTGCTTTTCCTTTTTTCACTTTTTTTTTTCAATCGGCGTTTGTTACCACTGTCACGATGATGAAAATTGGACGCTCATTCTCATTTGTTTGGGGGTTTGAAGATTAGTGAGATCTAAATTGAGGATGATTTGGTTCTGTTTGAGTTGAATTGTGTAAAATACAAATTATATTTCTAAATTGATTTGTTGTTGTTTTATTGGAAGTATTTCTTAATGAATTGTTAGAGTATTGCTTTGGTGATAATATTGCATTTGTAAATTGAATTTTTTTTCTTATTGAGTGCTGGTACCCCAAATTCTTGAAACTAATCATCTTGAGGAATAATTCTTGCAGATTGCTGGTTCGAGGATCATTACTCACTGTTTCTTGCTTGCTTGTGTTGCATACATGTGGGACAGAATCTAAGGAGAAGTATCTAGCTGTAAGTTTCTTAGCTAATTTTACTTATTTCTTATCTAAAGTTTCCAGCTGTAAGTTTCATCCTTGTGTTTATCATTATCTTTAGTTGAGTCTCCTCTAGAGAGCATATTCCATACATAGTTGTTCAATCAGTTAGGATTTTGGAATCCAAGCCAGTATTTGTATTAATTTTAGAGTTAATGGGTTTGTCTTAAGAAGTAGATATGATATTATAAAGCCAACACATTTTCCATCTTATTATAACAGGAATAAAGTTCAAAGAAATTGGAATGAAGAGACTCTTAGAAATTTATTAAACAATTTAAACTATCAGTTCTCGATTAACAATGTAGTCAATTCTTACCTCTACCTGATTAGAGGACTGAATGTTGAAATCAATATATGAATGAGGGTTATCTCCTCTTTTTTGAAAATAAAAACTTTGAGCAAGGTGTGTTGTTTTAGTAGGAATCCTCGATTATAATATCAGACATTTTACATTACTCATTTGTTTTTATCTTTATTTATTGTTATTGATGTTGTTTGTTGCAGGTTTTTCCAAAGGAAACATTCTGGTGTTGGAATGAAGAAGAAAAAAATTCTTCTATTGTGATGCAGATAAAAGTCCAACTATGTTAGACTACGCATATGATATATATAACCCAATGTTTCTGTTAGTGACTTTAAGTTTCCCCTGTTCTTGTTTATTTTAGTTTTGGCAAACCTAACTATTTAAATTGATTTTCTAGATCACCATGGTCTTCGAATGGGAAATAATTCTTTGGTAGTTAAGGAAGAAAGATATCCGATATATTAAAGTATTGGATATGGAAGACGGTCACTCTTTGAGAGCACGAGACGTCTTCTTGCTTAGTAACAATTTTTCAAAAGTTTTCAGTTCAAGCAGAATCTAGTATGTGTATAATTATAATTTGTTGTTCTGATTATGAGTAGGTTTTATATATTCGTATTTACTTGAATGTCGTAGATGAAACTTGTGCTAGCATGTGTCATGTATGTTTCTCTATTTTAGAAATTCAGATTTGTTATTTTAGGGCTTCTTTCATTAGAATGTGGGATATTCATTCCTTAACCGATACATATATTATTTTAACTATTAACAGTTTGATTACCCTATCATGCGAACTCATTTCATGCATATTTTACTACAAATAGGATGGGTCTAGGTGCGCTTAATCTAATCAGACTGAGTACCTTTGGGAACATTTCATTAAAACACTAAAATTCCCAAGCTAGGTGTGCTACGGGCCATCCCAACATGCATAAAGCTCAATTCCATGTAGTTATATGAACATGTATGTTCTTCTTTCTTCAAAACTTGGTAAAATGGTTGGGTAGGTTATGGTAAATGGTTGTGTAGGTTATATATATATAATCTCCAAGGATATGCAAATCTCTAAATACCAACCATAGGAACGAAACTAGGCGCCAATTCTCATACGACTTATTTTAGTTGAACTATAAATCCAAGTTTTGGTCCACATGATTTTTCTTGATAAATTTTATAGTTGTTTTCCTCGTGATGTAGTGGATAACATTTGGTATAATAATCTATGGAACAGTGGGGATTCATCATGCTTGTAGGTGCTCTCGTTTCTTTGATTATGTTTATTACATTACAACATCACACAGTTGGAGCTATTATCGTCGCGGTAAGTTTTGTTGTTGTTTTTTCGGTTGTGTTGACAGCTATTACCTTTTCTTCTTTTCGAGATTAAATAATTAACAAGTATTCAACATATTTTATTATACGTATTGATCCCATTGGTCTTCACGTTCTACTTTTACGCATTTCACCGAAACTCCCTTAGAGTTATACTTCAGATATTATATGATATAATTCTTTTATAATCGGTAAGTTATTTCTGTGAGAACTTCAACTTTATAATTACTATGCCAGAGACATATGTTCTATGCACAAATTCGGAAATAGTCAATAAATTTGTATGAAACATCACCACGATGATTAAGTAGATGATGTGATTTTAGATAGTGGTAAGAAATAAGGTTGTTCACTCGGATTTGTAGAGATTAAAGTTTTTAAAAATACTAAATAAATATATACAAAGACTATTAACAATGGGCGAGAGGTACTGGGACTAAGGATTTATCCAATCTTCATAACATAAGGTTCACTTATTTATTCTCAACAATTTTAGCTCAAGAAATATAAACATGGACTCTATTTTTTGCCAAGGTAGATTCTCAAAACATTGATTGTAAATGTTAAGCATGCGACATCAAATCACCTAAGCTAAGCATGACCCATCTAATCAAATGACAACCAATTTAATCAAATCATATTTTAATTAATTTTAATGCAAAAGTCATAAAAAGAATAAAAATAAATTTACCATGTATGAAGTTCGGCCTCCTTCGTCGTCCCAGTGTTGGGGTTTAACTCATCATGTTGAAAACACACTCAAAATATGTATTCATGGCTCAAAAAGTGTTTAAAAGAAGAGAAAATAATGAAACATGAAATCTACAACAGCACAGGTGCGTTACAGACCGACTGTTTCAACTCTCAACTGTTATGATGAAGATAATCGTTACAAATCTGAAGATAAATGTTGTAGAAGAGGATGAAGAAACTGTTACAACCAGTTGAAGAAACCGTCGATGTTTCCCCGTTCTTCACGAGCAGCAGCAGCAACAACAACAAAGTTCTGAAAACTCTTGATTCACGCCTCCTGAGCTCTCCTCTCGACCCCTTCTATGGAACCTTGTGACTCTAATTATACACCAAAATCCTAAAAATCACGCGTTAATTACACAAAATAATTCTCATTTACTCCCATGCATGGAAAAGAATAATTTCCATTTTTTGATTAATTACGCGTTTAATATCGTGCTGCACACACCAGGAGCATTCCTTCACGTCCCATAATAAGTTAGGCACGCATAAGCCATAAGAAAACTTCCAAAAATTACCAAAAATTCTGAAAATATCTTACGGGAATATCACGCATGTTTTGCTCTACACTTGAATTCTAGCCAATTCTGGTCGAAACCAAAGACCATACCACGTTTATATGGGTCCTAGGAATGATCCCAATCAATTCCATCCCTTTAGTCTCTCTGAAATGACTCCAAAAATCTGATTGAAAATCTGCCAGGGATAAACATAATTTTCCCGCCTTTTTTTTGTTTTTGAACGTGAAGGAGAAGGGGGTGCCCCTTATCCGCTGCTGGATTCCGAATAACAAATGTCCCTTAGGTGCCTTTAGACAATTTTTCGAGCCGATTTTTCCAAAAATGTTTATTGCCCAAAAATACCTACAAACACATAAAACACCATAATAGGTACAAAAATGGGTACTAACAATATACACAATAAAGATGAAAATAGACACATAAATGCGTATATCAGTAGATCACTCATCAAGTTTGAATTTGGCATTTACTTCTGTTTTTTAACTTTTATTTTTCTTTATGCAGGTGCCACCTACATTCCGAGTATTTTTTCTGAAGGATATTCTAATATCATTGGCTAACATTCTCATGGGAATGGTCTCCGGTATTTCTGTTACTATTCATCCTATGGGAATAAAATGTGTTGATAAGTACCTCGGGTCCACATCCTTCATAGCTATCATTGTTACCTACTTTCATTTCTTATATCTATTCCTTCAAAGTCTATTAAAGGGGTATTGGGAAGGAGACACACGCCAATACTGGTATGGTGAGTAGTCATTCTTGAAGTTTGTAATTAATATGGAAATAACTGTTAAGGTCTTATGAATGGTTCTTTTACTCCCGGCTAAACTATATTTTATCCATATATATATATTTGGAATAAAAAAATTCTTTTAACTACAGCGTGCAAGCAACTGCTAATGATAACTATGACCATCATCTTAGTGATGAAGTTGAAAATGCAGGGTATACCAAATACATCCAACTTTTTTCGTTCGGCAACCTTTATAGATAAAACTTAATACAATTGCAAGTAGACCAACTTAATGATCCTTGAAAATATGTATATAGAGTTAATATCTCAACCTCTACTCAATCAGTATGTATATAGACACAAGGTCCGTGAACCTAATTGTTAAGCAGAGCTCTTGGACGATCTCAAAAATCAATATTTTATATCAATCTAGTCATATCCAAATAATTCAATAGGAATTTTTCCAAGTGACTAAACTTGTTATCTATCTTTCAAGATACGAATTCTACAAGAAACTAGTCTCGTAATCGATTAAAATTAAATGGACGTATCTACTAAGATTGAGTACGTACAAACCTGTGTAAATCCAATTATAAAGATAAACAATATAATGCGAAAAAGGAAAAACACAAGACACCAGAAATTTTGTTAACGAGGAAATCGCAATAGTATAAAAATCCCGGGAACACAACATTGTATTAAGACACTACTGACACTAGCCTTTTATCATACTTCGGACTGGAATGTAGTTTAGACCAAATCCACCCTCTAAGCGATTCAGTTACAGTCGCGCTACTTATGTCTCTTGAAACTCGCAAGGTTCTTCGCATTTGATTCCCTTAGTTGACGTCCTTTATAGCCTAAGAGTTGCTTCGGCCGAAGTGAAGAATTTTGATACCAATCTGCCTCTAACAGATAAGCCTATTTGATTTCCATTTAGATCAAAGATCAAGGTGTAGAAATCTGTTTGCAATAGACAAGCTAGCAAACCTCACAAATCCGGAACTTACAACTCCTGAAGAGCAGCCTAGATTCTTAACCACCTCTCAAGAACAATCGTCAAAAGATCAACTAAGATCAGTCTTTAGATATCTATCTTGAGGAATCACAAAGTCTGAGAAAAATAGAACTTTGCGATTACTATCTATCTTGCCTGAAAGAGACTATGAAAACCTCGATAACAGATAACAAGATCATGATTTACTAACTATCAAGGTAAAGATAGTTGGACATGGCTTCACAAATCCCCAAACAAAGTATTTTTATTCGTAGACCTAAAAGGTCAATAGAGGCGACTTTAGAATCAATTAGGACACCAAGAGTCAAAGATTAATTTTCCCAGTAGACAGATATGCTCTATTTATAGTTTTCAAAGACTAGGGTTATCTTAGAATTCGAGATAAGATAACTTGAGAATCAATTAGATTAATTAGGTCTTCAAACTATAACAGAAGACTATACACATAGGTTCGGTTACTGAACAATGTATAATGACTGTTTGGTTTGGCAAGTTAGCTAAAGAACTAAAAGCTATTTGATGTTCATTTAAACACCTAAGAAACTAATCATAGTTCACACGCATAAGTGTTTAAGTGATCAATGAAGTCATGGAAGTGTTTAAGAAAGTTCTAGCAATGCTAAATATGTAACACCCCAAGTTCCGAACCAGGGTCAAACTCATATGTAGATCCGAACTCAAACTGTTATGGGTCGGAACGAGACTTATGCATATATTTATCATTGCTAATTTACTTTTATACTAAACATAATTAAAACTTTTATACATGAATTGAAGCATATGAATACATTAAACATCGTTCAAAACATTTTCATCTAAACATTTATTTTACTTCAATTTACACTTCAAACAATACAAGAGAACAATGCAATCACTAATCTACTCATTTTTAGCTTCCACTTCCAACTTCCATGAATCTGCAAGGATTGTCAATTGGGGTGAGATGACATCTCAATAGAATGCATTCCCTTTCTCAAAATATAAGCAAACATGTCAACCAAACAAAGAGAATACGCACAACAACAATATATGGTGTAACTTCAAGGATTTAATTATGTATATATTCATCAACTAAACTCACAATCTATTAAATCCTCTTAAATACACGAGTATCCTCGGTTCGTGTCCTGCCTATTCGTGTATCCTTGGCACGGGACCGCCAACCTCACTTGCACGAGTATCCTTGGGTCGTGCCCCACCTATCCGTGTATCCTCGGTACGGGCACCGCCATTCAAACAAATATATCCATTCATTTATAAATTCACACTACCATTGCACGAGTATCCTTGGGTCGTTCCCCACCTATTCGTGTATCCTCGGTATGTGCACCTCCATTCAAACAAATATATTCATTCATTTATAATTTCACACTACCGTAGCACGAGTATCCTTGGGTCATGCCCCACCTATCCGTATATCCACGGTACGGGCACCGCCATCCAAACAAGCATATCCAATTATTTATAAAATAATTTTATCATACAATATACATTCCAACACACTTCATCAACAAGTCATAAGTTCACAACCCAACTAACTATGTAATTCTTTCAACCATTTAAGCAAACACAATAACAACATAATTTTACGTTATAGGTTTCGTAATGATAACTTTGTCCGATATACCTAAAAAAATTAGTGAGCATTCCTGACACCATAATGTATAAAATATCAAAATTTTCACATGAAACTAACGGTTCAATCAAAAGATATTAATTTTACAAACGAATTACAAAATCTAGGCAGACAACATCATTTTACCAAACTATTCACCATAAATTCATATTAGTCTCAAATTAAGCAAACCCAAAGCACAATGAAATATAATACATTTATCTACAACTTTTGTTAAGATCTCAAATAATTTTAATATCATTAATACTTCCTAAGAACATCAAAACCACAACAAAACGAAACTATCCATAATTTCAGAAATCACAATCCAAATTATAAGGAACATTCAACGGTGAATTTGCGTAGGAAAATTCTCAAATTTTAACAAGAGATACCTAATCATGTTATAAATCAACAGGAAAGCCTGATCATCAATAAGAGATACATATTTATTCAATTAAATTTAAGAAACCTAACAATACAATGGCATACGAAATAAACACCAAAAGAGAAAGGGTTTCACATTCTACCTTAATTAATTTGATCATCTTGATTCTCCATACTCTTCTTCTCTAAAATAAACCTAATTCCATCTCCTTCTTCTTCTCCCATCCTTTTCTTTTCTAACCTCTTAACTCTCTCTCCTAATTTTAATTTTAATTATAAAACCTATATTAATACAATATTAAAACTAGCACTAATATACAAATTTATTATTTTGTTTATCTTTTCATTTTCTCTTAATTTTATCTATTTACTAAAATAAATTAAGTGACTCTATTTCCACCCATAGCTTTCCTAGTTCAAGCAACTCACATAGGCTAAGGCCAAGGAACAACAACCTAAATAACAAGCTAAAGAGTATAACCCGACCTGAAATGATAAATAAAAATATCGGGTATTACCAAATATATTAAAGTAATAAATCTTTGAGCATCTGCTAAACATTATCAGGATAGTTGGTGCAACGGTTTTCCAACCGTATGGATTGTTCACGTGTCAGGGTGCTACGGTTCGTGAACCAGGTTCTCCAACCCTACTAGACTACCGAACTCAATTGACCTACTGCTAGCCAATTAATCAAACAAATAAAATCAGTTCACCATGGTTTGCCAACCGGGTTCGTGAACTGTTCCCAACTTAACTTGTGTTTGTGAACTGGTTCGCCAACCTTCATGTAATTTTGTATCTCAGATATCTATGGTTTGCAAATTGAGTTCGCCGATCTACCATGAGTAGAAATTCCAATAAGTTCATATTTCTCTCTTATGATGTTTAATACATTCCCAAGTGATATAATCATTTTCATGGACAATTTTCGATTGATCCAAAAATTAATTCATTGATTTAATATTGTTAAGGACCTTTGAATGTCTAATCGCCAAATCATTTTTCGAGATTTTTCACAAGACAAGCTTGACTCGAAACATCTTGTTTTTGAATCTACTATAAGTCATACGACATAGTCTCAATAGATAGAATGATGGTATACTGAGTAAAATATAATTGTCCAGTCTTCACATACCTGATACAAAATTTCTCCAAATGTCTTCGTCGATATTCAGTCTTAAAGGGTGATCTATGATACTCAACTACAATTCTAACCTATCCGAAACTTGAATTAGCAAACTAGAAATCAAGATATAGTTTTGATCACCTAACATTGACAACAAGTTTAAGATAGCAAAACTTATGGGTTCAACCGAGCAATGCTCTAACAGAAGTACATCCTCAAGGATGAAAACAGTTGGTATGGACATTTTGCAGGAGCCTGGTTTCCTTTAGTGGTATTAGGATTTAGTTTTATCGCCTTTCTTCAATGTTTTGTTTCTGTTTCATCTTTCTCCTTCTCTTTCATAGCGATGTTATATGCGTTCTTGAATTTCATGACAACCCTTTTTCTAATAGAATAATATTACAGAACATTCTGATCGTTGGAAGGCAAGAATAAAAATAGGGATTCCGGAATTTCATGGTGGTTTAGAACCGAAAGAGTTTCCTTCTTGGTTGAATACAATTGAGGAAGTCTTGGAATTTAAAGATGTACCAAATAACAAACGAATTTCGTTGGTCGTAACTATGTTCCGCGGGAGAGCTAATTCATGGTGGAAACAACACAAACTGCAACGCAGTCGTAAGGGAAATGAGAAGTTAGTCTCCTGGGATAAGATGAAGAAACACATGAGATTGAATTTTTTTTCACATAACTACGTTGGCATGACGTATCAGCAGCTGCAAAACTTATGCAAAGGAGTACGTTCTATCGATGAGAACACCAAGGAATTTTACCAACTACTTACTTTTAATGACCTGTCGCAGACGGAAGCGCAAACAATGGCTCGTTATATAGGTGGTCTCCCACAACAATATCAGGACACACTCAACATGTTTGACTGTCTTTCAATTTCGGATGCACATCATAGAGCAAGGTAGATAGAGAAACAAGCGGTGCAGAAACTCAAATTGGGGTATCAATCTTGCTGCATCTCCATTAAGTAACCGTATTACTTCAACACCAGGTACAAAAAACCTACTTCTTTGTTTGCACCGAATAAAACTCCAGTTAGTATTTTTGGAGGCCAGTGTCATAAGTGTGGAGAACTTGGACACAAAGGCAGTGACTATCACAAAAGAAAATGAGAGAATAAGATGTTGTTCACTGAAGAAAAACAACGATGATTATGGGATGATGCTCATGAAGATGATAATCCTACTGATGAAGTTGTTCATAAAGATCAAGGAGTAAACTTTGTGGTGAGAAGAAGTTTCCTTACTCCGCGTCAAGAAGTTGGTGACATGTGGTTCCACACCAATATATTCCAGTCAACTTGCAGTATAAAAGGAAAGGTTTGTCGTCTAATTCCGTTTCCTTATTTTCTTGAAATTATAAATGGCTATGGATACTATATACCAGTTTGTTAGGAAGATTTTGGGTGCAGTCATCCGGGTATTTAATGACAGATACATAAGACGCGCTACAATTGAAAATACTAAAAGGCTATTAGCTCAGACGAAACTCATAATGTTTGGTAGTGTCGACTGTACTCACTGGGAATGGATGTGTTGTCAAACCAAAGAATCCGGACGCCACGTGGGACATAATAAGAAACCAACTCTTGTTTTATAGGCAGTGGCCTTGTACGATAGATGGTTCTGGCATTGTTATTTCGGGGATGCCAGCTCTAACAACGACATAAATTTTTTGTGGCAGTCGGGATTATTAGAAAGAAGGGAGAAAGTTGTAGCACCTCCTTGTAATTTTCGCATCAACGGTAACGACTATAAGCGGGGGTACAATTTGGTGGATGAGATCTATCCTGAGATATCGGTGATGGCTTACGGCTATAAGAGACGATTGACTATATCCCCAATCCAAAATAAAAATATTGAATACCAGTCATCCAAGAGAAAGGATGTTGAACATGCATTTGGTGGTTCAAAGTCCAAATAGGCTATAATTAGGAATCCTTATCGTTATTGGTCCATACGGGATGTGAACACAGTTACGAGAGCTTGCTTAATAATGCATTATATGTGTGTAGAGTATGAATATCGTGATAGAGAATGGTAGAGGTACACATGACATGAAGCAACATCACCTATACAAGGAGATGTGACACGCTCCCTGCGTATTTGTATAGCCCATCCGGGCGGAGACACTTGCAAGAAAATATGACCCAGCACATCTGGGAACGTCACGGACAAGGATTGCCAGATGGTGAACTTCCACCGATTGTGATGAATGATTCCTTTCCCACCACCGATGAGGGTACTGCCGATGTGGATTCGGACGAAGATGTTTATGTTCAGAACGATGGTACCTTTTATGAGAATGGAGAGTATAATAAACTTATTTTTTAAATGGAAGTGGTACTCTGTTTATTTCATAATACTTATTTTTATTTTGATTAAAATTAGACTTTAATGCCTTTTTATACTCCTCTCCATCCACTTGCATCTCTTCTGGAAATATCGTTTCATCTCGTCTCATGGTTTCTGTAAGTACAATACACTCATACTTCCTTTGTATACCGGAGAAGATGATGTTGCTATCACAAATGCTTGGGTGAATGTTGTTACTCTCCCTGAGGTTCAACGTCAGTTAGTTCCGGCTAACAAGGTTTGAAACCAGATATTCAATAACTATACACAAGAATTCAATAATATTCATCGGAGAACGGAGGCAACTATATATGGTAGGCTTGGTGTAATAAAAAAAAAGATTGAGATATTACGTACGCTTCTAAAAAGAAATTTGCAGATAATGGATCTCATGTATGGACAGTTGAGAGACTTCTAAGTGATTTATATTAATATCCAAGTCAACCTGTTAATCTTATTCTTCATAAAAAACACTTACCCACTTCTAACTTGTTTTTGTAGGAGCAATATGCAAACATTAAATACCCTCAGGATACTACAAAATATTTCAGGTTTACGAAAGCTACGTAATCATGAAGGAAAACTTATCGTAACTTAACACGGTAGAACCACCTCGTGATCTTCCTCAACATGGAGACGAAGATTAACACAAACGCACCGACATTATTGGTTTTGTGGGCACACCTCTATGTAAACCCTCACGAGACAGCATTCGTCCGTTAGGATCACCGAACGGCTTAAAGGCTTGCTGCATATGCTAAGTGCAGCCGCGTTGTCTGCAAAAGTGAGCTAGGTTTAGTATTTGGTAATTAATCAATGTACTATCAATGTCGCTTTATAAAAGTAATAAAATCATTTGAACATCTTAGTTCATTTTGGTTGCGTTGATTCCCCTCATGAACCTTTAAGTCTCGACCACCATTATTATCAACGAGAACATGACTTAGAAAGTAAAGGTGTAATCGGAATATAATTTAGAAAAGGTCAAACAAATGTAAATCGAGGCGCAAAATGATTGGGCGTGCACCAGAAACACCAAATAGAAGGCCGTCTCACGACTAATGGTTAGGACCTTAGGGGACTTTCCATATCTTCGAAAGAATAGTTTCTCAAACGCCTTACAAATTGGCGTCTTTGAAATGTTTGAGCCACCAAACCATTAGGCGTCCTGATATTGATTCCATATCACACCGAATGAAATTGTTGTGCCTTGTTTAATTCAAGGGAAAAAGATCACGCTTAACCATTAGTCATGGGTGCCCGTATCAAGTACTCTACTCATAACAAGGATTTGTTTATTAGTGATCATATTTTCTTTCTTGAAGTGACTTGACACAGCAATTAATGTTTCTCTACAAAATAATTTTGTGATGTTGTGGACGATCTAATTGATGTGCTTGCTAATCGTACTTTTCTTCTGTTTTGACTATTTTTATGTCACGGCTACTACATTTATCAAAATCTCTTTTTATCTGACATACGTTTGCCCAAAGCTACTCAAAGAGACTACCATCACCTTTGGCCAGATAGGAGGGCCTAGGGTTAACTGACACCTCATGCCGCCCATCTTGCTATCTCCAATCCGATCTCCAATTCTACTAGGAGAATTAAAGTTCAAGCTCAATGGGGTGGAGTGGGGGGACTCTGGCGCGATTTGAGGTTTCAGTTGTGATTTTGTCAAACGATTCACTTTGTAAGTTGTAACAGTTCTAGGTACTTTACTCTAACGAGTCATAAATACATTCCTGGTGGAAGTCTGAATCATCTTCGAAGATTATAAATACATTCTCCGTTGGCTGTAACATTTGTTTTGTCAAATGATTTCGACTTTAATGAGTGAAATGGGTATATGGATTATAAGGAAAATTAAATGATGGTTGTCAAAACTGTTAATTACTGTCATGGGCGGAAGCAAAAGGGGGCTAACCCTGGCTGTACCCCTTTTCTGATAAAACTATCACAGGTACGTAAGTTTACCCTTTAGTTTTGAAAAAATATATATTTAGTCCACCTGCCAAACCAATTTAGTCAATCACCTCAATCAATTTAGTCCACCAAGTCCGTCAAGAGACCAAGCAAGCCAAGCGTCCTAGCCCAACTACGTGTCTAACCAAACTATTCTTCCATATTTCCAATTTTTTAAGTATATAGTAGGTACTTGTTACTGTTAGAACACTGAACAGAGAAAACAAGGTGAGTCAGTGGATGAAGTTTAGTTTTGGATGGAATTAAACGCGATTATGAACAATCATTAGCTATTAGATAAAGATTTCCCTTCTCTACTTCATTATAATCAACAATCAAGAAAAGTATAATTACAGTATTTGGTAATCAAAGTACGTATTTTATATCGTTAATTGTCTATTTGGTGCTTACAAGTTAAAATGTTTACTAATTAGTCATTTAGGGCCTAAAATAGGAAAGATTTTGTTGCCTAGGTGCTAAATCGGCTAAAAAAAATTTGAGTCCTGCGGCCGTAACAAACTCATTGTTCGGCAAAATTTTTTTAACCCCCTTCCAACTTCCTAGCTCCGCCACTGATTATTGTGACCACAAATGCACAATATGATGGTCATCTAGAGACGGTATAACCGTACACGTGTATAAATATTTTTTTTTTGTTGTTTTTTTTAAAAAAATGATTTATTAATATTTGGTGTCGTTAGGATTTTGAATGTGGACGTAAACTGAGCCAACTCGGTTAAAAAACGGGTGTGACTCAATTCCGAATCGTGTGTTTCTAGGACTTGTACGATGATCATTAACCGAGCCAACTCGATCAAGAAATGAATGTGTCACTTCCAAACCGATCCACCAAGTTCATAAATTAAGAGAACATATTATGAAATTTAGACTTTATTAAATGATCAAAGTTGTTTATTTTCTGGGTTAAGGTTGCAAAAAGAAGGAACTGGAAAGATTAGTAGCCCATTGGAGTGTCATTCACCAACGAGTCAGGCGCCGAACACTTTACACCTCCATTCATAACCTCAGTTAGCTAGAGTATTATGAAATCCTCGATTATAAAACACAATATCCATATTCTCTAAACACAATATCCATATTCTCTCAGGAAATATGTAATCTTTTTGTTTCCTAAATTTTGCTTTTGAAAATGTATACTAGCTTTGAAAAGTTGTAATACTTGGTATATCGGCGGTGGCAAAATCTAACAAGACAACTAATTTCTGATAAATTTGCTTTATAAATCATCGATTTCCTCTTTTTCTTTGTTCTCATTTAGGGATTCATAACTCAATCTAACAGGTGTAAGAATCTTTTTCCCACAGTAGTGAATCTTGATCGGAATGACTGCCAACTCTTCAAGATTCTCGGTTTCAGTCCATGACCCAGACGAGTTTTTTAATCTTACGGAGACGAGATTTAACTGAAAAACTCGTCGAGAAAACTGAATTTTTACTGATTCCTGCTAGACAAAAAATCAAACTTAACACATGAAAATTTAGTAACAAAGTCGAATCTAACTTCTAAAAATTGACTTTTTACCTTTCATATTAGTGTTGTTTCTTTATAACTTTACATCCATGACCTAAGTGGATTGTGTAAAATGTTCAACTTGTATATTTATCTCCCCAGGTAAGTAGTAGTATCCAATACTCATTGAGACACGTCACCAATAGGAAAGTTCTAGTTTCTTCTAAGAGCATCACCTATGGGTAGTCTCCATTTGGAGACTAACTCTTTCATATGAAAGAGTACTCGTCCAATAGAAAGAGTGAAGCTACTATGGCCAAAAATGAAAGCGGACACTAAACGGGTAATCATCCCCCGTTTATACAAAAAAATTAAAATTTAATAATAAAATAATGATTGGAGGGAAATTTAATTTAAAAAAAAAAACTAAACCTAAACACTCACGGGGGACAGTCCCCCGTAAGATAGTAAAACCAATATAGACGGGGACTGTCCCCCGTCAAAAAAAAACCCTAAAAAAGCTATTTAGACGGGGGACAGTCCCCCGTCTACTTCAAAAAGTTGCAAAAATTTTTGACGGGGGACAATCCCCCGTCTAGTGTTGAACGTGTTTAGGGGAAAAGTGGGGTAAACACTACCCATAACATCCTCTAATCTGCTCAAATCGGTAGTGCACTCCTTCATTTGAAAGAGTGACGCTACCCATAGCCCTTGCTCTAACTAGAGTAAAAATAGAAAGAAAAGAAAGAGGAACACTATTTTTGTTCATCACTCACAGAACCGACTCACCACAATGATTTGAGTCGAATAACACAGACAGACTACCTCCAAAAAAAAATCAACTTCTTTGTCTTCCCGCGTTCACCATTTTCATTGCTCTCTGAAGAAAACCGAATCGTCGTCAACGAAGAGGTGATATAGATTATGGTTTAAACAATGTAACCCTAACTTCGTTTTGTTTCTTGAGTTTTACCAAAATTGTTAGGGTTTTACAAATTCTTGTGATGTAAAATTTGAAACCCTAACTCTTTTTGTTTTTGTTTTCCTAAAATGTCACAGGGATTGATATTTTTCTGAGATTATTGAGATATCAACACCAAGATTCTTAAAAGGTAAAGTATAATAGATGGATCTACTTGATTTTGTCAATTCGTAGTGGAAATTGAATATAAAATTGTTGTATGATTTGCGTTTGGGTTTTTTGTGTAGTCTGAGTATTGGTAAGCTGTATGTTGAAGCGTAATTGGTAGTATTGCGAAGCCAGTGCTATTTTGTTTCACATTTTGGTTCTGCGATGTCAGTTTGCGGAATTGTATTGATTAGAACATCAAACTCGAGATCCTTGAGGTCTCTTAAATAGATCGATTACCAGTCGATTACCAAATTGAGGTTTAATTATGTACCAATTTTTTCATATAATCTGCTTAAAATATGAAATAAAGAAATGTTTTGTTTGATCGTTTGAATAAGTATAATATGGGAGCAGTTTTAATTAGATTGACAAAATGCTTTCTGATCTAGCTAATGATTTATAAATTTATAACTGATGTACCTTACTAAGTTTGATGCGTTTATTAGGTTGTTGCTGATTTGTGAGCTTTGTCCATCGTGGGAACTGGTGCAGTTTCGTGCCATTGCTACATAGGTAAAGAGAGTAATACCATGTTTAGCTTGAAATTCAGAGATAGCTTGCACTATTACTCTTAATTGCCCCACTTCTACTCACAGCAGCAAGGGAAACCTTATTCCAGTCCTTAATATTGCTCCAAACTGTATACCTTGTGGTTGTCCATCAGTGATTCCAGTAAGGGTTTCCACTCCATCGCAGCAGGTTGTTTGTGTTGCCATGGAGTTGAAAAATTTCTTCAAGTGTGATGTGAAGAAAAACGCCCCTCTCTTGGGCTATACATATGATATATATCAACCTGTATTTCTATTGGTAAGACTTCAAACTTAAAGTTCTACGTATTCGTGTTTATTTAATTTTTAACATTACCTTAACATAATTATGTTGATTTACAGATCGTTATGATATTTGAGTGGGCATTTCTTCTTCGCGAGTTCCAGCAGAAGAATGTTCAATACCTAGAAGTTCTCGAGCTTGATAAGATTAACGTTTTGAGAGCATGGGATGTTTTCAAGGTTAGTGACAAGTAAAATGTATTTTTTATATCACTTTAACTCTTGCACTTCGGTTACACGAATGGATGCAGGTCTAGCTGGGTAGAAGTACTATTAGACTGAAACAACTTTCCGTAGAATTACGTTTCAAAAACCCCCCAACTTCCCAAGATTGGGATGTGCTATAGCCTATAGGCCATCCCGGCACATAGCTCCATTCCTATATGGAAGGAACATCTTTAAGATCAGTAGTTTTATGGATATGCAAATCTCAATTGTATCAGTTGAAAATATATAGGCTTTTGAAAAGGGTGTGATGTAAAGAAGGAACTGCAGATTTGGTTCAAGAGTTGTAGCACATACATTCAATGTGGGAGAGTCAATAGAGATGAGATTCAGAATGAATATTTTTCACTGTCTGTGAGTTTAACTAAAATCAAGATTGATAATCAAAAACAAATGTATACCCAAGCAGTTTGAGTAGAAGACTTAAACAAGAGGGATCTGTACTCTGTAGAAGATTACTAAGTAAGATTTACCAGCTCAAATGTTTTTAGTAGGGAAGGAAAATGAGTAGCTCATAAAGTGGGATTTTTCTTCTTCTTTAATTACTATACTACTCTTTTGAGTGATAAGTAAGCAGCAATTATTGAATTAGTTGAAGAACACCCACTAATGGTCGAGTTTCTTTGCTTGTGTATAATAATTTTCTAACTGATTCTTCTGCTAAGCGCCCCATTGGCGAGTACAGTTAGTTCTTGTATTTTTCTTCTGATCTACTGTCCGACTTGTATGCCTAGACTTTACCCTCACCTGCATAATGAGCAGTTTATTCATTGAAGATGTGAAGCCTAATGAGCAATTTTATGTATTTGTCTATGTTTTATATGGCCAAGAACTTTGAGTGCTTGGACGAGTGCCAACTTCGATAGAGAGGGTCCTTTAGTAGTGTGCTGCACTAATTTTCCTTCTAAAAAAGCCCTTCTTGTGAATCAAACGTTATTTACTTAAAGAATCTGTATGTTAGATGATTCAGGTACTAGCTTCTGAAATCTGAAGCTTAAATTCATAAATTTCACCTACGGGGAACTGGGCTATAATCCATCTTTCATAGAGTTGCTGCTACTTATTATGATGATGTTGTCGGAATAAATTCTTACCTGTAGGCAGACTTAACACATATATTATACTTGAGAAGAAACATTACACTTGCAATAAGAAATCCCAGCCAGATACTCACAGGAAGGCCTTTTATAGAGTTTAAAAACATAGAAGATTAATCTGCCTTGAAATGAAGCCGTAGCTTATATTATGTTCTGTTTGTGGTAGCGGTTTATGTGTTTAAAGTTGGTTCTTTCTGCTGTTGCAGCTTGGCTGAAATTAGGGATTTGTGGCGCATTGTATCTCAGTTATACTCCAGCTTGATTTATTTTTTTGATCAATACAACAAAGAATTTTATTAATAAAGAAGAAAAGTTACAGAAAGCGGAGGGGAAGTGGAGAAGATGAGAAGAAAGAAAAGATGGTTGAAGCATTGCTGCTCCATAACACAAAGAAAGTTCAGTAGGTTCAAGGCCAAGTTGGTCAAGAGCCTAAACCAACAAGACTGCCCCAAATAGAGGATATCCTGAACTAACAAAGACTAGCTACTGCCTATTAACTACAAGACCCCAGTTATAATGCAGAATCTGAAAAGTAATGCCTCTAAAAGATACGGTTGTAGAAGTCCAATACAATAAGAGAGCCTTAATAATCAATTTTTCTTGCGAGTACTCGAAGTCTTGAAAAATGCACTTATTTCTTTGTTTCCACACTCCCCAAACGAAAGCAAAGGGTAGCAACTCCCAAAGCGTCCTACCGATGTCAGTGAGGCCATGAGCTCATTGCTCGACAAAAAAGTTTGTAGAAGTTTCACTTATAACCCAATCCCGTTGAAATTCATTCATGAAGAACATTCAAACAGCATATATCTTAGGGCAATGAATGAAGAGGTGATCGATGGTTTCTTCATTAGACTTGCAGAAGTTACATCTATTTGCTAACTGCCATCCCTTCTTAGTGAGATTATCTTGAGTTAATATAGCTTTATGATGAATTAACCAAACATAGAAGGAAACCTTTGTTAGTACTAAGGATTTCCATATTTGAGCAGAAGGAAAAAAGATACCTGAGCTCTTTGCCAGCCCTTGGTAGCAAGATTTAACTGAAAAAATTCCGTTAGCCTCCCATCTCCAGCTTCTAGTATCTTCATCATCACATAAGATAACTCCTTCTAAAAGATGAGATAGAGTTGCTGCCTCGTTAATCTCCATATCTGTGAGTCTCCTTTTAAGATCCAAGTCCCAACTGGTCCCCCCTTCTGTGTTGCTTGTAGCCAATTCGCTTACCCAGCACCCTTGCTTTCTAGTAACTTCGTATAAATTTGGGAACTTGTCCTTGAGCACCTCATCGCCTAGCCATCTATCCACCCAGAAACGAGTTTTTCTCCCGTTTCCAACCTTATGTTGAATTCCAAGTTTGAATTTATCATTTCTATTACAGATCCCTCTCCACAACCCCATGCCATATGGTTGCTTAGTTTGCTTAGCATCCCAACCATTACTGTCACACCCATACTTATCCTCCATAATTCTTCTCCACAGCGCCTCCGGCTCAATTGAGAATCTCCACAACCACTTGCACAGTAGAGCATCATTCATTACTGATATAACTTTTATGCCCAACCCTCCCTCTTGTTGACTGTGACAAACTTTGTGCCACGCCACCAGTGCCGTTCTATTCCTGCCATCGTTTGTTCCCCAAAGGAAAGTTCTCATCGCTCTTTCGATCTTCTTTGCTACAAGAGGTGCTATTGTGAAAGCAGACATCAAGTAGACTGCGAGTGAACACAGAACACTCTTAACAAGAACCAATCTCCCCCCATATGAGAGGTACCTTCTTTTCCATCCTGCTAATCTTTTCTCAACACTCTCAACCACTGAGTCCCAAATCTTCTTGCACCTATATCGAGCCCCTGCTGTCATTCCCAAATACTTGAAAGGTAAGTCTTCAAGTATACAGCCGAGAAGATCTTCCACAACCTCATCTTGTGTCGTAATTCCAATACTAATTGTTGTGCTTTTCGTTAGATTTATACTTAATCCCGACACTAACTCAAAACAGGTTAAAATTTCCCTAATGGTATGTAAACTCTGGTTCTTGTCTGCGCTAAAGAGTAAAGTGTCATCAACAAAGACCAGGTGCGATACGGCGGGTCCATCAAGAGTTACCTTAAAACCAGATAAAATTCCATTTTCTTCAGCTTTAGCGATCATTCGACAGAAACCTTCCATAACCATGGTAAATAAAAAAGGAGACAAGGGGTCACCTTGCCTGAGACCCCTAGAACTCCTAAAATTAGCACCCGGTAACCCATTGACCAAAACGGAGAAGTGTGCATGTGAAATGAAAGATCGAATCCAGTTCCTCCAAGTGAAACCAAATCCCATCCTCTCCATTACCTTAAGTAGAAAGTTCCAATTCACCTTATCGTACGCTTTCTCCACATCCAGCTTCTTTCTGTTTCACCCTGTTGTCCATACACTCATTAGCAAGTAAGATGCTATCTGTAATTTGTCTCCCAGCTATGAAGGCACTTTGGGTATCTGAGATCAGTCTAGGAAGAACTTGTTTCAGTCTCGTGGCCAGCGTCTTAGCAATGATTTTATACGAGGTGTTAATCAAACTAATAGGTTTAAAATCGTTAACCACCTCAACTGTTTCCTTTTTTGGTATTAGTGTAATAAAGGTGTTGTTGATTCTCCAATCCAAAGGCCCTGTTAACTCGAAATGCTTCACCACCTTCATAAAATCTTCTCCTAAAATCTTCTAGTATCTGGTAAAAACCTCTATTGGGTACCCGTCAGGTCCCGGGGCCTTGTTTTGCTCCATTTCCTTAATGGTTCTCAATATTTCTTCCTCCGTAATAGGATCTTCCAATCTGACATTGTCTGTCGGTGAAATTGATGAAAATTGAACATCCTCTATGAATGGTCTTTGTGGAATATTTTCTTTGTATAGCCAAGTATAGTAATCATCAATGTGGTCCTTAATCACGGTACTATCTTCTTCTATTTCCCCGTCGATTACCAAGCAACTGATGAAATTCTGCCTTCTCCTTGCACATCTATGAAAATAACCCGTATTGTTGTCGCCCTCATCCACCCACTTGTCTTTCGCCTTACTTTTCATCCTCAAAGCCTCCCGTCTAGCCCATTTTTTGAACTCCCTTTTAAGGTTGATTCTATCGAGTATGTCCTCTAGTGTCGCTTTACGAGCTTCATCTTTCTGATTAATAACATGAATATTGACCAAAATGTCATCCATTACTCTCTTTGTACTGCCAAACTGGACCCAATTCCAAGTCTTCAAATCTCTTTTGAGCATTTGTAATTTCTTCCAAAAGATATAACCAGGATTTCCAAAAGCTTCATAACCTTCCCACCACCCCTTGATCAAGTCGTAAAGTGAGCTGTCTTCCATCCACATAATCTCAAACTTATAAGGTAAATGACTGTTAGTAATCCCATGAGTATCAAGAATCAGTGGGTAATGGTCGGATGTAGGTCTAGGTCTTGCGCTTTGTGTGGTGTTAGGAAACATCTCCTCTCATTTGCTGTTAACTAACATACGATCAAGTCTACAGCAAATTGGATCCTCTTGAAAGTTCGACCAAGTGTAATGAGCACCATACAATGGAAGGTCAAACAACTCACAGTCCGAAATGAAATTTGAAAATTCAGCCATACGTCTATTAGCGGTAATGTCTCTGTTCTTCTCCTCGACAAAGCGAATTGTGTTAAAATCTCCTACAACACAGCCCGGTAAATCCCTGACTCCCAAAACACCAACAATCTCCCTCCAAACTCTCCTTCTTTGTACTTTATCATTTGGTGCATACACCCCAGTGACAAACCGTTCAGTCCCATCCCTTCGTGACTTAAACATACAAGAGAGAGTATATTGATCTTCTAATGTATCTAATAACTCAAACTCATCTTCACACCACATGATGCACATACCTCCTGAAGCCC
>JAJJMB010004170.1:3027940-3080812 GCA_023531105.1 Papaver atlanticum | reverse complement strand
CAACTTTCTTTGTTTAGATTCCCCCAACTGACGACTCACAATTTCATTTATTTCTTTCTCCTTTTCACCTTGTGGAATACCAAAAAGTAACATAACTGATTGAAGAGCAATGACCTCCTTTTGCTAATCGGTCTTCCTCACTCTCTATTATACTAATTTCTCTGTTGTTTACTTCTTGATTAATGTCACAATGACCTCCTTTCACCCCTCTATCAGAGCCCCCATGATTAAATATATATGATTCATCATTTCCAGCAGCTGGATCCAATCGATTGAGTGGAGTAATCAATATCGGCTCTTCTTCAACTTCAAATTCACTACCTTCTTCACTTAGTTCCATAGAAAAACTATGAGATTGACCCTCAAGACCAGAAAATTGATTATGAATTATAATGGGAGAAGAACGAAGTGAGAAAAGAGAACCATAAGGAAACGAATTTAGAATCCCTTTGAAACCCTTGTTGAGAACTAATCTTCTCTGGTCATCCAGATTTTGTTGTGCCAAAGACTGTCTTACCCCTGAGCCCAAAAGCGATTTGTTACTGGAACAAGAACCATCTTTTGGGGACTACTCAAAAAAGGTAGGGGACTACTCTTCCATTTTTGGTAGGACATTTGAAGTAATTTTGGGTCACCCCTTATCTAAATTCTTTTTTAATACCAAATTTACCCTTGGTAATTAAATTAGTTAGTTTATTGATTAGTTAGTGTTAGTGTAATGATTAATTACTGATTAGTTAGTGATTAGTGAGTTATTAATAGGATAGTTTTATTAGAATCAGAATTATTGAGAGAGAAGAAGAAGAAGAAAAAAAAAAGATGAAGAAAAAGAGGGAAGAACCCAAAAAATCTTATTTTGAGTTTAGTAAATATGATACGAGTGATTCATGTGATGATACCTCCTTCTCAGAATCAGAACCTCCTTCATCTCCTAATATATTTGTCAATATTTCTAATGATTCTGATATGAGTTATTTGTTAGATGATGAAAGCTATTTACCCCAAACTCAACCTAACGACCCAAATGATGAATTTTATCATTCACAACCAGAAGATGAAGTTATGGGTACTCATGTATGGCTCAAATTTAGTTAATGTAGCTTGAATTGTGCAAAAAATTGGCCAAATCGAAAATTTCAGGAAGAAATTTCTGCTAGGTCAAAGTAGTTTGGTTAGTAATTCTGCAGAACAGGTAGCCGAACTCTCCTGTATGTGCAGTTCGGTTACTCATTTCAGCATACGCAGGTAACCGAACTCTGTTTTAATGGAGGTTTTTGAGAGTTCGGTTATCTTTTTCCAGAAAACGTTGCCGAAATAATTTTATAGAGTATACAATTAATAGTTCGGTTTAGTCGAGTTTAGTCCCTTTGTTACCAAACTTTTTGTTCGGCAAGTTTGCAAATCATGTTCATTGAATAGCTAACCGAACTTTGTAGTTTTGTTTAGTCGAGTGTAGTAATTATGTTGCCGAACTATACCATAGAAAATTCCAAAGAACAAGTTCGGCAAGATCGCAATATTTTTTTCATAACCGAACTTTTTGTTCGGCAGGATCGTATATTATTTTTACATTGCCGAAAATTTAAGTATTTCTTATTTTTAGTTGGTGTTGACGTCGTGCTATTACTCGTAGGTTGCATCTGATCCAATAGAACCAATGGAAAATCAACCTATTTGTACAATGACACGTCCCATCACTGCATGAATGACTTGGTATTCAAAAGTCATTTAGATGCAAAGTTGGGCTAGACAACATGCACTTAAAGTCATGTGCGTATTAGTATTGAATGAGAGAGAAAGCAAAACCCGCTTTGAAATGGTTTGTGAGAAGCGGTGATCACGATAAAAGCCACAAGAGGAAGGGTTATGTTTATAAAGGAAAGACAAATAGGAAAAACAAAACTTTCTCAAAGAAGATTAAATGGCCATTCAAGCTTGCATTTAATTACAACGAAGAATTGGGTGGATGGGTTCTCTACAAGGTTATGGAAGGTTGTCATAACCACCCTCGTCCGGAGCATCTTGAAGGACATTTCATGGCGGCCAAGCTAACAAACAATTTCTTGCTCTTCTTCCTCTTCCTCCTCTTCTTCCTCTTCCTCCTCTTCATCCTCTTTTTCCTCTTTTTCCTCTTCATCCTCTCCCTCCTCTTCCTCCTCTTCTTCCTCTCCTTCCTCATCCTTCTCTTCCTCTTGTCCTTCTCCTTCTTTGCCCTGTCCTTGTTCTTCTTCCTCTACATTTTCAACGTGTTCTCTTTGTTGTTCAACCTCTTCATTTCCTTGGTCTTCATTTCCTTGCTCTTCTTTATCATCATTCTCTTCTTCAATAATATTATCAATTGTATTCTCCATCACCTCTTGATTGACATCTTGGATTATATTACGAACATTCTCTTGGTTCACTTCCTGTAACGACCCCCCTCCATGTTTAGCATTTTTAGTAGCACGGTTTCGGAAATCCAAATGTATTCTACCACGAGGGGTGGGAGTTCTCAAATCTTCATCTAGGTGGGGATTAGATTTTTTTCCTTTGTTCCTAATGAATGAAAACCACATTATTAGCTAAACAGAATAGTCTTATCAAATAAAATTGAACATGGGATTACATCAAACACAAAATGTTAACAGACTAAAGTTCGGTTATCTGGTATAAGTTGCGAAGTCACCGAACTACAAGTTTGGTGTTGACAGATCAAAGTTCGGTTACCCCATAGAAATTGCGAAGTAACCGAACTATATTTTATCAAAGTTCGGTTACCTATATAAATTTATCGACTAAACTGAACTCAAATTTCTCATATAAAGAAGGAGTTCGGTTACGATTTTTTTTTTGCGAGCTTACCGAACTACGTAGTTCGGTTACCTAAAGATTCCTAATTGGCCGAACTGTTCTTCATATTGAAAGTTCGGTAACCAAAATCTAGGGTTTTCAAAATTTCTCCTAGCCGAAATCTATACTGTAACTACCATTTTCTATGGTTTTTGATGATTTCTAATCGATTTCTTCAACAAAAAACGATTAAAAGGAATGGATATGAAGGAAATTACCTGCGGATTTTCATTTTACTCGAATCGGACTTCTTGGTTGATGTTGGAGAAGAAGAAGAAGAAGATGAAGAATAAAAGAAAAGAAAAGGTTTTGAAACTGATTTTAAGTTTTAATTTAGTGGTTAGTGGTTAAATTAGTGGATTATTAGGATTAGTTATAACCTTGATTAGGATAAGGACAGATTAGTCTTCCCTAATCTTTTAGGACACCCCTTAAAATATAGGGTGGACATTTCTATCACAAAGTAGTCCCCCACCTTTTTGAGTAGTCCCCAAAATTTCTTTCTACAACAAATAGATGGTTTTGCCCCAAGTAGGCCCAGACCCATTTCTTTTTTCCGCCAAACTTTACTAGCACTTGGACGGTGAGTTTCACCGATGCTCAAAAACTGACTTTTCTTTTGCTTTTCACTTTTCCAGACTTTTTCAACTATTTTCGTTTGAGACTTTCTATTGTCCTGAAGACAGTTCGCATTTAATGCATTGATCAGAAGGGGGTGGTCTGCTCCGACATGGGCACGTCATTGTCTCCATTTGAGACCTCCACAAAGGGCTTTGAGATTGTTGCATCTTGTGATGATTCAACTTCCTCCGTTCGATTGTTCACCTCCTCCACTTCCTTGTTTCTCACCAAACTTGTCTCCGTCTCATTAATGGTGATGTGATTAGTCTCTGCATGCTGTGCTTCGAGTTCTTCCCTAACCTCTCTCCCCTGCGATTCGGCCTCCAACCTGCTTCGAATAGGACTGTTTGCTCGAATAGTGTGTACAAATTCAAATTGGTTACTCGAATTGCCTCCTGACGTGGAGGTTTCTCCTCCCTCCATTCTGATGAACGGTCTCTCTGATCATCCTGCCGTAATTCCTTATAGTTTGCCGGAGAGATGTCAACAGAGCTGAGATCCTCTTTTGCTTGATCTCTACTTGGATAAGACAGCCTTGGTGATTCTTGATTATCCTCATTGTCATCCTCCTTAAGATCAACTAAAGTACACATGATCTTATCCAAATTACCCGTTGGTATGACCTCTAACAATAAACTGATATCCCGGCCATCTAACCAAATAGTCATTGCTGCTGGTATTTCGTCTAGTTTAGCTTCAACACAAATAGTTGCTTCCGATAGCTTGAAAAAGCCAGAAGTTGCCTTCGATATTGCTCGTAGCCTTCTCCATTTGTTGACAATACTTATGAACGAAGATTCCGTCCAGAGATCCAAAGGTAAGCCTTTCATTCTTAACCAAATCAACTTCTGAGAGAAGATCTTAGATGTTTCATTAGACCATTCCCCTGACCACTTCTGGAATTTGAGAGTACTGAATTTAATGTGCATGCCTTTAATGCTAAGAATTTGATCTAGATGAAAATCATTCTCGGCAATTAATAATGCATGAGTTGCATTTAACTGCCTGAGACTTATATTCCTTGATCGTACTTGCCACTAGACGCCAACCAGGATTCCATCTTCCTGTTGAGCAGATGATGCCAAAATCTTTTATCTCTTGCACTTCAGATCCAGGGTTCCAAGTTGTTGAGAAATAAGTTTTTGCCTGATTGACTACCTCCCTTGATGACACAGCACTAGCATAGTTCTTCTTTGCTAAACTGATTGAATTGGATTTCTGATGCTGCAATTGAGGGAATTCTTGGAGTTTTGGTGGAGGTTGGTTCTTGTTGCACTTTTTTGTCACCACCACTTCCAACTGAGATTCCCAAGAATCCCATCCCCATCTGCCGGAAAACAAAAACTTTTCTTCTTTCAGTTGTTGTTCGAGAAGAGAAATCGAGTAGCCCTAATGAACTCACCTCTTACATTGGATAGTCTTTCAAAAACCCATTTCCCTTCCTGTTCCACACACTTCACCTGATCATACGGAACTAATGGTTTTACATAATGATGCCTCAGAAATCCAATTAACACATAGATGGATTCAAACGACAGTGAAGCTGACCAGGAAAATCCCTTCCCTTTTTCCGATATCTCAATAAGAGATTCATTACTCCTAATACAAGTGAAGGATTTTTGTTCAATTTCGAATCTTCTAAGCAAAGTAGCCATTACAAAAGCCAAGTAAAGAACTTGAGAGAAGAATAAGAACAACAAATATAAAGAAAAGACCCAGCGAAAATAAAGCTTTGACAAATCTAAGCTCTGTTTTCAAATACAAGTTCAAACCACCAAACATGGCCTAAGCAGCTTGGGACTAGAGTGAACTCAAACTCAAAACCAGAACTCAAAACTACAACGAGAAAGCTAAAAACAACAAGGGATTCTCACGAATGAAACCATTGAAGACCAATCAAAAAAAGAAAAAGAAAAAGAACTGGATCTTAACACCAGAAACACACCCCACTAACCCAACAGACTCGGACCCAAGGGGAAAGATCAGCCCTACTGACCCGTCCTTGGACGTCGGAGAATATCAATTAGCACACTCCCAAGAAGTTTCAGACCCAAGGGGAAAGATCAGCCTTGCCGATCCGTCCTTGGACGCCGGAAAAGTTCAGGAGGCTGGGTTGTTCATCCATTTCCACTCAAAAGTTATAATATCTATCTTTATGAGAAGTAATTTCGGAATTCTACCCAAATCAGGAATCAAAGATCAACTGTGATTCGGACCCGAAGGTACTTGTTACCACGATGGTCTCTTTTTCTTTGATATTTACTTCCCTTCCAAATTTCCTAATAAACCTCCGAAAATCAGTTACTATTATTTCAGTAGATCGATGGATTTTTATATTCAACTTCAATGTATTCCTTGGAGTCCTTCTACATCGACGCTTCTAGAATATTTAGAGTCTATTCGTATACGCCAAGCCTACATAGCAGGTGCTATTTATACTAATGGGATTTCAACTTTGATGGATTATGAATTGATCCAAAATTGTAACTGGAGGGCAATGGAAGCCTGAAAAATATTTTGAAAATTTTGTTGCTCGTAATTTTCATGATCGTGCCGAAAAGATTTTAACAACTTGTAAGGCATATATTCAACAAGAGAGTTAACACGATTGATGGTCCCATGATTAGAGCTCCGTGGCAAGAAGAATTTGATGCAATGGAGAAACACTATAACAAGCTTGTGGATGCGTTTCAAAAGAACGGGTCTTCTTTGGATCATTTGTCTAAGCTTCAAATCCAGTTTCACGGTAAAACCAATAACACCATGGCTGACAAAACGCTTGCATATGCGTTAGTTTGTATTTCTATCATACTTATCCTCATTGTTGCTTATTGTGCCGTAAGACAAATTTTGGAGTACTTTTTTAAAATCTAGTTTGTAGAGATGGTTGGAGTTGAAGGTCAAGATGTTATAGTAGAAGTATTTTTAGTTGGTGTTAATAATGAACCCCCGGCAAAACATCTGTGGAAAATCGAATTTGATAGGATTCAAGCACAGATTGAACAACAAGCTGGATTTACTAACGACCAACCTGGTGGTGATGATGATGAGAATGAGTTCGATGTAGTAGAACCTCTAGAGATGTATTAATTTAAGTTTTAATTTGAGGTATTGCATTTTAATTTGATATGTTGTTATTGTATTCTACTTAATATTAGTTTGAAATGAAAAGTTAATTAATTTGAAATGTTGTTGCAGTCTACTTAAATAAGTTTTGCTCATTAACTTAAAATAAAATACATAACTAAAACCAAAATACATAACTTAATAATTAAACCAAAATACATAACTTAGTAATCACTCTCTTCCATGCTCTGCCCAAACATTCAGTCTCAGTTCAACTCTTAAACTGTCAAACAAATTCTGGTTCTGAATTCAAAAAATTAAAGCTGGTGGAGTTTCGAACTCGTGTTCTGTCGCCCACATATCTCGTACCAAACCACTGCACCATTACTTGTTTTAGGTTTGTTTTTAATCAAGCTGGTTTTGTAGAAAAGGGTGTATTAATGCCGGTAACAAATTAGCAGCTTGATTCATCGACTACTTTCTCGTACCTAGAAATCTTTGTGATGAAATCTTAGGTGAGCTGATATCGTATATCCGGAGATATGCAGCATAATTGAATACGAGGGTGTTAGCTCACAGTTGGCATCATAACCACTTCTCAATCTCTGACAACTTTATTTGGAGTCTTATACCAGCCGCAGTGGTTTTAATTTTATGAAATGAAAGAAACTGTAAATTTTTGAGAAGAATTACACTTTCAAACTGATCTGGACCTACGTTTTGAGGTAAGATCAACACTTTAAGCTTGGGCTAATGCTACTGGTAATAAAGTACACTTGATCTTTTTGTTTTTGTTTTTTTCTTCTCAGATTGTAGTTTTGCTGTACATTCTATCTTCAAATAAAATCTCTCTTCTGATAAAAAGAAAAAAAGAGAATAAAAGAAAGATATGCAGCATAATCGGTTTAAATGATGGTTATTTGGAAAAGTAAAAATATAACAACATCTTCCTCAATAGAGATTTTGTGTGCTCGACATTGAATCTCGGCCAATATTACACTGAGGTCAAGCTGAATAATACCACAAAATAGTGAATGTTCAAAAAATAGCAAAATAATAGAGCCAAGAAGGACCAAAATATAAGTACATGAATATAAGTACATGAATAGCTGAATAATAGAGCCAATAGGGACCAAAATATAAGTGCATGTGAGTTGGGACTTGGGAGTCTTGGTTGGGACTACTCTGGGAGTCCGACTACTCATAGACACCTAATGACACGTACGCCATTTATCTTTTTGAGATGTATACGTAATTTTTGGATGAGTCGAAGTTCTACTTCTACCTAAAGTAGGAATCAAATATCAGCTATGATTTGGGAATGATTCTATATAAATAATGCAACCGTGAATTATTGGGATATTCAGGCAATTAAGAAACTCAGCCATGATGGGTTTGGAGGAAAAAGTTAGAGACGAAGTGGGAATCCAAATAAGAGTAGAAGAAGAAAAACAGCCAGAGAGAAAAGAAGAAAATCAAGTAAGCCAACCGAACATCGTAAAGAATGAATTCAAGCAATTCGATACCATCAACGATTCGTTCTTTACTGATCATCACTATTACTATCGTCGACATAAGGGTTATAGTCCTCAAACAATTGAAAGGATATCTCGTGAATATGACATCTTAAAACAGGGACTTCCTAATTCCATATTTGTTAGGGAGGAAATACCTAATAATCCTAGAAATAATATATTAGAAAGAGTCTAGTCCAGTTGACTCAGTCAACTGTCTGTTTAGTCCTTTTTGGAAAAATATATTATAGTTTGGTCCTAAAAATTATAGTTTGGTCCTAGGGTTTTGTCCACCCACACGGAATATTCTTTTTTTGTTACTAAAATACCCCTGCACATGCTAAATTTATCGTTTAGTCCTTAATTTTCTTATTTGGTCCTTTCATTGACGTATATAACCAGAAAAGATCAAGAATCACTTTTAGTTCCAGTTTTATTTTCTCTCTCCTACTCCGATCTGTCGATTTTTTCTGTTGCTGCAGAATTTTTTTTCTAGGGTTTACGAAATCTTTCTGCTTTGGTAGAATAATTTTGTTTTTGATACCAAGATTGATTCAATTTATGGCAGATTAACTTGGTTATGAAGACTGATTTGATTACGGAGTTTGATTTGGAATTACAGATCTTATTCGATTTTTACTGAGTTGATTTTGCTTTTGAAGATTGATTCGAGGCTTTTTTGGAGATTGATTCGAGGCTATTTGAAGATTGATTAGAGGCTTTTGAAGATTGATTCGATTGGAGTTGATTTTGGGAATTACAGATCTGATATTCGGAGAATGGAGTTTTTTTTTGATTTGATTCTTCTTGTTCTGGTGAGTTTTCACACTAATCCTTTCTCTGATTTTATTTTTATTTGAAGTAATTCTATAGATCAGCTAAGTATTTTGTTGATTAGTTTTTTTTCGAATTTTAAGAGCAATGAATGAAGTCAATTTGTTAAGGCTTCATTTGTTAGAATGAAGTCTTTAAGGAAGAAGTAGTGTTGCTGCTTGTTTATGTGTTAGGATGTTAACGAATGAAGTCATTCTGTAATGGCTTCATTCCAAGAATGAACTATTTATTTGTCAAGGAGAAGTACTGTTGCTGCTTTGTTTATCTGTTAGGATGTTAACAAATGAAGTCATTCTAGTAAGGCTTCATTCCAAGAATGAACTCTTTCTTTGTCAAGGAAGAAGTAGTGCTACTGCTTGTTTATGTGTTACGATGTTAATGAATGAAGCTATTCTGTTATGGCTTCATTCCAAGAATGAACTCTTTCTTTGTTTAGGAAAAGTACTGTTGCTGCTTTGTTTATCTGTTAGCATGTTTATGTGTTAGGATGTTATTTGAATGAAGCTATTTTGTTACGGCTTCATTCCAAAAATGAACTGTTTCTTTAAGAATGAACTATTTTGTTTGTGTGTGTTCATTTTTCAGGTTCAGTATTGCCCTCTCCAGGTGTTATGCAGTTGTATACTACAAAGGGGATGGTATTCCATTGGAAGTTTCTTTAGATACGATGATTCGTGACCTGAAAATATATGTTTGTAATTATTGGAGAAACTTGACTCCTCGGAGCATAAGATTTAGTCATGGCGAAGGTTGTGATAAAGCTCTCATCAATTGTGATTTTTCTCTTCAAGGTCTAATTGTTGTTTCTTGTTCAAAGCAATTGTCACATTTTGATTTGTTCGTTGAGGAGGCTTCTAATAGTGGTGCTTCTAGCTCTTCATCTGGTATTTCCACGCAGTCGCTCAGTGAAGATGAATCATGTAGTGGGTTCACTGAGACTTCAAAGATTAAATACCTGACGGAAGGTCATGAGGTATTAAAACTTTTTTTTCTTCTGATGGTTAGGAGGATATTTTTAGAGGTGTTGGTCAAGTTTTTCATGGTGGTGTTGATGAGTTGCGCTTAGCTGTCGACAAATATTGCAGCAAGTCTGGTTATACAGTTGCAAAGCTTAAGAATGATAGACTTAGGTTCACAACAAAGTGTAGTAGGAATGCAGAACGCTATTCCAATTGATACCGCTAAAACTGTGTTTGCTATCAAGGAATTCAACGGGAATCATACATGTGGTGGTGCTTATAAGATGAAGGATCCCCTAGTGAAGAAGAAATTGATTAAACATCTATTCAAGGATCAAATACAGTCAAATCCGTCGATAAAGCCTAAGGATATGGTTGCTCAGGTGAAGAGTTGTTACGGTATTAACATAAAATACCATAATTCTTATAAAGGGAAGGAAGCATCACAGGTAGAGATGTATGGTGATGATGTGAAAAGTTTTACAGATCTGGTTTGGTATGTTGAAGCAATAAAGGCTACCAATCCTGGCAGCTATGTTAAGTTTGAATTTAATAAGGAGACTAAACGGTTTGAGAGGATTTTCATTTGTTTTGCTGCTTGTATCGAAGGATACCAGTACATTCGCCCTATGCTTTCTTACGATGTAACATTTCTTACTGGGAGATTCATGGGAACATTGATGGCTGCCACAGGCGTGAATGGGAACCAAGGTAAACTTCTTCTTTTTTGGATAACTAACTGTTTTCTTTTTGATTAGTTTCTACTTTGATTAGTTTTCTACAGTTCATTATATAGAATGGGCTTCATTTTGGAATGAAGTCTAGGAAAGTTATAGATCTAGATTCCACATTTCATGTTATAGAATGGACTTCATTTTGGAATGAAGTCTAGAAAAGTTATAGATATAGATTCTACAGTTCATGTTATAAAATGGACTTCATTTTTGGAATGAAGTCTAGAAAAGTTATAGATATTGATTCTACGGTTCATGTTATAGAATGGACTTCATATTTGGAATGAAGTCTGGATTAACTAACTGCTTTCTCAATGAACTGACAGTTTTTAGCTCTTTTCATTCTGTAGGTTTTTTTCCTTTCGCGTTTGCTTTAGTTCCTTTAGAAGACATTGAAGGTTGGGAGTGGTTCATGGAAAACTTGTAGTATTGTGTCGACTCTCGTCCTATCGCCTTTATCACTGATCGTCATGAAGGGCTGAAGCAAAGTATTCCTAAGTTTTTTCCTAACTCGCATCAAAGTTACTGTTTTTATCATTTGAAGAATAACCTCCCTATCAAGAAAGGACATGAGAAGTATAAACAAGTACTGGATTTGTTCCATAAAGATGCATACTGTTATAGGGTTGCTAAATATGAGTCTGCTTTGAATGAGATGTGTATTATTGGATGTGGTTGGGTTGCCAAGTACCTCAGAAATATCGATCCGAAGCACTGGGAAAATGCTTTCTTCGAAGGATGTAGGTATGGGACACACTCATCAAGTATTGCAGAATCTTTAAATAACTGGATTCATCATGAAAGGAATTTGCCTCCAGCTGCTCTTGTTGATGAGCTCAGGATAAAGATTATGAGGATGAGTTCTAAAAGGCGCGAGCTTGGTAGAACTTATCTAGATAGTTTGACTCGCATCTACAAAGCTATACTCAAGGAACATATCGATATAGGTCGCCCATGGAATGTTACCGAGTCAGGTAACGATATATATGAGGTTCACTCTCCCAGCTCTCATGCTGTCATCTGATGCAGATGACATGTACTTGCCAGAGATGGAAAGTGTTTGGTTTCCCTTGCGCTCATGCCACTACTGCTATTACTATGAAGGGTGCTGAGATTTTGAAGTATATTCATCCTTACTTTGGTTCAAATCATTTTCGTAATTCTTATGCTCCTGCAATTCGACCCATTCCTAACTTCGATAGGCCTGAAGTGTATGAACCTGAAGACATAGTTCTATCTGGTATTCCAAGGCCAGCTCCAGTAAGACCACCAAAAAAGCGTATTCGCAGTGCTTATGAGAAGCAGAGGAGGCCTATGAAATACTCTAATTGAGAGAAGATTGGGAATCACAATAAAGCTACTTGTAATGTATTAATGCTAAAGTAGTATGCCTGAACTTTTTATTAGTTTATAGTGTTAGCTTTTGATATGAACTGGTGTTTTTTAGTTTTTTTTTGTTCTGGGATATGCACTTCATTTTCTGGAATGAACTCCTCTTTTTTTTTTGTAGAACTGCTATTTTGAAATGTTATTTCTATTTGGATATGTTCTTCATTGTTCAGAATGTACTGTTATTATATCATTTCATTTATTGGAGTAAACTTCAATTTTGAAATAAACTCCATTTTTTCCCTATGAGTACTGGAATGAACCCACTTCATTTCCGGAGTGAACTTCATTACTGGAATGAACAGGTATCGATAAGAAGTCCATTTTCTTATTCTAAATGTTATTCAATGGAGTTCATTTTTGGAATGAACTCCATTTTTCTTAAAAGTATTGGAATGAACCAACTTCATTTCTGGAATGAACAGGTATCCATAAGACAGAACATTGATATTATCTACTATCCAAAATATTATAGATGAAAAGATAAAACATTTTTGGATTGAAGTCCATTTTTTCTTAGAAGTACTGGAATGAACCCACTTCATTTCTGGAATGAACTTCACTACTGGAATGAACAGGTATCCATAAGACATTAAGACAAGACATAAGATGGAACATTGATATTATCTACTATCCAATATAATAAAAATGAAAAGATAAAACATACTAGAGAATCAATTACATTATAAGCTAATTTAGATGATATTAGACATAAGAGTTTTCTGTTTAACCAAGTAAACAATTGTTAAGGTATTCTGAGTTGGCATATTCACCCCAGCTCTCTTCATCCTCTGTTACAGTAAGAAGTTTGTAAGCCATCTTGACTCTCTGTGCTTGCATCTTGTTTACCATATATGTTTTCTTCAACACACTCTGCGACTTCGTTTTTTTTGCTTCACACTTCTCTTGATCCAATAACAGGTGTACAACAGGCAATCATGGTATTTTCCTTGGTCTGGCGCTCCTGGCAGATTTTTAAAGACAACCTTGGTGCATCTTTCCCTATCCTGAGCTTGTAACCGCATGTTGATGGGTCTCATGCAGTAAGCATCCATCCTTTTTGCATCATCGTTACATTGTTTACCAAACTCACCCCTTTGATGGAGTTGTAATGCTCCTAATGGTAGTTGTTGACGTCAAAAACCAGCAGATGCCAGTGTTCACCTAGAGGCCCTTTTGATTTCTCTTTACCAATGTTTGGGTCAGTATTCATAGGAATGAGCAGCTTCTCGGTTCTACGATACATGTCTCTTATAAACTCATCAATTTCCTTTGTTCTCTGTTGTGCATTGTGGGAAGCAAAACATGTCTGGAAAAAAAGAAAGAGAGAAATGAACTAGATAAGCAGTTCATTCTTTGCATGTCTAGATAAAAAGTTCATTATATAGTTCAAATAGATAAAAATCAAATAAATCAGATAACTGCAAGCAAACAGTTCATTTTATCAAATGACTAGCCAGAAAACACTTACAAATGCTGTTGATTCATAATCTCGAAGTTGAGGTAATCTCTTTTTGTTTCACTGTCCTGGATTTCTATAAACAGTCTCTCCTTGTTTGAAGCTTTATACTTCCTAAAGATGTAGTAGATCAACAAGGTGCTGTCCAAGTATCCATTGAACAACAGAGAAACGATTTCAGTCCATTTGACTGATATTGCAATTTGTTTGTGATTCTCCGCTTTCCAAGCTGCTTGACTGCAAATACAAAGAAAAATGAAGTGTCAAAAAGTTTATATCAAATAGTTTTGTTGAAAAGAAACATATCAAAAGTTAGTAAGAGAAACGTACGTAGTCATAGCTTTGCGGAAGAAGTCACCAAATATCGACTTCTCAGAATTATCAAAATTTGAGTAAAAAGGAGATTTCCTTAGGTCGGGTGGATTTGGATTGATTACTTCTCTTACTATTCCAAGGTCCCTTGGTGTTTTTTTTTTAATATGATCTTTTTGATGCGCCAGTGGTGCTGCTTTCTGAACATTTGGTGCCTGTGGTGCTGTTTCGTCAGGCTTAGATCCTCTTTTCCTCTTCCCTCCCTTCTCAACATCTTTCTCCTTCTGTTCTTTATCTGTTGTCATCTTGTCCTTGTTCAACTTCAGTCTGATTCTGGTTTTTTTTCCACTGAAATCTGATCCAGATATATACTCATCCCTTATTGGTTTCACTGGTTTGGTTGCTCTAGTTTCCATTCTAGTTACTTCCGGTACTGGTTCAGGTGTGTGTTGAGTCTGATCCATCGATGAACCAAGGCGTGTTTCATTCAGTTTTGCAACTATTTGTGAAGCTGTCTCCACATCCGCGGCAGTTATCTTTGCTTTTTTGGCTCTAGTAACCACTCCAGGTTGTTCTAGTGACATGGGGGTGGGTTGGAACTGTGACAAGACAATTGAAAAACTAGGACGACTACAGTTGATTTCGTTTACTGTAGTTTTGATGATGGTGTCAGCTTCATCATCATTCAAATCTTCATTCTTCTGATTCTTGTCATCAATAAGCTGCATACTAACATGCTCTTCATTGACGAACATATCATCTTTGTTACTTGTTGTTAAGATAATTCAAATAGCTGTTAAAATATCATCTTTGTTATATTGTAGCCAGAGTTCATCCATGAGAATGAACTCCAATTTCTATATTGTAGTCAGAGTTCATCCATGAGAATGAACTCCAACTTCTATATTGTAGCCAGAGTTCATCCATGAGAATGAACTCCAACCTCTAAAGCATAAATTTTTTACAGAAGGGAGAAGAATAGTTGGAATATTTACCTAGGTTCAAACATTGATCCATATTTAAAGGAACTCCAGTGCTGTCTGTTGGAAATGAAGGTAGCTCTTCTTCAGTCATCGTATCAATGAGCTTTTCCTGAATATCACTTGTATCGACTTCAATATAAGGATTTACAACAGATAAGATGGGAAAGATATGATCAGGACCAGATCCTCCAGCAGCTTCCATAGCAGCATCTGGTACTGCTTGCATTCCTTCATCCATAACAACATCTTTATTCACATTCCCTCCACCAGCTTCCATGCCTTCATCCACTTGTTGATTCAGTGTATTGTTTATTTCATCACTCAACAATGAACTCTTGTACTCATCAATGAAAACAGTATGCATGTATTCAGAAGTTTTTTTCTGCCATGAATTTCGTCATATCCCCACCTGTAGCTAGCAATGCATCAACTTCAGCTTGCTTAGAAGACACGTGTACTACAAGGGATTCCATCTTCCTATCAAAAAGTGTCTTTGAAGTTGTTGCTTCTGCAAGTGAGTGCTCAAGTTCTTGCTGCTTTAACAAAAGATTCCCCATCTCCTCTGAATGCTTTCTTGTCAAGTTTTTTTTATCTCTCGAGTATGTTTAACTCTGAGGTTCTCTATCTCTTGAAAATCTGTAGCTTTCAAACTTTCTATTTGACCGGACATGATATTGAATTCTTCCTCGAGCAACTCATCTTTTATCTTGGCTTTTTGCTGTTGCAATAGCTTGTTTTCAGCGTCAGTATATTCTTCCATGAATTTTGGTGATAGCTACACACACAAAAAACAAATTTTCAGATAATATCAATATTTTTTTTAAATTTTCATTTCACATAATGAAACCCCAATTGCATCCTCATTCATAGTTTGAATTCATTAAAAGGAATGAACTACACCTTCAGAGGAATCGACATTAACAGTCAGAGTTCATTATGTAGAATGAATTCCCAGGTTTTATCTTAAAGCTGCATATTTCATTGCAGAATTGAATACAAATATAACAAACAATATCATCTTAAACTAGTTTTTTACCTCTCCAAAATCATCAACATTCATTTCTATGTTTTCCAATGTTCTCAATGTTCCACCTTGCAAACCTTTGACAGTAGCCTACTCTATTCTGCACCTTCCACCTGGGTTCTATTTTCTTTGAATGCTCAGCAAACCAAGGCTATAAAAAAGAAGAACTACACTAGTCAGTTATCAACAATAATTATGAAGAAATATACAAATGAACTGCCAAATAATTATGAACAAGTATCTAATAGTTTTTTATCTCACCAACAAGTTAAGGTAACATCCTTCAGAATAACCTCTTCTCAAGCTTTCCATCAAATGCTTGTGTATGAGACGCGGCAAAGACACTCTACCTACTGACTCTAGGCAAGCTAGGTACTTGGAGTGTATGGAACCTCCATCACCAGTAGTAACAAAAATGGTAGACAAGAGAAAAAGTTCAAACATGGTTACAAGATCTTCAATAGGTCCTTTATTCTTAATCAACTCAATGATTTTATCTTTCAATTATGTATTCTTTATATCAGAAGGTTTCTTTTTTAGTGGATCAAATTTGTAGGTTGTATAGAACTTTCCACAAGTGTAGTCTGTCAGGTTTCTTGAGTCCAAGAAAGATTCTTCTATTCCACCTCTAGGGATGCATGGTATTCCAAACATTAATGACAATTCTTCAGGTGAGGTTCTTAGCACATATGTTTTTTTTCCCTACTTTGAAAACGAAAATATGATCATTTGTATTAGGAATGAACTGATGTGTATTGCATAGAATTTGGGCAGAAGGTGTTGATTATTCCATTCAGTAATAACAATGGTCTCTTCCAAAAACTTTTTGGCTACATTACCCAATGGACTCCTATACAAAGCACTTCTCAGTTCTTCATTCAAAACCTATAGTCCCTGTAGTGCTTTAATCTTATCAGCAACTGAAATTATTCCAGCAAAGCTACACTTTATCTTCTTTTCTATATTTTTTTAAAAGAAAAACAAAAAAAAGATTAATGGTTACATTCATAAATATTAGCTGATATAAAGAAGATAAAGTGTAGCTTGAAGGACCAATACTACAGTTCATTCTACTGGTTGAACTCTAAAGCAGTTCGAATTTAATTCAGTTCATTCTAGAATGAGACTTTCAAAAAAGAACCAACACTCAGTTCATTACAAAATGAAGTCCATTCTATATAATGAACTGTAGAATTTATATCTATAGCTTTTCTAGACTTCATTCCAAAAATGAAGTCCATCCTATAGTATGAACTGTAGAATCTTGATCTATAACTTTTCTAAACTTCATTCCAAAAATGAAGTCCATCGTATAGTATGAACTGTAGAATCTTGATCTATAACTTTTCTAGACTTCATTCCAAAAATGAAGTCCATCTTATAGTATGAACTGTAGAATATTGATCTATAACTTTTCTAGACTTCATTCCAAAAATGAAGTCCATCCTATAGTATGAACTGTAGAATCTTGATCTATAACTTTTCTAGACTTCATTCCAAAAATGAAGTCCAACAAAACATCAAACAAGAAACATGTTTCATGGTACAAAATGAACTCAGTCAAATAGATCTACAACTTCATTCTTAAGGATGAACTCTGACAAGATACATGCGATTTAGAACTTCATTCAACAAAATGAAATCCGATAAGATATGATCTACCTATAACTGAATAAAACTGAAATCAACATGCAACATGATGAATATTCATGTGAAAAATCAACTTCAGAAGAACAATAAACATCAAAAATCAACTTCTAGTACTTCGAATTATGGGCTTTTGTACCTTTCGATGTTTTCTTTGGTTTTGATTTCTTTGAAACTGGTTCTTCTTCAACTTGATTAACTCCTTCAAACACAACTAATTGGTTGTTTCTTTCTTCAACTTCTTCAACTTCATCGTCAGAAGATTATTCTACTATATTCCTCTTCGATCTTCTCATTTTAAGGTTTTGATTTCTCTAATTTTTCTAGGGTTTTCGATTTTGGGGTTTTGTTTTACTGATTTTGAAGACTGATTTTATTTCGATTGTGAAGATTGATGTAGACAAAGAGAATAGATGAAGACGAAGCAGTGTTTCAGTGTTGGTGGTTACGAATTTCAATTTTTTTTATGTTCGTTTTCTCTGGTTTTTCAGAGAAGAGAAGAGATGAAGACGAAGCAGTTTTCCTCTGAAAATGGAAAATAAAGAGACTGAAAAGAGAGAGAAAGATATACGTGTTTTTTTAGGAAGTTATTGTATTTGAGGCGGTAACAGTTAGAGGAGGGGTATTATTGTCTGTTTGGTATTTTTAAATAATTATGGACCAAATGGTAAAGGTGATTTGTAAAAGGACTAAACTGATGTGGGCCCGGACGTAATAGGACTAAACGATATTTTTCCCATTTGTTAGGGCTAACAAAGTAAAACCGGATCTTTTACGAGCCGTAATCATCGGACCGGAAGGTACTCCTCACTACAATGGTCTATTCTTCTTTGATATTTATTTCTCTTCTAATTTTCCTGACGTACCTCCGAAAATTCGCTCCTTTTATATCAGTGGATCGTGGGATCGTTATATTCCACATCCACGTCCTTGGAGTCCTTCCACATCCACACTTCTAAAATCTTTACTTTCAATTCGTAAACGCCAAATCTTCAGAGGAAATTCTATTCATATTGATGAGATGTCAACTTTGATTCTCTTCAAGTTCAGTTGGGGGACGATGGTTGATGTGCTTAATAAGCCTCCAAAGTATTTTGAAAATTTTGTTGCTCGACATTTTTATGATCGTGCTGAAAAGATTTTAACTGCTTGTGGATGGCACATATTAAGAGAGTCAACACGATTAATGACCCCGTTATTAGGGCTCCGTGGCAAGAAGAATTTGATGCGATGGAGAAACACTATTACAAGCTTGTGGATGCGTTTCAAAAGAATGGGTCTTCTTTGGATCATTGGTCTAAGCTTCAAATCGAGTTTCACGGTAAACCAAGTGAAACTATGGCCGAGAAGATTGGTTTATGGGTGTTACTTTGTATTGTTATCACATTTATTCTCTATTTTGTCTACTGTGCCGTACGACAAACTCTGGATTATGGTAGGACTTGAAGCTCACGTCTAAGTTGGCCCCAAAGATGTTATAGTAGAATTGTTTTATTTGGAGTAATTAAAGCTTGTGGAGATGATTGGAGTTGAAGGTCATTTCTAAGTTTGCAATAAAGATATTATAGTAGAAGTATTTTATTTGGTATTAATAAAGTCTTCTTTTCTTTTTGATTAACCTTTTCTTTTTGAGCGAACGTCAATTTTTTTTTACTAATTCATGGAAAGGGGTGGGTAGCGTTAGAATCTTTGAAAAGGGGTAAAAATGTGCGAGAGTCTGACTCGTTGTAACTCACTGATTTAACAAAACCCGTTTATCTCTAACTTACCCTTCCTGATCGAGTTAGCCCATTCTTTTCACGGTTTTATCTTCGTCTTCTCTTCATCTTCCCAACAAAGAAAAAAAAAACAGCAGACAAAAATCAGAGTGATAGTTAGGAATTTTCAGTAATACAGATCTCTTCGTTGTCATGTTTGACTGATAGCTAGGGTTTGTGTGTTTGCTTGAGCTTATCACATCAGGAGTATCTCCAGCTTAAATAGAGCTCTTTTCGACTATAGTATTCGAGTTTGGGTCTTTCTGCCATCCAGTGTAAGGTTCCTGCATTTGTTGCTCTTTTTACCAAGGAGAAACATCTAGTATGTCATCACCAAGTATTCACGATTATACTTCGCACTGATGTATGGTATCTTAGGAAGGAAGATATTGGTCACACTGCTGCTTATGAAAAAGTTAATTTGGGTTGAGAATTCGATTAACTGGCTGCGCAACTTTCACTAGTATGTCATATTAAGATTGGATTATTTCGTGAAGTGAATGACTTCGATAATCCCCTCAGGATCGGCAGTTATTATGATGATTATTAGTTGTACAGTTCAGGTGTCCAAGTTGAGCAATCCGGCTTTCTGGTTTCTGTATTGCACAGCTTTTCTGTGTAATTTTGTGTTAACATGAATACCTTTATTCATTGCCTGCTACATTGTGTCTTCAAGCTGTGAGATGTCATTCCTATATGACCCTGAGTTCACAATTTGCTGCACTACAGAGGTTACAAGTCTTTTTATGTTCTTAAGCAATTGTGTGTACGAAGGAGGCCATGACTGGAATATGATCATTCAAACTAAGACCAAGAGAGCACTTCAATTTTTGTTTGCCATCACTTGATTCCGAAGGTTCAATTATTATCTACTACTGTATATTACCTTGGTTGGGGTTGAATTGTTGGATGCACTGATGAAGATTGAGATATGATCAATGATTTCATCAGTAAATAGTGGAAGTCGGGTAGAAGTATGAGATTAGCTTTGTATCTTTTCTGTTGTAAATTTTATCAGTAATAGTGGTATGTAGTCGGGTACAAATATGAGATTAGCTTTGTATCTTTTCTGTTGTAAATTTTATCAGTAATAGTGGTATGTAGTCGGGTACAAATATGAGATTAGCTTTGTATCTTTTCTGTTGTAATTTTTACAGTGGTAGGTAGTCAAGTAGAAGTATGAGATTAGCATTGTATCTTTTTTGTTGTAATTAGCATGGTCGTTTCTCCTTTCTACTCTGGATACGAATTGTTGCCTGGTGACGGGGTTTCTCCAGAAACAGATGAATTGGGCAAGAATGATGGAATCTACTTCTGCAATATATTTAAAATGGTTCAGCAACTCTACTTCAAGTTGAAAGTGATATCCTCCAATGGGTATTTCAACCCGTACAAACTAACCTAATCAGATGAATTAACCTAACCTAACCTAATCAGAGGTAGTTAAGCTAACTCGACCAGGGAGGGTAGGTTAGAGATAAACGGGTTTTGTTAAATCGGTGAGTCACAACGAATCAGACTCGCACATTTTTGCCCATTTTCAAAGATTCTAACTCTACCCGCCCCTTTCACCGAAATAGTCAATTTTCTTAAACATCGCTCTTTGTTTTTAGTCCAAGTTGGATATGTAAAGGGGTGTATTAATGCCGGTAACAAATTAGCCACCTGATTCATCAACTACTTTCTCGTACGGAGAATCTTTGTGATGAAGTTGCGAGGTTTGTTCAGATTAGATGAGATGAGCATCCTCACACGCAAGGTGCAAAATTTCACATAGTTATACACAATTCATGCAACAAAATATGCATGCATAGAATTTCCACGAACGTACACTAAAATATTAACATACGATAAACTTCCATTGTTCGAATCTTAGGTAAAATTCGAACATATTTCTACTAAAACTCTCGTGGGGTCAAACTCTATTGTACGATAAAATAGCTGAAGTATTATTGTTTATCTTTTTGAGAAGTAATTTCAGATGAGTAGGAATTCCCTGCCGGAGTTTAGGAATCAAATTTCAACTATGATTTGGGAAGGATTTTCTACGCATATATACATACACTCGGGAATTTTTGGGATATATTCAGGAACTAACGAAGAAGTTCAGTCATAATGGATTTGAACGAAAATATGAGAAATCAGATAAGAGAACTAGTGGACATTCAGATAAGAATGGAAGCTGAAGAAGAAGAAAATTGAGCAAGGCAAACGAATATCGTGAAGAGTGAATTCAAGCAATTCGATACCATCAAAGACGAGTTCTTTACCGATCATCACTATTATTATCATCACCAAAAGAATTTGAATCACCGAACAATTGAAAGTATATCTCGTGAATGTGACATCTTAAAACATGGACTCCCTGATTACATCTTCGTTAGGGCCAACAAGGTAAAACCAGATCTCTTGCGAGCAGTAATCATCGGACCCGAAGGTACTCCTCACCACGATGATCTCTTCTTCTATGATATTTACTTACCTTCCAAATTTCCTAATGTATCTCCGAAAATTCGTTCTTTTCATAATGGGGGATGGCAAGAATTTTATATTCCACATCCATGTCCTTGGAGTCCTTCTACATCTACAATTCTAGAATCTTTAAGATCTATACGTAGATATCAAATCTTTAGAGCAAGTTTTGTTTCTACAAATGAGATGGCAGATTTGACTGATAATGAAGTAGTTTATGAGTTTAACTGGAGGACAATGGTTGATGTCCTTAATAATAAGCCTCCAAGGTATTTTGAAAATTTTGTTGCTCGTCATTTTCATGATCGTGCCGAAAAGATTTTAACTACTTGTAAGACATATATCCATAAGAGAGTCAACACGGTTGATAATCCCGTTATTAGGGTTCCATGGCAAGACGAATTTGATATGATGGAGAGGCATTATAACAAGCTTGTGGAAGCGTTTCAAAAGAATGGGTCTTTTGTGGCTGATTTGTCTAAGCTTGGAATCGAGTTTCATTGTGAATCATCTTGGGGGTACGGGTACGCAGTTAGCAGGATGGGCGGCGTTATTTATTGTTACCAAAGGCGCATTGCCTGTTGCGTGTTATATTATAACCAAGATCTAGTTTCACGATACGTGAATCTTCTTTGAACTTGGGGTATGGAGATCGATGGATCGGTGGTGCTTTACGTTTTCTATTTTTACGTATATCTTTTTTAATTCTCTGTTATTATATCATGCAAGCGCGTACGCAATTTGTAATGAGTAATTTTTCATTAAGGGTTCCAATTAAACATGATTTGCACCAAAAACGTTCTTGATCTTGTAAATCAACTCTCCAGGGAATGAAACTAGTCGTCTGAATTCGGTTTTGTTTCTCCATATCAGGGCCCATCTAAAATTGCTTATCTGCCGTGGTATAAGATCATTAGTATCATGTGGCGTGATTTCCATGTTTCCATGATGTGCCGTGATCTCACTGTTTCCATGGTGTAACTATGTGAAGTTTTGGCATTCTGAGTAACATCTTCTCCTATATACCAATCCTGAACAATGTTGCTCTTGGCATATTGATGAGGACTCCTTAGTCTTATACAATCCTTTCATGACAAGTTGTGTTTATTAATTCATCTTACAAAGAAGATTCTAAATTCGCCCAAAGCAAAAAGAGCTGGCCATTACGGGTTGGGATTAAGAGTAATCTAGTTAATGGCCCAGTTATGTCACTTAAGGCCCAGTTATGTCACTTAAACCAAGTCCACGCTAAGGCTAAGTCCTATGGGCTAGATTGAGCTGCTAAATTGGCAATTAAGTGTTGCAATTCAAAAAAAAAGTGTGGCCTCAAAGTTAACACTAGTTCTCTCTCCTAGCATGTGCTCGCAGTTCAACTAGCAGCGAGATTGAAGCGCTGAATGGTTCAGCGTTCAAAAAGTGACCTTAGCGCTGAACCATTCAGTGCTCACAAAAATCACACGGATCACAAAAATCACAAAATTTGATCTGACGTCTGAAATTTAAAGCGTTGAACCAAACAGCGCTGGACAGTGGTCCCAACTGACGTGGACTGCTAATCTATCTGCTAGATTAGCACTCCCATAGGACTTAGGAGGTTTCCCTAGCTGACGTGGACTGCTAATCTAGCTGCTAGATTAGAAGATCATAGGACTTAGCCTAACATCATGTTTTTTTTTTTTTTTTTTTTTTTTGATCAGAACTAGCATCATGTTAGACGTAAGCATCTTATGATAAGAAATGGAAGGCACACCGCAGACTGTAAAATCCGGCAAACATAACACCGGATGAACTAACACCGTATACCCATTTTATTTATTTTTTTGATCAGCATAGGGTAGAATTTTCTTTTTTGTTAGTGGGGACTGTGGAGATGCTCGTGCTTCTCCGTGTAAATCGCTTAAGTTCGTTTGTGACGCTTGGCTTTTATATCGATACAAGTAGTTGCTTCAGCTGTATTATCAGTTTTATCTGGCCGGTAAGCCCGGTACTGTATTTGGTATACTTCGAGTGCATGCCAAAGAGAAGTGTATGATTTTGAAGTGCCTTCCAGTGATCACAATCTACAAGATCGCGCGAAAGCAAAAGAACGGAGTATGTACGGTACATTCACTTAAAAACTGCTCTGGCTGGATCCCAACAACGCTTGAACTCTTTTTGTGATTTTCTTTCGTTACTTCTGTAAGAGTTTCTTTACGATGAAATTCTTGTTAGTTTAATGAAGTATGATGAAAATTTCCGAATATTTGTACCCTGTGTGGAGTCGCTTGAAGCAGTAATACTGACCATTGTAGGGCTTAAAAGTTGCTGCAACTTAGCTAGCTGCACGGGTTAATTTGTGAAACTAATAACCCCAAGTTCCATGTTTGGAATTATACATTGTTCGGTTCGAGGCTAAGCTGCACCATTGGCTTAATCTGAAACCATTGGTGTAATCTGATGCATTCACTAGAACTTCACAAATTCGGGATATGAAACTCTTTTATTTATAATTTTTAAATGAATTAGTTCTTCTAAAGATAAGTACATTCGTAATACATTAAGAATTCAGTTTAATACAAAGGATACTGAAAGAAGAAGGTGAACTTCATGAACCAATCAAAATCAACAACAATTACTTATTGGCAAAAAAGTAAATACAAAATCAACCTTACCGAAGTCTTTACATGAACATAACCTATCCTTGAATTAGGAGGGTTTCTATCCCGCAAGCCTATCTCCCTATTGTATATTTCGAGCTTTGCAGCAGAGTGAGTCATTGCAAACACGAAGATTTTTCACAACGCGAATGCGAGGTGCCAGGGCTTGTACTTATGAGTCCAAAAGAGATTGCTAACTTTTCACTGTGCATACTAAGGGCATTGCCCTTTTCCTCTTCGTCCATGTCAAATAGCACTTCAGATTTGTTGGGTACATAACCTGCTATCTTTAACCTACATACCATACCCTCCAACATCTTACAGATCTCTGATGATCTGGGATGCAACCTGTCACCTTTGAAGAACTTATGAACATCTCCATCTACTTTAATCAAACTGCAACCTGGAGGTTTCTTAATTTTCCTCTCCACCATGAGCTTCCTTGTTTGTTTAGCTTCTCCCCACTTTCCTAGTGAGCTATATATATTAGACAACAGAACATAGGTTCCAGCATCGTCTGGATCAGGTTTTAAGAGTTTACGAGCTGCTCTCGCTCTGCAAATTGAGGTTACCATAAATCCTACAAGCACCAAGAAGACCTCTCAGCACAAAACAATCTGGTTTCATGGGCATTTCTTCTATTAACTCCTCGGCCTCAGCAATTTTACCTGCCCGAGCTAACATATCTACCATGCAACCATAATGTTCTATACTAGGGTGAATTCCGTACACCGTTAACATAGGATTAAAATGCGAGTACCCTTCATCAACAAGACCTGTGTGACTACAAGCAGCCAAGTCACAGACAAAGGTTATAGCATCTGGTTTGACACCACTTTTTTGCAATTCATGGAAGAAGTCTAAAGCCTTCCCTCCTTGTCCACTCATTGCGAGACCAACAATCATAGATGTCCATGTCATGACATCTTTTATAAGAATCACATGGAAAACTTCCAATGCCCCGTCGATGCTTCCACATTTTGTATGCATATCGACAAGTGCTGTCCCAAGGACTACATCGACCTCAATATTTTGCTTCTGGATGTAAGCGTGCAGCCATATACCAAGTTCAAGGGAACCTATATGAGTACAAGCGTGTAGTAAGCTTACCATAGTCACCTTATCCACTTTAATTCCCTTCATTTGCATTTCCTGAAAGAATGATAAGGCTTCCTTGTAGTCACTATCTTCAACATGTCCATTGATCATTACATTCCAGTGAAACAAGTTCTTTTCAGGTATCTGGTCGAACAATTCCCGAGCTAGAGAGAAACAACCGCATTTGCAGTAAACATCCATAAGAGCTGTTGTAAGAACCAAACTGAACCCAGATCCATTCTCCGAAAAATCTCAAGGGCTTTAATGGGTTGATCCGATTTTGTATAAGCATCAACCATTGTCGCCCACGAAACCACACTTTTTTCTGACATTTTATCAAACAGTCTTTGAGCACAAACCAAACTACCACAATTTGAGTACATTAATCTATACGTAATGTAAGAATCTGAACCCAATTTTAGTCGAATTATAGAATTGCAGATGAAAGGAGAAGGATTTGGGATTTGGGAAAGACGAGATGGGCATGAAAGGAGTCAACTTTGCTGGTAAAAATGACATGGGAAATGACTCCAGTTCTGATCATTTGAGAATGAATTTGTTTGAGCTCTGACATGTTTGAGCATTTCTCCGGTGCAATTAGACATGGGAGTGAGTGAATTGAGTTATGTTGTTGGTGGTGGTGTTTTTCTCGAGGGACTTTTCTGAGTTGTTTAAGGATGTGGTGTATAGATAGAGGAGCGAGCAGACATGGCTGCTCTGTTTAGGTAGTTGTGTCTGTTGGCGGACTGCAAGGGTAGTTGAATTGAAGTTGCTACAAGTGGATACGGAGATATGGGAATGAAAAAATGGCTCATTGGAGGCAAACAATTCAACATAAATTTGGCGGTAACCCTGAATATTACCTTCCTAATTTTTTCTTTTAAAACTAGTGGTTCTAGTTTATGGGCTAGAATCTTAAAAGCTAGAGATCATACTAAGCAACACACTAATTTCATAATCAAGAATGGGCATATCGTTCTTTTTGGGAAAGACTCCTTGCGTGTAACCAAACTTTTTAGTTTACATTTCCAACTCTCTTTAAAAACATCTGGAACAGTGGTTGCTAAAAGTCGTATGTGGAGTTTTTATTTAGACCTTATTTATGGAGTTTTGTACATGTAGCAAAAATAACAATGTATTGCTCATAAACCACCTCCAATGGTGTATGTCATATTTCTAGGATTTGCGTTTTTGGATAAAGGATAAAATTGATTTTATTCTTCCTATTGGTTTTAAAAAAATTATTTAGAAATAATAATTAAAATAAAAACAAACTAAAAAGATGACATGGAGGTTATTTTCAAGGTCTTGATAAGACTTTCTCTAAGACCTTTATATTTATTTTGACACCACTCCTACTTCCTAGGACAAATTGTTGGAGATGAATTTGACTTAAATGAGGGTCTAAAATCCTATGTGTCATAAGAAAATACAATTCTCACCTTATGTTGGAGATGCTCTAAGTTATCTAGGAAAAAAGATGCTACTATCTCTCAAATCACTAATGAGAATGGAGCTTGGGACTTAAACTAGAAAAAATTTGAAAGAGGAAGAAGTGGCACATTTACTTAAAGTCATTGACGAGCCATATTTGTCTGGAGATAGTGATCAACGGCAATGAAAACCTGCAAAGGATTTTTCTTTTGCTAATTGATATTCTTCCCTTGATTTAGATGGTTGTCTCTCTTTCCCTGGCAAACAAATTTGGAATGCCAAAGTACCGTTAAAGGTATCTCTTTTGTTGTGGATCTTATGCCATAAAGGTGCACTAACTATGAATTTTCAACATAGAGCTGGTAAAATTCAGAATCCAGCTTGTTTGTTTTTTGCCGCATATGTGGAGTCCAGTGATTACCTTATTTATTCATTGTAAAGAGACATACAAATGATGGAAATGTTTTCTTGATAGATTTGGATTGAGATGGACACTATGAGGGTGTAAAGTCAGACCATTTTGGATTGGAGAAACAAAAAAGAGTGGAAGATGATCAAGAAAGTCAGGAGTTTACTTCCTTTCGCTATCCTGTAGACTATATGGAGTGAGAGAAATAATAAATTATAGTTAGGTGAAAAAAGACATTTAAATAAGTTGATTGTAGATGTTAAGTGCACCTTATATAATTGAGCTTTACAAACAAAGTTGTTTTAAGGAATTAACTTTCTACTCTTATCGGTAATTGGAAAACTTTTATGAGTATGAGCTAGCCCTGTTAGCTTATCTTCTTCTGATTTTTCACTGTTTTAGTGAGGGTCATTCTTATTTTAAGTTTGCCTTTCCATAAATAAATAAAAAGCATACAAATCATTGAGTTGTACTTACAAGTAAAAGAATGAGTGGTCGTTGACAACAAAGAGATTGTAAAGCTCGGGAGAAGAAAGTTATACCTGGTTCTTAACATTAATGATTGTTACACTTATAACCAACGATACTAAGAAAAACATATAAAAGAACTGATACCTGGTTTACATTAGCATATTAATACTCTGAAAAGACGAGGGCACCCAAATACACCACAATTTTTAATTTATCCACCTATAAGTCCTCTTACCAAAAGTGATTGTCTATGGACAAAGTCGAGACAATACGACAAATTGGTATTCACACTTTGTGTGATAGTCTATGGATAAGAGATCGAGACAATACGACAACCAAAGTGTGATTACTTGATAATAGGTTCGGACTTAACCAAACTCTATAGGATCACTATCAAGTAAAGTGAAGTTAACGTTTATGTAATTTACTTTAAATTATAATAACCATAATTATAATTGCGGAAAGGAAAAGTAAATGACACAGCAAGATTTTGTTAACGAGGAAACCGCAAATGCAGAAAAACCTCGGGACCTAGTCCAGAATGCGGAAAACAAATAACACAGACACCAGGAATTTTGTTAACGAGGAAACCGCAAATGCAGAAAACCCCGGTACCTAGTCCATACTTGAACAACACACTGTATTAAGCCGTTACAGACTCTAGGCTACTACAAGTTAACTTCGGACTGGAATGTAGTTGAGCCCTAACCAAGTCTCACACCGATTAAGGTACAGTTGCGTTCCTTATGCCTCTTGAATCTCGCAAGACTCTGCGCACTTGATTCCCCTAGCTGACGTCATTTACATCCTAGAAGTTGTTACGACCCAAAGTCGAAGACTTATAAACAAATCTGTCTCCTACAGATAAGTCTATTCTATTTGTTGTTTCCGTCTTAAGATAAATATCAAGGTGAACAGGAAACTCAACTAATAAACCAGTCTTATACTCCCGAAGAGCATCCTAGAAATATTAGTCACCTAACAATAACCTAACTGATTAACAGAAGAAGTTATTGCGGAATTACAAGAGTCTGAGACGAAGAAACTGTTGTGATTACATTTTATAACTTACCTATCGGAGATAAATCTCGAGAAAATCTTAGAGAAGATTAAACTCAATACAATAGAAAAAGTAAGATCAGGATACGCAACTACAAAGAAAATAATAGGATCTGGCTTCACGAATCCCAAATAAAGTCTTCAAGTCGGTAACCAATAATGGTTTTGGAAAACCTAGGTTAAAGGAGAATCGACTCTAGTTTGAAACTAGGACACGGGAAAATGTCGGGATTAGGTTTTCCAGTTGCCAGAGTTCTCCCTTATATAGCCTTTCAAATCAGGGTTGCTTACAATCAAAGCTAACATAGCTTAGTAACAAAGCATTCAATATTCACCGTTAGATGAACTTCTGATTTAAGATTCAAGCTAAGTCTGCTTAGAAATTAAGCAATTAATCTCCACCGTCAGATGGTCTTAGCTTGTAACACACAAATGAAATATACTTATATTTAGATATGAGTAACCGTACCTAAACGTGTATATTGGGTTGGCTCAATAATAGTTAACCGAAGTTAGCCATACGAACACTATTGTCTTAGCCGTATTCATCTAACACCTTTAAATCAAATATGATGATCAATCAATCATGATAGATAATCAAATGAATCTAAATGTGTTTCAAATAGAGTTTTTCAATTGTTCACTATCTCATAGAAATATCCATGAACAAATTGAAACGAAATCGGATTGATTCATAATCGTACAAAGTACTTATACAAGAATCAATTCATGAACATTAAGCCACGGTTTGAAAAGTTAATTTGCATTCCTTAAATCATAAATGTTTTAGTTCATGAGTATGAGAATCATACATAACCGATTTTAGAACTTAACTACTGTGTTCGCAAACTAGGTACGCGAACAGCAGCTCCGGACCTTGGCATAGTCAAGCTTTTCGCAAACCCGGTTCACAAACAACTGTTCCGGACCCAACTCAGGTAAACTCGTTCGCATACTAGGATGCTAGAGTTCCTCCTTATATAGTCTTTCAAATCAGGGTTGCTTACAATCAAAGCTAAGATAGCTTAGTAACAAAGCAATTGATATCCACCGTTAGATGAACTCCTGATTTAAGATTCAAGCTAAGTTTGTTTAGAAAATAAGCTATCAATCTCCACCGTTAGATGGTATTATCTTGATACACACAAATGAAATATACTTATATTTAGATATGGGTGCACTGAACCTAAACGTATATAACAAGTTGGCTTAATATCAGTTAACCGAAGTTAGCCATATGAACACTTTTAGCTTAGCCATATTCATATAACACTTCTAGACCTAATCTGATAATCAATCAATCATGATAGATAATCAAACGAATCCAAATGTATTTCAAGAGAGTTGTTCAAATGTTCACTATTTCATAGAAATATCCATGAACAAATTGAAACGAAATCGGATTGATTCATAATCGTACAAAGTACTTATACAAGAATCAATTCATGAACATTAAGCCACGGTTTGCAAAGTTAATTTGCATTCCTTAAATCATAAATGTTTTAGTTCATGAGTATGAGAATCATACATAACCGATTTTAGAACTTAACTACTGTATTCGCAAACTAGGTACGCGAACAACAGCTTCGGACCTTGGCCTAGTCAAGCTGTTCGCAAATCCGGTTCACAAACAACTGTTCCGGACCCAACTCAGGTAAACTCGTTCGCATACTAGGATGCTAGAGTTCCTCCTTATATAGTCTTTCAAATCAGGGTTGCTTACAATCAAAGCTAAGATAGCTTAGTAACAAAGCAATTGATATCCACCGTTAGATGAACTCCTGATTTAAGATTCAAGCTAAGTTTGTTTAGAAAATAAGCTATCAATCTCCACCGTTAGATGGTATTAGCTTGATACACACAAATGAAATATACTTATATTTAGATATGGGTGAACTAAACCTAAACGTATATAACAAGTTGGCTTAATATCAGTTAACCGAAGTAAGCCATATGAACACTTTTAGCTTAGCCATATTCATATAACACTTCTAGACCAAATCTGATAATCAATCAATCATGATAGATAATCAAACGAATCCAAATGTATTTCAAGAGAGTTGTTCAAATGTTCACTATTTCATAGAAATATCCATGAACAATTTGAAACATATTCGGTTTGGTTTGTAAGTGTACAAAGTATTATACAAGAACCAATTCATGAACATATATTCGGTTTGGTTTGTAAGTATACAAAGTATTATACAAGAACCAATTCATGAACATAATGCCACGGTTTGCAAAGCAAGTTCACATACCTTAATACATTAAAAATTCTAGGGAATTTAGTTCGCAAACAGAGTTCACAAACGAACCTGAGTTCATGGGTATAGACAATAGTTACCATACACGTATGTGAACGAGTTGTCATACTTGCCGATTTTGGAACCTAACCACTGAGTTTGCAAACTAAGTACGTGAACTACAGTTCCGGACCTTTCCTAGTTTTACCGTTCACAAACACTGTTCGCAAACCACAGTTCCGAACCTATCACAGATAAACTCGTTCGCAAACCCAGTTCGTAAACAAGAGTTCCGAACCTGAACTAGCACTTCACAGTTCGCATACTGGGTACGCATATTGTGCTGTATCCATACATTTGCAGTAGTTCTAAAACTCTCATTCAATCAATTTGAAACATCCTTAGAAGACGACAATGGTAATCTTACACATACCACTAGTTTCAAATAATTTTCAAATGATTAATTAATCAATACGAAATTTCTTAAGTTAACATCAAATGATTGTCTCACACGAATCATGTAAGATGTTCAAGGTAATTTTCACATGATCATCTTGACTTAGTATTTAGTTTTCAACAAATGAATTGTTTATGGCTAAAGTTGTCAAGTAGATGATGAAGCTTTCTAAGATTTGAACTTGTATTTCGAGAAATATATAAACGTGATAAACTCGACTCGAAATTTCAAATGTGTATAACACAAAGTCTATATAACTATACGACTTAGTCTCATTAGTAGATAGAATTGAATACACTTCTGATTGATAGATAAGTTTTAGTCTTCACATACCTTTTGTCGACGAAGTTCCTCCAAGGTCTTCAGTAGATCTTCTTCTTCAATTGGTGAACGACATGAAGCCTAATGCTCAACTACACACTTCTATCATAATCCGAAACATAGCTATAAGTAGACTAGAAATCAAGTATATAGTTTTGATCAACTAAACTTGACAAACAAGCTTGAGATAGCAACGCTTGCGAGTTAGACCGAGCAGTGCTCTAACAGATGGTCATGAGATGAGAGCAATATTCAAATATTTCGGAAAATAGGAAATCCACAACTAAGTAACCACCAAGGCCTTATATTCCGACTTTGTTGGTGACCTTGAAATTTTAGGTTGTTTCATAACTAGAATTCCCGAAAGGCCAATGAGGAACCAAGAAAAACAAAATAACCTAAGGTGGACCTTCTAGTATCTGGACAACCTGCACAGTCAGAGTTTGAATAAGCGATCGAATATTGTTTTTTCCAGAAAAAGAATAGGAAATAAGCAACATAACCTTTTATATATCTAAAAGAAAATAGATAGAAGTATCTATGTATAAACTGTGACATTATTCACATTAAAACTCAAGTAAGGTTTTGATGAGCAGAAACTCTAGGACCTTGAGCAACATGTGTAGCAGCTATCTTGCAGTTCAACATATTATCCTTTGAAAAAGTTGTAAATACATAATTTCTTCTGAGTCAGAAGAAGAGTTTAATTAGATTTTATAATTTTGGGAAATGAATCAAACCAAAAATGCTTGGGGTATAGAAGCTTTAAATGAAATAGTATTTCATGTTTCGGCAATGTGTCTGTGAGTCATTCATACTAGACCGTCATGTTATTGGGTATGGGTGTAAGAAATTCCTTAGTAGCCAGAAGTGAAAACGGGGTTGGGAAAGAAATCAAATCTTTATTATGTGTAACCATCTCCTTCTTTTGTCTGGAAAATGAATGCTCATTGTGGGATAATTATACTGTTCTTTATGACTATGTTTGTAATATATTGATAATACATAATTTTTTAAATTTTTTTTTATCGATATAGGGTCTAATATATTAAACAACGTCATACAGAATTTTCTAGTGAGTCTTGGTGGAATACTTTGAAATACAACACAATATCTTACATGGACTGATATGTATAAGATAATATGTACAATAAAAAATCGTTATCTAATAAGTAAGTACATGAAGCTTGAATTTTAAAGTAGAAAGATATACTAGCACAAAAGAGCAAAAATGATCTTACAGCTGGGATAGTTTATCAACCTCTCAAAATATTATCGTAATGGAGTTGTAACACTTTTCAATTGTGAACATCCTTCCTTCGTGATTTCCATCCTAGAAGTGCCCACACACAAAGATCATAAAGATCTACAACATCAATATAGATAGTTAGCATTCCCAAACAAAATTAAATTAGCGAAAAAACTTATACAAACTTACCAAAAGAAAGACGGGATGATATATATCCAGCGTGTCTCCTAGTGTTTTTTTTTATCTTTTGGATCACAATCGAGTAATTTCTTCCACCTCACAGCAACCCCAACAAGATTTCTAGAACAACCTGCAACAAAATTAATCGTTCTCGATCAAAAAATGTCTGACTCGATTCCAAACCAATCCATAAATTTCATGAGTTAAACACATATTTAGAATTTTGGATTTCATTGATTTAATGATCAAACTTCATGACCGTTCTCTCCGAAACTAGATTCTCTTTCTTTGTTTTTTGTTATACCAAACTCATTACAATATTCTGATTAAGTATATGGTTATTTTTACAGGTCTTGAGAACGGGTTGCATCTTATTTGTGGTTGCATTTTCCAGTGGATGGATGGGTCTGGCTACAGGTTGCCCGGTGATGCTTATAGTGTTTTTCCCTGTTTGTGTGAGTTGTTGTAATCACTTTGAAACCTCACTGCAGTGAGCTTCGATTATCATCAGAATCCAAACGCCTCTCGATCAATGACATTGCAAACAATATCCACCTGTCAGTAAACAACTGTGTGGACAACCTCACTTCCCAGCTAGCTTGTGCACTGAAGTCGAGCATTACAATCACACAGTAAAACTGTAAGATTATGTCAAAGTGTAGTTTCCGAATCACATATGCAAAATATAGATATTAATATGCATTGGAATGAATCTTGATGGCACATTTGATTGTTTAACCAATTTCTTCTCTATTATAAAATATGATCTTCAAATTCCGGTCTTCGCGAAAATCCCATGAAAAACATGTTATGGTATTCAGCACCACTGCGGTAAACCACCAACGTGTGAAGGATCTATAACATTGGCTCTCATCCTTGAGACGCAATTTCATTGATGAGATGGTAGTCATAGCTATAGTAAATAGTTTCTTGCATGTTGTTACATGAGTTGAATATAGTTATTCCTACTATATGTAAGGCTAAATAGATACTTTAACTCTTAAGAAAAAAACTGTTATTTGGTATAGTTCTCTTTTAACTTTTTTCATAGGTAATTGTAACCTCTATTATGTTATCCCTGCAGTATAAGTTAAATTACTTTAACTAACAATTTATCCCTCTTTCGCAGTTTTTTTTTATCATCTTCTTAAAATTGCAATTCAATACCATCAACGACTCATTTTATTATGTGTTATCCTTCTTTCTAGTAGTTAAAATATTTGGAGGTATCTTAGTGTTGATCGATAAATCAAAATTGGTTTCTATTTTATTCTTTATAATTTTACTTGTACTTTGGAAAAATATTCTTACATCATCGTTACACTGATCTATAAGACCCTTCATGAAAATGATGGAAAAAAATGAGCAAATTGATAATTTATAAAGAAAAACTTATATGACGTAGTTTTTTCTTGATAGACTTTGCTACTGCAGATATACTAAGTGTTTGAACTTTTCAAAAAAATATGGTCACTCACTCATTGTTAATAACATTTAGTGTTTCGTACGATATAACTTTAGCATGCATTTTCCAGAGTGATAAAGAAGAGTTCTTTAAGCTCAACTGGAGAACAGTTTGACAACGTCAAAACTATGATGATGTATAAATCAAAGATTTTTTTTTTTTTATTGTTCACACTTATATAAAACTAGTTTAGACGCTAAACTTTTCAAAATACATGTTTATCCACACTCTAAGGTATTATTGTAGTTGTCATTTAAGTATAAGGCAATGTTAGTATTTCCAACCAAACAACACTTGCCAACCATCAAGTGGTTTGATGGTTGGTATGCTCCCTCCCACTGCGGAGGTAGGGGTTCGAACCCCGTAATTACTAGAAATAACTATTTATAAGGAGTTAAGGATGTAGCCCAAGACCACTCTTCAAAAAAAAAAAAAAACAAAAAAAAAAAAACACATTCAACTTTTTCCATCCTCTAAATATTTAACATATATAATGATAAAATAACTTCAAGATTTTTCTAAATTTCGTTAATTAGACATTGTTTTTTTTAACTCACTAGACTAGACAAGTTTTCACCATTAAGTTAGTATTAATCAATACACATAGTAAATTTGTAAATACCCCTTTAGTTTTTCACAAAAAATCGGGATCGGGTCATTTATAACCTGTTAAGCGTTCCCTTTTATACTCTTTTTTTGTATCTTTGAAAAATATCAATGGCACATAACATAGAAATATGAGGAACTTCTAAAGATTCAGAGAAAGGAAAACAACTAATGACTGGAGAAGAACTCGCAAGGTTAGATAGGGAAGAAAAGATGAATAATAAAGAGATGGGTGAAAAAGCGGGGGTACAACAACCACACCCAATATTTCGTTTGGCAATCTGAATAGAGAAACTCCAATATACTTTTAAGAGAATCAACTAGACAGTCAGACTCAATCTAGAGAAAAGTATATCAAAGAGTTTATATCTCTATCTCTCAATTTAATCCGAAATCAGCAAATAAGAATTTGCGAGCCCGATTGAATATAAGAGAAATAACTTGAACGGTACCAAAGACCAATGTTCAAGGATCAATCAATTTCAATCAACAACCAAAGGTTGGATTTACCAATTGATTTATACAACGCACAATCTATGATATTGCAATTATATAACAAAATATAATGCGGAAAAGAAATAACACAGACACCAGAAGTTTTGTTAACGAGGAAACCGCAAATGCAGAAAACCCCGGGACTTAGTCCATCTTTGAACACCACACTGTATTAAGCCACTACAGACACTAGCATACTACCAATTAACTTCGGACTTGAATGTAGTTGAGCCCTAATCAATCTCACACTGATCAAGGTACAGTTGCGCTCCTTACGTCTCTTAACCCCAGCAGGATTCTACGCACTTGATTCCCTTAGATGATCTCACCCACAACTAAGAGTTGCTACGACCCAAAGTCGAAGACTTGATAAACAAATCTGTCTCACACAGAAAAGTCTATTGGAATAGATAAAACTGTCTCCCATAGAAATACCTACGAGTTTTGTTCCGTCTTTTGATAAATCAAGGTGCACATGAACCAATTGATAAACCTGACTTATATTCCCGAAGAACAACTTAGTATTATCAATCACCTCACAATAATCTTAATCGTATGGTATAAAAACAAGATATTGTGGAATCACAAACGATGAGACGGAGATGTTTGTGAATACTTTTAATCTTTCCTATCGGAGATCACTCTCGAGAAAATCTTAGAGAAGATAGTACTCAATCACGATAGAACAGGGAAAGATCAGAAGACGCAACTACAGAGAAAATAGTTGGGTCTGGATTAACAATCCCAATGAAGTCTTTAAGTCGTTAACCTACAGGGTTTCGTGAAAAACCTAAGGTTAAAGGAGAATCGACTCTAGTCGCAACTAGTATCACACAGGAGGTATGGGGATTAGGTTTCCGAGTTGCTACAGTTCTCCTTTATATAGTTTTCAAATCAGGGTTTGCAATCTAAGTTACCTTGGTAACAAAGCATTCAATATTCACCGTTAGATGAAAACCTGATTAGATACAAGATAATATATTTCAACCGTTAGATCGAACTTGGCTTGTTATACACAAATGAAATGTACCCTCATTTAGGTTTATATAACCGTACCTAAACGTGTACACCATGTTGGCTCAATAGTAGTTAACCGAGGTTAGATATATGATCACTCTCATATCAACCTTATTCATCTTAACCATAACTAGTTCAAATGACTCAAATGAAACTAGTTAACGAGTTGTTCAATTGCTATATTCTCATAGAAGTATACAAGAACACAATTGAAGCAAAATTGGTTTGATTCACTCGAATCAATTCATGAACATTATAGCCATGGTTTGCAAAGAATGCATTCCTTATTATATAAATGTATTTGTTCATGTCACAACCGATTTTAGAACTTTAACCATTCAAGTATGCAAACGGGTGCGCATACTTGAAATAGCCGGACCAAGTTTGGTTTTCGCCAGTATGCGAACGGGTACGCGTACCTCCGAACCCAGCAGAAATTTCCGGTCACAAACCTTACGCCAGTATGCGTACGGGTACGCGCACTTAGGTTCCCGTACTTCTCAACCAATAGGTACGCATACGGGTATGCATACTATGGTTCCCGGACATGTATCACACATATGCAAGAGTGCATAACATGTTTATAATCCAATGTTGGTTAAGTGTTCTAAACTCTTATTTGAATCATTGAAACTTTCTTAGAGGATGACAATAGCCGTTTTCACACACTATTAGCATCAAAGCAATTTTCAAGTTATTGAATAATTATAATGAAACATTCCAAGTCTACACCAAATGATTGTATCACACAAACCATGCAAGATGTTACTCTGTGATTTTCACATGATCATCTTTTGACTTTCATCAAGAATATAAGATGAACTTGGTTGAAGCAAAAGCTTACCAACACATATTTCGAGAAATATGTAAGCGAGTTAAACTCACTCGAAATCTCAAATGTGCATAATTGAAAACTATAGTCATATGACTTTTGTCTCAATATAGGAGATAGAGTAGAAATAGACTTTCCAAGTGATAGATGAGTTTTAGTATCCACATATCTTTTGTTGATGAAGTTCCACAAGCTCTCCTTAGTAGTTCTTCGTCTTCAATTGATGAACGCCGTGAAGTCTAATGCTCAACTACACAATCTATCCTAGTCCGAGACATTACTTTAAGTAGACTAGAAATCAAGACTTATAGTTTTGATCACTAACATTGACAAACAAGCTTGAGATAGCAACGCTTGTGAGTTCGACCGAGCAGTGCTCTAACAGTCTCCCCCTTTGTCAATTTTAGTGACAAAACTATCAATACATATGGATTACAAAATAAATAAACTTTGTAGCTTCTCATCCAAATGCTTGATCTCCTTGGTTCTTCAACATTACTCAAAATCTTCGTCACTTCCAAGTACTCCAATGATTCCAAAAGTGTTCAACTTAGCATCATCGTTGTTGAAGATCCGTAGCTATAACAATGAGAAAACAGTTGCTCTCAATCATTGTTATACAGTGTCATAGTATCATTATACAACATCAAAGTCCAATTGTATCACAACTTTGACAACAATACTATGGTGATATGTATCACTCCCCCTTAGTCAATACTTTATCTCAATATGAAAACCACTCCCCCTTACATAATGATCCGTAAACCATATGTATTTGTAGTGTGAACTACACATTAATTCTCCCCCTTTTTGTCAAAATAAATTGGCAAATGTACGAAAACTAGTGGGATCCTCATGAAATTTTCATAGAGATACTTCATGACCAAAAGAGAACAACATACCAACTTGTTTAGATGCTATCAAATAGCCGAAACTAAATGCATTCATCAAGGAGCTTATAAAGATACAAGATAACCCCTACAATATTCCATAGCCACAGTCCCCACAAAGACTTAGCAATTAAGCACAAGTTCAATTAAGAACTCCCCCCCATAAAATGTCATTCCCGAAAGAACAACAAGAGCGACCTTACTTTTACAAGAAAAGAAGGATTTCTGTGGACATTAACAAATCACATGGAACATGAATTTGTATCCAAAAATCTCAATTGAATTAACCACAAGGAAAATGATCAATTCAATTGGCCATGCTCAACATAAGAGAACTTACAGAGCAACACAGTACATACACAAAGATGTGGATCAGGGAAAGACTAATACTGCGGAATAATCAAAGATTCATTCTATTTTTCATCACTATTTGCACAATGACATATAATAGACTTAATCTTTGAAAACAAAAGTTCATCCTTTCTTCCATCAATATTTGCATAATGACATAAAAGGCTTAACTTTTGTTGTCAAAAGTTCATTCTATCTGTTATCAATACTTTCATACCGACATATAATAGAGTTAACTTTTGAACAAATATGGGACAGTCAAGGTTCACGGACGTAAACAACATATCCCATAACAATTTGCAATATATGAAATCATAAAGATTAATACTGCAAAAATCATCTTCCAAATAAACTTTAGAATTTAAACAAATAAATCTAAAAATATTGCAAGATGACAAACGTTGGCAATAGCTATGTGTACTCACAATAATGGCTATTCCAAACCCTAGTTATCCTTTTAAAAACATAAGAATAAATTCTCATAAGAAGTTTTCTAGATATTGAGACCTCTGAAAAATTCTTTATCGTCCCTGAACTCCTTGTCGTCAACAGCCATGGGAATATAAGGTTCATGAAGAAAGGAGTCAATTCCAACAAACCTTTTGAACTGATGTCGAACCAGGGCCTTCTGAATTTCAAGAGTTATCAACATAATAGCCTTTATGTGTTGAATCTCCTTCCTTGTTTCCTTCAACTCTTCAAGAACATCAGAAAACTTCTGAGAATTTGAAGGAACAACTTTTGGCTTCCTCACATTCCTTCTTTTTCTTTTCAAAGTTGGAGGTAACGGAGATTTATCTTTTTACTTCATGATTGATGGCTTAACAATCATAATAATCAGAAGACATAATGCTTGGAGTATCCATACGTATGGAGTTGTGAGAGGAAATCATAAGATAATCTCAACAAGCAGTCTTATGATAAAAAGAGTTTCAAGAGAAGGAAAAAGGAATGTAGGGTTACGGAACCTTTTAAACACACAAGTTCACACACGCACAACTCTCAACCCTAAAGAGGGTAGAATTGACGAGAATAACCCCTTTTATTGACAAAACAGGGAAGTCCCTTCCAATATCAATTTAGATAAGAAAGCTGGAAGAATTCCAAACTTGCAAAGCACAGCAAAATTAAAAAGAGAAAGACAAAAACAATCTAAAACAATCCTCTTTTCTTAAAGCCAGAGGTATGCACACTCTTGTCTCTTTTTATCAGGCACATGAGACAAGATGCACCAACCAACACAATCAAGTTGTGCTGGGGTGAACAATAATCTGTCCACCATAACCCTTTTGAAAGCAATTCATAGAACCCTGTTTCAAAGAATGTTTAGACCATGATTTTTTCTGTAGAGATCTAGACTTTTCTTTGGAAACTAACTTCTTCAAAGAAGAGATGAATTTACATACCTCTGATGATTTTTGAACAAGTTTGAGCTTGTTTGCTAATCGATTCGCTCTTTGTTGAAGTTTGTTGACGTATCTTATTTTGTGTTTGTACTTGAAACACTTTGAAAATTCATGAACTTTAAGAGAACAATAAGAGCATGTCAAAATGGAAGATGATTTAGATGCCCGAGATGTGTAGGAAGCTAGACACATAATGGAACCTGAAAAATCAGAAAAAGAGTTTCCAGTAGAAACAGATAGATCCATTTTTTCTTCCAGACCGATTGATATTTCTTTTGAAAGAATACCAAGATTAATGTATGTATTGCTACAATTATTAAAATTAATATTTTCACAAAGAAGTGCAACACTTGACTTTTCGTCTTCATTAGAATCATAGTTGTCAGACATTTCATCAAGTGTTGCAGCTAGAACTTTGTTCCCAGTGTATTTTTTCCGATTTGGACACTCATTTGCAAAATGACCAAAACCTTTACACTTAAAGCACCGTGGCATATCCTCGTCATCAGTTTCATCAATATCCCTGTTTTTAGGAGGAACGCGATTATGTGGTTTAACTGATGACCTAGGTTTATCTCTGGAAAACTGTTTACTTCTCTTCAAAAGAAGATCCCTAAACTGTCTTTTGATCAACGAGACTGACTTGTCAAGATCTTCATCTGATGAATCAGCCTCAGAAAGATCATCTTCAGAGATGCAAACACTTTTACTTTTGTCAAGTATTTTAGTGTTCTTTTGTTCTTTGAAAACAACATCCTTTCCGGATTTGGATGTATGCTCATGATCAAAGATCTTTAGCTTTCCAACCAGAGTATTTATGGAAAGAGTTGCAAGGTTATTTCCCTCAATGATGGCATGCTTCTTAGAATCGTATCTGGATGGCAACGATCTAAGAATTTTCATCACAATGTCCTTTTCAGGAATAGTCTTACCCAACGCAAAAGATGCACTAACAATTTCAGACACTTTGTGATTAAACTCATCAAATGAATCTTCATCTGCCATACGAAGGTTTTCCAAATCAGAATTTAGGTTTTGAAGTCTAGCTTCCTTTTCACAGGTATTCCCTTCAAATACGGTTTCTAAGATATCCCAAGCATCTTTAGACCAGGTGCACGTAGTCACATGGTGCTGAAGATCTGGGGTAATGGCATGGATGATAGCATTTAACCCGTCATAATTTTGCTTAGCAGCGAGAATCTCGGTAGGATCATATGCACCAATATCCTTCGGAACAGTTACATCACCTTCTGCAACAACCGGAGGATTATAACTATTAACAACATAGGCCTATGATTGAAAATCACGTGCTTGAAGAAAGGCATGCATATCAATTTTCCACCATAAGTAATTTGAGCCATCGAAGACTAGTGGTACGTTTATAGAGATATCAGTTATGTCCATATTAAGATCGCTACAAACACAGACTTATAATGTCTTAAATGTGTTTGCCTGCTCTGATACTAATTGAAAAAGCGGGGGTACAACAACCACACCTAATATTTCGTTTGGCAATCTGAATAGACAAACTCCAATATACTTTCAAGAGAATAAACTAGATAGTCAGACTCAATCTAGAGAAAAGTATATCAAAGAGTTTATATCTCTATCTCTCAATTCCCGCAATATGCAAATAAGAATTTGCGAGCCCGATTGAATATAAGAGAAATAACTTGAACGGTACCAAAGACCAATGTTCAAGGATCAATCAATTTCAATCAACAACCAAAGGTTGGATTTACCAATTGATCGATAAAACGCATAACCTATGATATTTCAATTATATAATAACAAAATATAATGCGGAAAAGAAATAACACAGACACCAGAAGTTTTGTTAACGAGGAAACCGCAAATGCATAAAAACCCCGGGACCTAGTCCAGCTTTGAACACCACATTGTATTAAGCCGCTACAGACACTAGCCTACTACCAATTAACTTCGGACAGGAATGTAGTTGAGCCCTAATCAATCTCACACTGATCAAGGTACAGTTGCGCTCCTTACGTCTCTGAACCCCAGCAGGATTTTACGCACTTGATTCCCTTAGCTGATCTCACCCACAACTAAGAGTTTCTACGACCCAAAGTCGAAGACTTGATAAACAAATCTGTCTCACACAGAAAAGTCTATTGGAATAGATAAATCTGTCTCCCACAGAAATACCTACGAGTTTTAGATGTAGGTATTTCTGTGGGAGACAGATTTATCTATCCCAATAGACTTTTTTGTGTAAGACAGATTTGTTTATCAAGTCTTCGACTTTGGGTCGTAGCAACTCTTAGTTATGGGTTAGATCATCTAAGGGAATCAAGTGCGTAGAATCCTGCTGGGGTTCAAAGACGTAAGGAGCGCAACTGTACCTTGATCAGTGTGAGATTAATTAGGGCTCAACTACATTCCTGTCCGAAGTTAATTGGTAGTAGGCTAGTGTCTGTAGCGGATTAATACAGTGTGGTGTTCAAAGATGGACTAGGTCCCAGGGGTTTTCTGCATTTGCGGTTTCCTCGTTAACATAACTTCTGGTGTCTGTGTTATTTCTTTTCCGCATTATATTTTGTTATTATATAATTGAAATATCATAGGTTGTGCGTTATATCGATCAATTGGTAAATCCAACCTTTGGTTGTTGATTGAAATTGATTGATCCTTGAACATTGGTCTTTGGTACCGTTCAAGTTATTTCTCTTATATTCAATCGGGCTCGCAAATTCTTATTTGCTGATTGCGGATTGAATTGAGAGATAGAGATATAAACTCTTTGATATACTTTTCTCTAGATTGAGTCTGACTATCTAGTTGATTCTCTTGAAAGTATATTGGAGCTTGTCTATTCAGATTGCCAAACGAAATATTGGGTGTGGTTGTTGTACCCCCGCTTTTTCAAGAAGTATTGGTAAGTGAGGAATAAGATATCAAGAAAAACGGAAAGGAAAAATCTAAAACAAAAGTTGAGAAGGGAGATGGGAGGAAGTGATGATGAAACCTATAAATAGAACCAAGTATACGAAAAGTCACAACTTAATAGTTCTTTAAGCTTCGAAGAAGCCCAAATATCTCTAGAGAATCTTGAGGAAGATATAACGGAAGATTATCATGCATGGTAGGATACTGGCGGATGGGAAGATTCTAAGAAGTGATAGGATAGTAGCGAGGAGTACGAAGACGGGGGACTCCAGATGGGTAGAAAAGGATGCAGAGGACTTTGGAGCATCTTCTTCATATTAGTGATTCTTGTTTTGAATAAACTAGTCTGGCAAAAGAAATCCATGCTAGACTTAGTGTTAGAGCACTGCTCTGTCAAACTTGTAAGTTTTTATATCTCAAGCTTGTTATCAATGTTAGATGCCAAAAACTATATCTTGATTTACATTCCACTAAAATCAAGTCTTGGACTAGGATTAGAGTATGGTAGTTGACCATTAGACATCACTAAATAACCATCGGTGATTGAAGACTAAATATCAAATGAAGATATTTGTAGAACTTCATCGACAGATAGGTATACGAAGACTGAACCATCCTGTTACTCACGACATTTAACATTCTATTTTTATGAGACTATGTCGTATGATTTTAGTGGATGTCATATCGCAAAGAAGAAATTTTGAGTCAAGCTTGTCTTGATAAATCTTTCAAAATAGGATCCAAGCAATGGATGCTCATATATCCTTAACAATCTTGGTTACATATAATTTATTGCTATTTTTATTTCAAGTTGAACATTTGGAAATTGCCCAAGCAATGATATTTTGAAGAGGGATATCACAAGTAGTACGTATTCAATCTAGGTAGTTTAAGTCCTTATCAATTGTGATCAATAACCAGACTTGTTATTGTTCAATTTTTATCTTGAAAGATATATAGCAAGTTTCATACTTGGCAGAATTCGGATCCGCTTTATTTGGATATGACTAGATTGATCTTGGATATTGATTTGTGAGATCGTCCAAGAACTCTTCTACACAATCAGGTTCATGAAGTTTGTTAGTTTGGAGTATAACAAAAGAAGAGATAAATAATATTAGTTAACTAGCAGAAGAGACCTATATATGGACATAAAATCTTTCACGGAATGAGATTGTACTAGATTAAGATTACAAAATCGCACCTAAACATGTGCACATATTTGACAATTAGGATTCTATGAATTGAAATATTTTGTCTAGATAATGGAACAATCATAAAAACCTAGTTTAACGCTTTTACACAGTAACAACTGCAGATGATCTCGGCCTTAAATACATATCAATATACTTTCTCCAAGAAGATGACGAATAAGAGAAACGGGAAAAGCCACTCCCGCAAGCACTTGTACATTATCACATTAACAACAAGAACAATGTTGCTTAATATCTCAAAAGCACTTTGTACACTACCTTTTAAATCATTCTCAGAAGAAACAATTACTTCCACACATACTGAAACACTTTATATTTAGATAGTCACAGGTTTCCATGATCTAAGGGAATATTTCTCTTACTAACAAAACCTAATATTTCGAGTTCATAATGAAATGCAGAAAACGTCAAAATAGGAAAACTTATATACGAACCATTTTCTCTTAATGACATCAAGTTCGATACAAGTTTGGAAATTATATACTACATATATAACAAACGAACTAAATCTCAAGTGGAGTCACAAGTTCGTTGAAACTTGTGGTAGAATATACTTGAACCTTCAACTATTGGGGCAATGGGGTTCACAACAAAAGAAATACTCTCGTGGTTGCTTTAGTTTTGAAATCTTACATGCTATAATTTCTTTGTTTAGTCAACATTAGGCGCTCGGCATATCTAAACTTAACATCTCCGGACTAGCATTGGAATAACCAAAAACGAAAAGCAATGAACTTCCTTCCACTATCCTTTACCACCATGGACAATATTTGAAGAAAATCAACATGGGTAGCGTATTGGAGCCATTTAAGATAGAATTTGTGTAGTTGCCTACCAATCAATATCCTCATGAAGTATGAATTTTCCTCTGACCACTTTTACAACAGTTATAGTAGGATCCGATCGGTTAGCAGTTTGATAACTGAGTTTCGTTTTTCCTCTAGCTTAAATATAAATCTTTTAATTAGTTAGAGGAATTTTGATCGAAATTTTTCTCTGAGTCGACAAATATCCGCTGTCAAACAAAGAAAAGTTAGATAAATAAAATATAATATAGTTTTCTTCTCTCCGATAAAAATAATATTCAAGACAAAGTGATATTCTTGTTTGGGGATGAAAGACATGGACATGATATTTTTATTTCAAGAACAAAATTATACAGTACCTCAACCCGAAACCACCCCTCATCCAAATAGGGATAGTCTGCGTGGTGTGCAAATCGCATGACCGTAGTGTGCAAACTGAAAAGACGAGGGTACCCAAATATACCTCAATCTAAAACTTTTCCACCTATAGGTCCTTTCTCCGAAAGTGATTGTCTATGGACTGAATTGAGACAATACAAATAATCGGTTCACACTTCGTGTGATCGTCTATGGATACGAGATCGAGACAATATGAAAACAAGATAACTTGTCTGATTGATTATGGATACAAGATCGAGACAATACAACAACAAAGTATGTTTACTTGATAATTGGTTCGGACTTAACCAAACACAATAGGATTGCTATCAAGTAAATAGGAATTAACGTTTGTTTATTTTACTTCTAATTATAATAAAAACAATTATAATTGCGGAAATAGAAAAGTAAAAGACACAGCAAGATTTTGTTAACGAGGAAACCGCTAATGCAGAAAAACCCCGGGACCTTGTCCAGAATTGAATACTCTCGAGATTAAGCCGCTATACAAAATCAAAACCAACTTCGTATAGTTGAGACCAAGCAACTAAACCTATAGTTCACCTAGTTCCATCTGTATCCCTGCGCCTCCAACTTGCAGTAAGTCACGCACTTGGAACAATTCCTTTGGTTCGTATTCCAAACAGTAAAGGAATAACAAATCTGTTCAGTATCAACTCTTTTCAATCAAGTGATATGAGTTTGACAAAAGGCTCTTCCGTTTATCCCAATAAACTCCTTTGTCAGGTCGTTAGATCTATCTTTTCAACAACTACCAAAGTAATTGTTAAGACTATGCAATCAATACTTCGAATCACAAAGAAACGTATTGATGCCGATCTACTCAACTAATATATCAAGATTATCACAAAGATAAATCGATTATAGTTGGATCCGCAACCGATCAAGTTTTGTGCACACCAAAGATTATGAACCCAAATCAGAAATCTTCTTTGCCTTCAAATCTTCTTAGATCTTCAATAAACACCTACACACAATCAACTTGAATCTCTTGTGATCAATCACACACAGAACGGAGTCTGTTAACAATGAATTATCACAAGACGTCTTTAGATCTACAAACAATCTAAAGATCTCTGATAAGCACGTAAGTGTGACGCATTTTCACCCATAACTACATTATCTAAGACTCATTTTATTTCTAATAAAGTTGTTTTAAGTCTTTTCTAGGGAATAAGCTCTTGCGGAAAAATTGGCTCGAAAAGTGGTGTTTTACACCCCAGGATAGAGTACTAAAGGCACCCCAGAAATGCACCGGAAGCACCCAAAAATGTGTCGGAGGAACCCCGAAAAAATTACTATCTACGCCCAAAAATTACTATTTGCACCCCATAAGACAAGTGCTAAAGGGACACCCGTGCAGGATTAGGGGGAGGACATATTCTTCTCATATTAAAAAAAATATTTTTGGCGGGAAAATATTCCCTTTCACTGGCAGAATTTCAATCGGATGTTTGGACGTGATTTAGTGAGATTCAATCCCTGAAACTTAGTGGGTAGACGTGATATGACTATAGAAATCTAGTATGGGTGATTTTATCGATCAAATTTTGCTAGATAACTTGTTTTAATCCAAACAGGGAGTTGGAGGAAAAACATGAGCTTGCACGAGTTGTGAGAAATTTAAACGTGTACTGCACGTGTTTGGAAGACTCAATAGATATCCTGGAGCGTGAAGAAGGTATAGAATGAAAGAAATACAGCTGCCTGCGCGTGAAAGATCAAAAAATGGAAATTATTGCCGTGAGAATAAAAATAATAAAGAGAAGATTTTTTGAAGTTATGGAGGATATTTTATGCATATTTCGGGTATAAATAGATTACCCAGGTCATATAGAAGGGGTGTAGAGAGTTTGGGGTCGAGAGGAGAGCTCAGGAGGCGTGAATCAAGAGTTTTCAGAACTCTGTTGTTGCTGCTGCTGCTGCTCGTGAAGAACAGGGAAACAACGACGGTTTCTTCAACTGGTTGTAACAGTTTCTTCAACTGGTTTGCAACATTTGTCTTCGTTGTAACAGTTTCTTCAACTGGTTTGCAACATTTATCTTCATTGTAACAGTTTCGTCATCCTCTTCTGCAACATTTATCTTCAGATTTGTAACGATTATCTTCATCATAACAGTTTAGAGTTGAAACAGTCGGTCTGTAACGCAGCTGTGCTGTTGCAGATTTCCTGTTTCATTATTTTCTCTTCTTGTAAACACTTTTTGAGCCATGAATACATATTTTGAGTGTGTTTTCGACATGATGAGTTAAACCCCAACACTGGGACGACGGAGGAGGCCGAACTTCATACATGGGTAAATTTATTTTTATTCTTTTTATGACCTTTGTATTAAAATTAATTGAAATATGATTTTAATAAATTGGTTGTCATTTGATTAGATGGGTCATGCTTAGCTTAGGTGATTTGATGTCCCATGCTTAACATTTACAATCAATGTTTTGAGAATCTACCTTGGAAAAAATAGAGTCCATGTTTATATTTCTTGAGCTAAATTTGTTGAGAATAAATAAGTGAACCTTATATTATAAAGATTGGCTAAATCCTTAGTCCAAGTACCTCTCGCCCATTGTTAAATATCTTTGTATATATTTATTTAGTATTTTTAAAAACTTTAATCTCTACAAATCCGAGTGAACGACAACCTCATTTCTTACCACTATCTAAAATTACATCAATTTTTGGCGCCGCCGACGCGGATTTGTTTTTAGATTTAGAGTTTTTTTTTAGATTTTTACTCTTTTGTTCTTTTTTACGTTTCTTGGGTATTTGTCTTTTTGTTGCAGGTTTTGAATCAAAGAGGAATTGGAGACGAAAGACCTGGGGGATTAAAAGATAGACAAAGCGAAAAGAACGGAGAAAAGACGAAGATACTTTATTTTATTTTTTATTTTTATTTTTAATTAGATTTTATTTTTATTTTTAGATTTTTTTTTATTATTTTATTTTTAGATTTTATTTTTTTAGAAATTGTAAATAAGACTTTATTTTTGTATTTTATTTTTATTTTTGGAACATTAAACATTGGACTTTAATTATTTTTTAAGCCCTACAGAAGGGTAAAATTTTAAATAGAAACTGTTTGCAGGGAAGGACGACGATTACGATATCGTCTCGGCCCCTCGGGTTCGTACATGACATAGGAGTCGTGGCCCGAGTCGACTACAACCGTTTCATCGCCCGTCTGGTACGGGAGGTAAGCTTCTAAACACCCGCGAATCCCCTGTCAGCGGGTTTACTGTCTTCCTTAAGGTGCATATATGTTGAGGTTTTGAATACGGACTTTAATTTCCTAGTAAAGGGCAAGGCCAGACCATACAAGATAAGGGTTCGGATTTCATCACCATTCTCTTCTTGCCCGCCTTAGGAACACATAACCTACGCGAACCCAAGCTTAAAATACTGATTAGAACGAGACCGATATGGTAACGAGCTTGTAGGAAAGTCATTCAAAGGGAAGTATTGGGTATCTTATTAGCTTAACTCAAAAGTTCAGGAAGATTACTGTGAGTCGACTAGAGCCGCCCTAACGGGAAACGTTGTCAAAGAGGTGGGGGTATCAAAGCTCCTCTGAGCTTCCCCTACTTCTCTTCGACTCACTTTATTCGGATCGATTTAGAGAGGTCTGCTAAAACGATACCTAGTTTCCTTTTGGAGGAATAGAAGCTGGTCTAGAAACAATCTAAGGGAGCCATCATTCTTGTTGTTTGCTAGATTTTATAGGTTTGATTTGGTCGAGACAGCCTTGTTTGTGATTGTGTAGAATTCCTCTGTAGTTTGTATTTTCGGGGTGATGAATCCTTTTCAGCAGACGCCACCTGAGATGACGTTACGAGAGTATATGCGTAGAAATTCTCATTATCAGGAGACGTCATCTAAAATAACTCTTTGTGAATATATGCAAGGGAAACGACATTGGGATGTTCCAACGGTAAGCGAGCAATCACATCTAATGATCTACGAGAAGTATTATAAACACAGACCGCCTAGTTTGGAACAAAGATTAAGAATTCTTGAATGCCAGAAATTATATTATGATGAGGAGGAGGATATTTGATAGACGCATTTATGTGTCTATTTTCATCTCTATTGTGTATATTGTTAGTACCCATTTTTGTACTAATGTTGGTATTTTATCCCTTTGTAGGTATTTTTGGGGAATAAACATTTTTGGGAAAATCGGCTCGAAAAGTTGTCTAAATGCACCCCAAGGGACAAGTGTTATACGGACTCCAGCAGCGGATAAGGGGCACCCATGTCTATGTGTAGCCCAAATTCATCTTTAGTACCCATCTTCATCATTTGAAAATAAATTTTTGGCGGTAAATATTTTTCTTTACTGGCAGATTGGTTGATCGAATTTCTGATGATTTTTAAGGCGATTCAAGGGCTGATTTTCGTTGGGTTAACTCTGTTAAGGATAAACAAGTATGGTATGAGCTGTAGAATCGATTAAACAGGGATAGAAATCAGTGTTGGAGCAAAACAGGGAGAATTCACAATTTGAGTTATTTTCGGTTTACAAAAGAATTTGTGAAGAGTTTACGGCAAGATAGGAGTGTATGGAGTCCTTATTCAGTCCTGGGAGAGTTTAAGAGAGTTTGGAAACCAAGTTGACGCGTAAAGAGGGAAGAAAAATCCCGTAACTTGAGGAGAAAAAAACCCGAGAATATGTATGGATTAACTCGAGAGATTTTGTGTTTGGTGGATATATATAGGTTGATTCGAGTCATATTAAGGAGTACGAACAATTTGGGGGAGTTTGGAGAAGTTTAGAGCTATAGAGAAGCGAGAAAAAAAATCAACAGAGTCGAGTTCAGAAACTTTCCTGCTGCTGCTGCGAAGAAAAAGACGAAGAACATTAGACCCTCAGAGTCAGTCGCAGAGGCAGACTTATTTTCAGTGACAACGAGTTACGGTCGCATCTTCCTGCAGTCACAGAAGCTCTTCAGCAACAACTCGGACTTCTGTTTTAGACCTTCAGTAACTACAGAATCCGCTTCTTAGCACTTTTCACTCTTTTAATCAACTTTTGAACACCAAATATGTATTTTGAGCAAGTGGTTAATATGAGGAGCTAAACCCCTTAGCCGAGGCGACGGAGGAAGCCATTGTTCCATGAAAAGTGGTATAATTCTATTTTAATTATTTATTGCAATTATTTTACATGATTATTTGCATAGAACTTAAAAGAAAAATTGGTTTTTATTGAGTAGTTGTGAAGTGTTTTGATGGGACATGCTTAGTTTTAATACTTTTGATGTTTCATGCTTCGTGCTTACAATTATTACTTCAAAAATCTATTAGAGGCAAATATTAGAATCACTTTAAAGAAGAATATTGCATGAATATTGATTAGAGTTTATCAATTAATTGGTCAATGGTGGAATCCAAAGTCTCGGTATTTTCTTATTATTGTCAAAACAATTCTATTTAATTTTCGAAAATCCTTCACAAGTTCGAGCAACGAACCTTTTTACCACTACAACTATAAAACGACATCAATAATACTGACGAAGAATCTGAAATATGTAGGCATAGTGATCAGGAAACTATTAATCCAATTGAGCTTTCTAACGATGATATTATTTCTATTTCAAATCCAAATAATTTTTATGATTATTCACCTATTCAAAAGGACGAGGATTTGATTAGGGATACCACCGTTTTAGACGATGTAGTTTTTCCTTTTAATTACGAAGCTGATAGTGGTTTAGAGGAACGGGTTTATTCTAAAAATGCTGTTTTAGAGTCTTGCGACTTAGAAACAATAGTCTTAGACGAAGAAGATAGACCCGTAGAGATGAGTAAAGATACACTACCTGATAATAACTTAGAAAAATCAATTGACCATTTCCAAGAATCTGATGATCTAGAAATTAGGGAGATTGTGACTAGTCTTTTAGAGACACTGAAAACTCTAAGTTTGGGGGTGATTATCACTTTCCTAGTGCCTTATCTTTAACTCTCAGAAAGTCCCCTCACTTAGGACTTGATATCTGTGCCTCAACCATTTTACAAGATTACCTTCATACTCGTTTTCCCGAACCTAATGATGTCCAGGAAGAAGTTCAGTCGTTAGAAACCCATCCTCTGGTTGATGTGGTTTGCCCAGGCTTTGATACCCAGATTGACTTTGTTTTCCCACCAAATAGTTTTCTTCCGACTGTGGGAACGTTTATATTTCCAATGTGTCGAATATTAAGTTCTGAGTCTAAGCCTAAGTACTTTAGGTTAAAAGAATCGACACATTTACTTAATAATGACCACTACTCTCATTGTGGTCAATTATGTAAGTCAAATCTGATTGACTTAGAGGATCCTCAGTTATTTAGGTTATTATTGTGTGCTTCTAAGTTCCTATTTGAGTTTTTCCAGACTTTAGGACTTAATGATTCAGATCCCACCTATGAGGAAATGCAGCCAATGAAAATAATTTATCTAGACCCTTTCATAGAACCTGAACCTGAACCGCAGTTAGCGATAGTTATCAGGAAACTAGGTAAGGTCATGCGATACTTGTTCACTTTCTTGGCTTATTGTTGTTTCCTATGGTCAGCACAATTTGGTTTTGAAGACCCACAGTTATTCCGACTACTGTTATACGATCCGAGGTGACTAATCCTTTCCAATGTCTGGCTGAAGACTTTAAACTTAGCACTTCTTGGGAGATAACCCATGCTTATGCGTTGACTACGGTAATATCCTTCCTCACTTCCTTTAAGTAGTAACAGTTTCTCCTTGTTCAGGTTTTTAATTTCATCTTTATAACATTGAGGACAATGTTAGATTTAAGTGTGGGGGAGTGATTAACTTTTTGTTTATTTTAGGAGTTTCCTTATCATATTATGACCAGCTGTTGAGCGGGTCTACCTTAGGAATTTACTTTTATGATCAGCTGTTAAGCGGGTCATCAAAAAAAAAAAAAAAAATGATATGACCAGCTGTGGAGCGGGTCTATTATTTTTGTTTTCTTATGACCAGCTGTTGAGCGGGTCTTTCTCTATGTTACACAAATGACCAAACAAAAAAAATAAAAAAAAATGATATGACCAGCTGTGGAGCGGGTCTATTATTTTCTTATGACCAGCTGTTGAGCGGGTCTATTCTTTTGATTCACATGACCAGCTGTTGAGCGGGTCTCTCTTGGTGTTACGCAAATGACCAGCTGTTGAGCGGGTCTTGAGGTTTTGCTCGAGGACTAGCAAAATGTAAGTGTGGGGGAATTTGATAAGTACGTAAGTGTGACGCATTTTTACCCATAACTACATTATCTAGGACTCATTTTATTTCTAATAAAGTTGTTTTAAGTCTTTTCTAGGGAA
>JAJJMB010004170.1:2994204-3022940 GCA_023531105.1 Papaver atlanticum | reverse complement strand
CCTTTTGGAGGAATAGAAGCTGGTCTAGAAACAATCTAAGGGAGCCATCATGCTTGTTGTTTGCTAGATTTTATAGGTTTGATTTGGTCGAGTCAGCCTTGTTTGTGATTGTGTAGAATTCCTCTGTAGTTTGTATTTTCGGGGTGATGAATCCTTTTCAGGAGACGCCACCTGAGATGACGTTACGAGAGTATATGCGTAGAAATTCTCATTATCAGGAGACGTCATCTAAAATAACTCTTGGTGAATATATGCAAGGGAAACGACATTGGGATGTTCCAACGGTAAGCGAGGAATCACATCTAATGATCTACGAGAAGTATTATAAACACAGACCGCCTAGTTTGGAACAAAGATTAAGAATTCTTGAATGCCAGAAATTATATTATGATGATGAGGAGGATAGTACTGAAGAAGAATCTGAAATATGTAGGCATAGTGATCAGGAAACTATTAATCCAATTGAGCTTTCTAACGATGATATTATTTCTAGTTCAAATCCAAATAATTTTTATGATTATTCACCTATTCAAAAGGACGAGGATTTGATTAGGGATACCACCGTTTTAGACGATGTAGTTTTTCCTTTTAATTACGAAGCTGATAGTGGTTTAGAGGAACGGGTTTATTCTGAAAATGTTGTTTTAGAGTCTTGCGACTTAGAAACAATAGTCTTAGACGAAGAAGATAGACCCGTAGAGATGAGTAAAGATACACTACCTGATAATAACTTAGAAAAATCAATTGACCATTTCCAAGAATCTGATGATCTAGAAAGTAGGGAGATTGTGACTAGTCTATTTAGAGACACTGAAAACTCTAAGTTTGGGGGTGATTATCACTTTCCTAGTGCCTTATCTTTAACTCTCAGAAAGTCCCCTCACTTAGGACTTGATATCTGTGCCTCAACCATTTTACAAGATTACCTTCATACTCGTTTTCCCGAACCTAATGATGTCCAGGAAGAAGTTCAGTCGTTAGAAACCCATCCTCTGGTTGATGTGGTTTGCCCAGGCTTTGATACCCAGATTGACTTTGTTTTCCCACCAAATAGTTTTCTTCCGACTGTGGGAACGTTTATATTTCCAATGTGTCGAATATTAAGTTCTGAGTCTAAGCCTAAGTACTTTAGGTTAAAAGAATCGACACATTTACTTAATAATGACCACTACTCTCATTGTGGTCAATTATGTAAGTCAAATCTGATTGACTTAGAGGATCCTCAGTTATTTATGTTATTATTGTGTGCTTCTAAGTTCCTATTTGAGTTTTTCCAGAATTTAGGACCTAATGATTCAGATCCCACCTATTAGGAAATGCAGCAATGAAAATAATTTATCTTGACCCTTTCATAGAACCTGAACCTGAACCGCAGTTAGCGATAGTTATCAGGAAACTAGGTAAGGTCATGCGATACTTGTTCACTTTCTTGGCTTATTGTTGTTTCCTATGGTCAGCTCAATTTGGTTTTGAAGACCCACAGTTATTCCGACTACTGTTATACGATTCGAGGTGACTAATCCTTTCCAATGTCTGGCTGAAGACTTTAAACTTACCACTTCTTGGGAGGTAACCCATGCTTATGTGTCGACTACGGTAATATCCTTCCTCACTTCCTTTAAGTAGTAACAGTTTATCCTTGTTCATGTTTTTAATTTCATCTTTATAACATTGAGGACAATGTTAGATTTAAGTGTGGGGGAGTGATTAACTTTTTGTTTATTTTTAGGAGTTTCCTTATCATATTATGACCAGCTGTTGAGCGGGTCTACCTTAGGAATTTACTTTTATGATCAGATGTTGAGCGGGTCATCAAAATTTTTTTTTTTTTTTTTGATATGACCAGCTGTGGAGCGGGTCTATTATTTTTGTTTTCTTATGACCAGCTGTTGAGCGGGTCTTTCTCTATGTTACACAAATGACCAAAAAAAATAAAATATTTTTTTTTTTGATATGACCAGCTGTGGAACGGGTCTATTATTTTCTTATGACCAGCTGTTGAGCGGGTCTATTCTTTTGATTCACATGACCAGCTGTTGAGCGGGTCTCTCTTGGTGTTACGCAAATGACCAGCTGTTGAGCGGGTCTTGAGGTTTTGCTCGAGGACTAGCAAAATGTAAGTGTGGGGGAATTTGATAAGCACGTAAGTGTGACCCATTTTCACCCATAACTACATTATCTAGGACTCATTTTATTTCTAATAAAGTTGTTTTAAGTCTTTTCTAGGGAATAAGCTCTTGCGGAAAAATTGGCTCGAAAAGTGGTGTTTTACACCCCAGGATAGAGTACTAAAGGCACCCCAGAAATGCACCGGAAGCACCAAAAAATGTGTCGGAGGAACCCCGAAAAAATTACTATCTACGCCCAAAAATTACTATTTGCACCCCATAAGACAAGTGCTAAAGGGACACCCGTGCAGGATTAGGGGGAGGACATGTTCTTCTCATATTAAAAAAAATATTTTTGGCGGGAAAATATTCCCTTTCACTGGCAGAATTTCAATCGGATGTTTGGACGTGATTTTGTAAGATTCAATCCCTGAAACTTAGTGGGTAGACGTGATATGACTAAAAAAATCTAGTATGGGTGATTTTATCGATCAAATTTGGCTAGATAACTTGTTTTAATCCAAACAGGGAGTTGGAGGAAAAACATGAGCTTGCACGAGTTGTGAGAAATTTAAACGTGTACTGCACGTGTTTGGAAGACTCAATAGATATCTTGGAGCGTGAAGAAGGTATATAATGAAAGAAATACAGCTGCATGCGCGTGGAAGATCAAAAAATGGAAATTATTGCCGTGAGAATAAAAATAATAAAGAGAAGATTTTTTGAAGTTATGGAGGAGATTCGATGCATATTTCGGGTATAAATAGATTACCCAGGTCATATAGAAGGGGTGTAGAGAGTTTGGGGTCGAGAGGAGAGCTCAGGAGGCGTGAATCAAGAGTTTTCAGAACTCTGTTGTTGCTGCTGCTGCTGCTCGTGAAGAACAGGGAAACAACGACGGTTTCTTCAACTGGTTGTAACAGTTTCTTAAACTGGTTTGCAACATTTATCTTCGTTGTAACAGTTTCTTCAACTGGTTTGCAACATTTATCTTCATTGTAACAGTTTCTTCATCCTCTTTTGCAACATTTATCTTCAGATTTGTAATGATTATCTTCATCATAACAGTTGAGAGTTGAAACAGTCGGTCTGTAACGCAGCTGTGCTGTTGCAGATTTCCTGTTTCATTATTTTCTCTTCTTGTAAACACTTTTTGAGCCATGAATACATATTTTGAGTGTGTTTTCGACATGATGAGTTAAACCCCAACACTGGGACGACGGAGGAGGCCGAACTTCATACATGGGTAAATTTATTTTTATTCTTTTTATTACCTTTGCATTAAAATTAATTGAAATATGATTTGATTAAATTGGTTGTCATTTGATTAGATGGGTCATGCTTAGCTTAGGTGATTTGATGTCCCATGCTTAACATTTACAATCAATGTTTTGAGAATCTACCTTGGAAAAAATAGAGTCCATGTTTATATTTCTTGAGCTAAAATTGTTGAGAATAAATAAGTGAACCTTATATTATAAAGATTGGCTAAATCCTTAGTCCCAGTACCTCTCGCCCATTGTTAAATATCTTTGTATATATTTATTTAGTATGTTTAAAAACTTTAATCTCTACAAATCAGAGTGAACGACAACCTCATTTCTTACCACTATCTAAAATTACATCAATCTCATGTCGAAACTTCGATCTAGTTTGAGTGAATCTTATATCAGAAGAGAACATTCTCAAGCATAAACAAACTAGGTGAAATCAAAGTTCAACAACAGTTAGTGATCAAATCAATCGAAAACTAATGATAAACTGCAATTATCTAGTTTCCCACCAACGGTACTCGTAGAGCTTCCCAATCCCAAAGAAGTCTTTAAAACGAGCGGTCGTAAGAGATTTCGCCTAATTAGGGTACTTTCTCTCCGAATATACGGCTCCACTAATAACAACACAACTAGGTAGTTTTGCTGGCTCTTAGGATTAGTTTGCTTGAAATGCAAACTTCAATATTTATCGACCAAGGAAGTTTGGACACCAAGGAATTTCAAAAACCGAATATTCTCAAAGATATGCAATAAGGGAAAAAACGATTTTCATAATTCCTGGAAATGCACTGTCAAAATATTGACCGAAAATATCAGTAGAAAATCTCCAACTAGTAAATGCACATTACTAATTTTTATTTTCTAAAGAGAAATTAAAAGCATATAAAACTAAAAACCTTAATTAAAAGATTCTCAATTTATTTCGATCCGGGATTCTCCTTTAGCTATTAAGGAATATCTTTGAACAATAAAAGGTAAGAATTATTGCACGTGTTCAAAGTATGTCGACATCTTTACTTTATAAATCCTTTTTCATATTTACAATCTTGGAACCGATTTTCCACACTTCCAAACGAGTTTAGAATTGGTTCATCTGACTTCCAAGAACTATGTGATTGATTATCCTATCAAATCATCAATCATGGGTTTCGCGGTTCTACCAAAACAAGTTTCGGTTCTACCTCAATATGGGTACTAAAATTAGTTACGCTAGTTACCAAAACTTGGTTGACTAGGTACTAGGATCGGTTCCCACATATATATGGTGTCTAACTTGTATTTCTTGCACATGTTCATAGGATCGGTTCCCCAATAACTAAAAACTTATTGCACCTCTTACAAGGATCGATTCCCCTTTTCTTGTGATTGGTTGCACCTCTTACAAGGATCGGTTCCCCAATGTCTAGAGTTGGTAATACCAATTACAACAAATCGATCATACCATCTCAGGTGATTACTTAAGATCGGTTTCACTAATAAAAGTCATACCAATACAAAAGTCAGGCCTTGTGAATAGTTTTACCAAGATACATAAACAAGTTATGAGCGGTTATACTAAACACACATATTGGTAATCCAAAGATTTGCAATGAATAACAATACCAATAAGCCTAGCGATTTCCTTTCGATTCAAACACAAGTTTATGAATTGTACTTCCTTTAAACGAATGTAAAACATTGTTTCCTAGGACGAAATCTCCACCCATATACCCATACATAATCACAATAGCATTCATACGATTATGTCGATGTCTTATATACGAAGTTCAAAAGATAGACGTTATACTTCGTATTGTAATTCCTTAATACTATGTCTAACTAGAGTATAATCATTCACAGCTTCGCAGTTATGTTTTCAATATGCACGACTTGAAAGACACGTTAGAAATAAAGCAGTTCAAGTCAAATATTACTAACCTCAAGTGGAAGGATGATGTCGTCGTTGTAGCTCTTTACTTCTTTACATTCTTCAAGTCTTCACGTAATACTTGTAAGTCTCATATCCTAGTAACTTTCTAGCAAACTTATATGAAGTTGACTCTAGTAAATAATCAAGCGACTCTTTAAATGAGTTTTGATTCACTAAAATATGACAACCAAACTTGACATACCAACGCTTGGTGGGTTCAACCGAGCTATGCTCTAATAATCTCCCCCTTTGTCAGTTTTAGTGACAAAACTCTTACATCGTATGGATAAACAAATTACAAGAATTCATTACACATACGCTTGATTCAGAAATTCAACAGCACAATAACTTGTATACATTCAATCCATAAATGTCACTGTTGACATTATAATAACAAAGCTAATACTCCCCCTAAAGGTAAGATAGGTAGATTTTCAATCCGCACGTCTTTGTTATTCTCATCATCATATGATATGTTACTCCCCCTTAGTCTATGCTTTCCTCTTTCGTTAGATATAATGTTTAAGCACCATTGTCCTTTCCCTTAGTGATACCAAATCAATATCAAATCACTTGTTTACTCCATATATTTCTCCCCCTTTTTGTCACAAAATGACAAAGGTACGAGCAAATAAAGGACAAACCAAAAGGATCTTACAAATTTCAAAAGACTTGCAACCTATAAGAGTTAAGCACGAGGGTTCCACACACCATTTTTGATAACCAATATCAAAACCGAAACTACAAAGTAATTTTGTTTTGATATGTTACCAAGGAAACAATTTCCCGAAGCAATTTTACCTAATAGTTTAGCAAACCAAAAATCGACTAAGTACCTTAGTTCCTTTGCTAAACCGATTGTACAAATACAATCGCTTGTTCGATAAGACCAAAATAAAGATCAGAATTAACTCTATTTTTCTCATCAGGTTCTAGTTATTCTCATCAATAAGTTAGACCTTTCAATTTTAAACAAGACAAGTACTAGGTTAGTTAACTAGCATTTCTTGTTAAGGCATTCGATTAGACTTGAATAACCGAAACCTCTACTTTGATAAGTCTAACTAAGATAAGAATTAACTTAGTTTCTCTTATCCGGAATCGAATTGGACTAAACAATTCATCCCGAAAACTCTTTTGTTAAGCCATAAACAATTCATACAAACCAAATAAATCAACTTGCATAATTATTTACCTCAACCGGAAGCAATTGAAACAAACATAGACATTATAGTACCGCAATTGCACCGAAATTTTGTAAGCCTGAACAATTGATACCAAACAATAAAGAAGGATAACAATAGTTTTTCTTAACCAGAAACAATTGAATCACACACACATCCATACACAAATAATGGAATAAACATCAATTGTACCGAATTTTTGTTAAGCAAAAGCAATAAATATATGCAATAAAATCAGGCTTTTCTTAAATAGGAAAACGATTAACTAACAAATTCGTAACCTCAAATTCCACATCCTCTTCTCCCCTTAAGATATATCACTAAGCGCCAGTTCAAGATAGAACTCTCCCTTGTTGTGTTGTCATCTGTTAGAGCATAGCTCGGTTGAACCCACCAAGCGTTGGTATGTCAAGTTTGGTTGTCATATTTTAGTGAATCAAAACTCATTGAGTCGCTTGGTTATATACTAGAGTCAACTTCGTATAGGTTATCTTGAAAGTATTAGGATATGAGACTTACAAGTATTACATGAAGACTTGAAGAATGTGAAGAAGTATGGAGCTACAACGATAACATCATCCTTCCTCTTGAGGTTAGTAATATTTGACTTGAACTGTTTCATTCCCTAACGTATCTTTCAAGTCGTGCATATTGAAAACATAACTGCGAAGCTGTGTATGATACTCTAGTTAGACATAGTATTAAGGAATTGATGTGAGTTTTAATTGTAGTGAAAGTGGTGGTAATAGGATTCGATTCTCGAACTTGTGAAGGATTCTTTTAGACTCAAATTAACTAAAATAAAATTGTATCAAATTATAAAAAAGACACCGAGACTTTGGATTCCACCATTGACCAATTATTTGATAAATTCTAATCAATATTCATGCAATATTTTTCTTTAAGTTGACTCTAATATTTGCCTCTAATATGGTTCTTGAAGTAATAATTGTAAGCACGAAGCATGAAACATCAAAAGTATTAAAACTAAGCATGTCCCATCAAAACACTTCACAACTACTCAATAAAAACCAATTTTTCTTTTAAATTCTATGCAAAAAATCATGTAAAATAATTGCAATAAATAATAAAAATAGAATTATACCACTTTTCATGGAACAATGGCTTCCTCCGTCGCCTCGGCTAAGGGGTTTAGCTCCTCATATTAATCTCTTGCTCAAAATATATCTTTGGTGTTCAAAAGTTGATTAAAAGAGTGAAAAGTTCTAAACAGCGGGTTTTGTAACTAATATAAGTGTTACAGAACCTATTTCTAACGAGAAACTGTTGCGAAGTGAAGATAACTGTTGGAAAAATTGTTACAAAAGGTTTAAAGTTTGAAAGTTACGGTCACAGAATATGCGACTGTCTTTTTCTGCTGTTTATGTTCTTCGTCTTCTCCGGCACAGTTTGCACCAGCAGAAACGTGTTTTCTTCCAATGATTTTTCTAGCTTCTCTAAGGCTCTAAACTTCCCCTCACTTCTTCCTTTTCTTCCTAGGACCCTAACCAACCCTTTTATACATAGTAGAGCAAAGAAAATTCGAGAATAAACTTGGTTTTTTCCTCCACAGCAAGTTGCGATATTTCCCTTTTCTTTTTTCTGTTTCACGTGCATTCGATCAATCAAAGCTGTCCAAACTCCTCCCTTGATATAAACAAGTCTTTAATAAGAGTTTCCTTCCTCTTCTTCACGTAAATTTCCAAAAATAAACCAAGAAGCTTCCCAAAAATAGAACGTGATATTTTAACCATTTTTCACTTCCAATTCGAGTTCTAGCCACTTTGGATCCATTCCAACACCCTTACCTTGCCTGTTAGGTCCATAGGAACAAACCCAATCAAATTCAGCCCTTTAATCTCCATAAAAATCGATCAAAAATTCATCCACAAAATCGCCTGTGTAAGGAAGAAATTCCCGCCATTTTTGTTTATTTGAAAACGTGAAGAAATTTGTCCTCCCCTTATCCAGACTCGGTCTGTGCTTAGCAGCTTCCTGAAAATGGGTTACCCCTTATCCAAAGTGAGAGTCCGAATAGCAAATGTCCTCCCATGAGCCTTTAACAACTTTTCGAGCCAATTTTGCCGCAAAAGCCTATTTCTCCATAAACACCTACAAAGGGATAAAATACCAAAATTAGTACAGAAATGGGTACTAACAGTATACACAAAAGAGATGAAAATAGACACATAAATGCGTCTATCAGGAATACAATACGAGGTTTATTGCTTAACCATTAAACTTTGTATATAAGACATCAACATGATCATATGAATGCTATTGTGATTATGTATGGGTATGAGTGAAGATTTCATCCTAGGAAACAGTGTTTTACATTCGTTTAAAGGAAGTAAATTCATAAACTTGTTTTGTGAATTGAAAGGGAAATCGCTAGGCTTATTGGTATTGTTATTCATTGCAAATCTATTTTGAATTACCAATATGTGTGTTTAGTATAACCGCTCATAAACTTGTTTATGTATCTTGGTAAAACTATTCACAAGGCCTGACTTATGTATTGGTATGACTTTTATTAGTGAAACTGATCTTAAGTAATCACTCAAGATGGTATGATCGATGCCTTGTAAATAGCAACTTTTATCTAGTCATTGGGATACCGATCCTAGTAAGAGGTGCAACAAATTTACAAGAGGGAATCGATCCTTGTAAGAGGTGCAACACGTTTTTAGTAGATGGGGGAACCGATCCTATGAACATGTGCAACAAGTTTATAGTTCTGAGGGAACCGATCCTATGGACATGTGCAACCGAATACAGGTAGTTACCATAAGTTGTGGGGAACCGATCCTAGTACCTAGTCAACCGAATTTTGGTAACTAGCGTGACTATGCACAGTACTCACATGGAGGTAGAACCGAACTTGTTTTGGTAGAACCGTGAAACCTATGATTGGTGATTTGATAGGATAATCAATCACATAGTTCTTGGAATTCAGACGAACCAATTCTAAACTTGTTTGGAAGTGTGGCAAATCGTTTCCAAGATTGTAAGTATGAAAAAGGACTTGCAAAGTAAAGATGTCGACATACTTTGAACATGTGCAGTAACTCTTATCATTAATTGTTCAAAGGTATTCCTTAATAGCAAAAGGAGAATCCCAGGATCGAAATAAATTGAGAATCTTTTATTTAAGGTTTCTTAGTTTTTATATGCTATTTAATCTCCAGCAATTAGATGCATATCTTTAGATATTAATAATTACTAATGTGCATTTACTGATTATAGATTTCTCTATTGGGATTTCGGTCAATATTTGGACAATGCATTTCCAGGAGTTAAGAAAACCGATTTTGTGTTTATTGCATATCTTTGAGAATATTCGGTTTTGGAAATTCCTTGGTGTCCAAACTTCCTTTTCTATAAATATTGAAGTTTGCATTTCAAGCAAACTAATCCTCAAAGCCAGCAAAACTACCTAGTTTTGTTGTTACTGGTGGAGCCGCCTATTCGGAGAGGAAAGTAACTTAATTAGGCGAAATCTCTTACGACCGCTCAGTTTAAAGACTTCTTTGGGATTGAGAAGCTCTATTAGTACCATTGGTGGGAAACTAGATAATTGCGGTTTATTATTAGTTTTCGATTGATTTGATTGACTAACGGTTGTTGAACTTTGATTGCACCTAGTTTGTTTATGCTTGAGAATCTTCTCTTCTGATATAAGATTCACTCAAACTAGATCGAAGTTTCGACGAGGATCTTTAGGCTGTTTGTAGATCTAAGGACGTCTTGTGATAATCCAACGTTAACAGACTCCGTTCTGTGTGTGATTGATCACAAGAGATTCAAGTTGATTGTTTGCAGGTGCTGATTGAAGATTAAAGAAGATTTGAAGACAATAAGACTTTTTGGGTTTATAATCTTTGGTGTTCACAATACTTGTTTCGGCTGGAAAGGGATCCAACTATAATCGGTTTATCTTTATGATAGATTGGATTGATTAGTTGAGTAGATCGGCATCAATACACTTCTTTGTGATTAATAGTATTGATTGCATAGTCTAACAATTACTTCAGTAGTTGTTGAGAGATTGATCGAAGGACCCGACAAAAGAGTTTATTGGTTAAACGGAAGAGCCTTTGTCAAACTCATATCACGTTGTTTGAAAAGAGTTGTTACCGAACAGATTTTTTGTTCCTTTAATGTTTGGAATACAAACCAAAGGAATTGTTCCAAGTACATGACTTATTACAAGTTGGAGGCGTAGGAATACTGAGGGAACTAGGTGAACTATAGGTTTAGTTGCTTGGTCTCAACTATACGAAGTTGGTTTGATTTTGTATAGCGGCTTAATTCTGAGAGTATTCAATTCTGGACTAGGTCCCGGGGGTTTTCTGCATTTGCGGTTTCCTTGTTAACAAAATCTTATTGTGTCGTTTACTTTTCTATTTCCGCAATTATAATTGTTTTATTATGATTAGAAGTAAAATACACAAATGTTAATTCCTATTTTACTTGATAGATAATCCCTAGTGTTTGCTTAAGTCCGAACCTATTATCAAGTAAACATACTTCGTTGTTGTATTGTCTCGATCTTGTATCCATAGACGATCACACGAAGTGTGAACCGACTAGTTGTATTGTCTCGACTCAGTCCATAGACAATCACTTTCGAAAAAGGACTTATAGGTGGAAAAGTTTTAGATTGAGGTATATTTGGGTACCCTCGTCTTTTCATCATCCTCTCGCAAGACAAAAGAACAACAACAAGGACCAACCTTTACCAGAGAAAGGTTGAAAACCGGTTTTAACTATTGCAATGTAAAAGTTTAAACCCCGAAACACAAGGTACTAATGTACCTTGACAATGCCGATAGACTTCCTTAAATTTTCGAAAGTTTCCCTGTCTAAGGGTTTAGTGAGAATATCAGCAAGTTGACGTTCAGATGGCACATATTCCAGTTTGATAACTTTATTCTCATATAATTCTCTAATAAAGTGATATCTAATATATATATGTTTAATACGAGAATGTTCAACTGGATTTTCAGTCAGGCGGATAGCACTTGAGTTATCACAAAGGATGCTCATAGTTGAAATATTTATTCCGTAGACAATGAGCATTTGCTTCATCCACAAAATTTGAGTACAGCAAGTACCGGCAGCAATATATTCTGCTTCACAAGTTGACAAAGACTGTGAATTTTGTTTCTTGCTGTGCCAAGCTACAAGATTTTGACCAACATAGAAGCATCCACCAGAGGTGCTTTTCCGATCTTCTACACATCCTGCCCAGTCTGCATCTGAATATGCAACAAGGCTGTTGTTCGTATCCATATAGTATGATAAACCATAATCTAGGGTACCATTTACGTATCTTATGATTCGTTTTACGGCTTTGGATGTGATTCTCTAGGATCCGCTTGAAATCTAGCACAACATCCCACACTAAAAGCAATGTCCAGTCTTGTTGCAGTTAAGTATAACAAACTTCCTATCATATATCTGTATAATTTCTAATCAACTGATTTTTCTCTTGGATTTGACTGAAGTTTTCCGGTAGTTGGTATTTGAGTTGCCATAGGTGTTGCACTTTTTAGTTCGAATTTTTCAACTAAATTCCTTGCATATTTTTCTTAAGAAAGAAGAATATTTATCTTTTTGTTGTTGTATTTACAAACCAAGAAAATATGATAATTCTCCAACATTGCTCGTTTCGAATTCTCCACTCATAAGATTCAGAAATTCATTTGTTAGAGATTTTGAGGTGGATCCATAGATGATGTCATCTACATATATTTGTGCTACAATAACATTTTTTCCACTCCATTTGGTGAAGAGTGTCTTATCGGAACCACCTCTAGAGAATCCTTTTTGAAGTAAGAAGGATGTCAGCTTATCATACCAAGCTCTTGGAGCTTGTTTTAAACCATATAAGGCCTTTTTGAGTTTAAAGACATAATTTGGGAATAATGGATCTTCAAATCCTTTGGGTTGAGTAACAAATACCTCTTCTTTTAAATCCCCATTCAGAAATGCAGATTTAATGTCCATTTGAAAGAGTTTTATCTTAAGATAACATGCATAAGCAAGTAAAAGTCTTATTGATTCTAAACGGGCAACAGGAGCAAAAGTTTCATCAAAATCAATACCTTCAATTTGAGAATATCCTTGAGTAACGAGCCTAGCTTTGTTTCTGACAATTGTTCTGAATTCGTCTGATTTGTTCTTGTAGATCCACTTTGTTCCAACGATGTTTACTCCTGTTGGGTTAGGAACGAGTTCCCACACTTATTGTCTTTTTAACTGGTTAAGTTCTTCATGCATTGAGTTTACCCAAGCAGGTTCACTGAGTGCTTCCTCAATATTTTTCGGTTCTATTGAAGAAAGAAAACATGAATAGTGACAGACATTTTGAAGTTTTCTTCGAGTCATACCTCTAGCATTGGCATCTCCAATGATGTCTTCAGTAGAGTGTCTTTGATGTACCCACTTAGCAGGTTTTTGGACAATATTTTCAGTATCATTGGGTTGTTCAACAATACTTTCATTATCATCTTTATCATCTGTGTCACTAATTAAAGGAACAACTGATAGTTCTTCTTCAGACTGTTTTTCTTTAATAACACTTTCAGAGGGAGGAAGCTCTGCTGCAGTGTGATTGTCTTGACAAAAGTCGCTAATGTCATCAATAACTACGTTAATTGATTCCATCATGACTTTGGTTATGAGATTGTATACCCGGAAGGCACGACTGTCAGAAGCATATCCAAGAAAAATTCCTTCATCACTTTTGGAATCAAATTTTCCTCTATGTTCTCTGTCTTTGAGAATATAGCATTTGCTTCCGAAAGCCCTTAAATAACTCAGATTAGGTTTTCTTCCATACCATAATTCATATGGGGTATTTAGAATTTTGGATCTTAAATAAACTTTGTTTATAAGATAGCAAGATGTAAATACGGCTTCCCCCCAGAAGGTTAATGGTAGGTTTTTATTGTGAAGCATTACTCTTGCCATTTCTTGAATATTTCTATTCTTTCTCTCAGCTACACCATTTTCCTGAGGTGTAATAGGAGCAGAGAATTGATGAGTAATTCCAAGACTGTTGCTGTATTCATATACTTTCGTATCCTTGAATTCTATACCACGATCACTCCTTATCTTTTTAAGTTTGCGACCTTGTTCATTTTGAATTCTATTCACAATAATTTTGAACTCCTCAAGAGTGCCATTCTTGTGCTTCAGAAAAGCAACCCATATGAAACGTGTGTAGTCATCTACCATTACTAAAGCATACTTATTTCCTCCAACAGTTGCTTGTTGGATAAGACCAAATAGATCCATATGAATAAGATCGAGAGGAGCACGAATGGCTATGTCTCGAGAAAGTTTGTGTGGAATTTTTCCTTGCTTACCCTTTTGGCATGCACCACAGACACCTTCTACTTTAGCATTTATTTTTGGAACGCCTATTACAAGTTCACGATTAATGAGCTTTCCTAGCATTTGGTAGTTGATATGACCAAAGCGTTCATGCCACAAATGAGTTGACTAAACTTTAGTCAAGTTACAGTACAAATTAGACTGAATATCAAGTAGATAACAATTGTTCATACTTCTACGTCCTCGAAAAATTATATTTCCGGACTTATCTTCAATATCACAACCTCTCATATTGAAGATAACTTTGTGACCTTTATCACAAATTTGACTAACTGACAGAAGATTTGCTTTCATTCCTTTAACATAAACAACATCATGAATTTCGGGAATACCTGGAAGTTTGATAGTACCCTTTTTGCTAATCAGACAGCTGCTTCCATCTCCGAAGGTTACCGATCCTCCCTTGTAATCTTTTGTCTTTGTGAACCAAGAAAGATCACCTGTCATATGTCTAATACACCCACTATCTAGAAACCATTGGAATGGTGAAGTTGTTTTAAGTGCAAATGCTCCAAGACATTGTTCACCATATTTAGGATGATTCGTTAAGTTCTTATAAAGTTTCTTAACTCGTTCAATCAGACATTTTTTAAAACAAATTGTCTGAATTAAAAAAATTCATCCCCTTTTAAAAAGGTTCCTGGGCAATCTCTTATTAGTCTGTTCAAGATGTCGGGATGTTAGAATTGAACATCTTTGAGGGTCTCCCGTTTTAGGATCTTCCATGTTCTTCACCAGTTCTCTATCAATCATGATATTACTGATCTCATCAGTATGTGACTGGTTTTGTTTGATCTCTTCTTCTAACATCTTAACAAGATCTGAGAAATATTCTTCAGTGTCTTCTTTAAGATCATCTGTAATATTTGAAACGTTAATCGAATCGTTCATGTGATTCAATTCTTATAGGATAGATCGCACCAAACACAGATTGTTAGATCTTTTCGTGTTTGCCTGCTCTGATACCAATTGAAAATATGAGGGTACCCAAATATACCTCAATCTAAAACTTTTCCACCTATAAGTCCTTTCTCCGAAAATGATTGTCTATGGACTGAATTGAGACAATACAACTAATCGGTTCACACTTCGTGTGATCGTCTATGGATACGAGATCGATACAATACGACAACAAGATAACTTGTGTGATTGACTATGGATACAAGATCGAGACAATACAACAACGAAGTATGTTTACTTGATAATAGGTTCGGACTTAACCAAACACAATAGGATTGCTATCAAGTAAATAGGAATTAACGTTTGTGTATTTTACTTCTGATTATAATAAAAATAATTATAATTGCGGAAATAGAAAAGTAAAAGAAACATTAATATTTTGTTAACGAGGAAACTGCAAATGCATAAAAACCACGGGACCTTGTCCAGAATTGAATACTCTCAGGATTAAGCCGTTATACAAAATCAAAACCAACTTCGTATAGTTGAGACCAAGCAACTAAACCTATAGTTCACCTAGTTCCGTCTGTATCCCTACGCCTCCAACTTGTAGTAAGTCACGCACTTGGAATAATTCCTTTGGTTCGTATTCCAAACAGTAAAGGAACAACAAATCTGTTCGGTAGCAAATCTTTTCAATCAAGTGATATGAGTTTGACAAAAGGCTCTTCCGTTTATCCCAATAAACTCCTTTGTCAGGTCCTTAGATCTATCTTTTCAACAACTACAAAAGTAATTGTCAAGACTATGCAATCAATACTTCGAATCACAAAGAAACGTATTGATGCCGATCTACTCAACTAATCAATCAAGATTATCACAAAGATAAACCGATTATAGTTGGATCCCCATCCGATCAAGTTTTGTGCACACCAAAGATTATGAACCCAAATAAAAAAAAATCTTCGTCTTCAAATCTTCTTAGATCTTCAATAAACACCTGCACACAATCAACTTGAATCTCTTGTGATCAATTACACACAGAACGAAGTATGTTAATAATGGATTATCACAAGACGTCTTTAGATCTACAAACAGTCTAAAGGTCTCCCGTCGAAACTTCGATCTAGTTTGAGTGAATCTTATATCAGAAGAGAAGATTCTCAAGCATAAACAAACTAGGTGCAGTTAAAGTTCAACAACCGTTAGTCAATCAAATCAATCGAAAATGCAAACTCTGAGGATTAGTTTGCTTGAAATGCAAACTTCAATATTTATAGACCAAGGAAGTTTGGACACCAAGGAATTTCCAAAACCGAATATTCTCAAAGATATGCAATAAGGGAAAAAACGGTTTTCATAATTCCTGGAAATGCGCTGTCCAAATATTGACCGAAAATCTCAGTAGAAAATCTCCAACTAGTAAATGCACATTACTAATTTTTATTTTCTATAGAGAAATTAAAAGCATATAAAACTAAAAACCTTAATTAAAAGATTCTCAATTTATTTCGATCTGGGATTCTCCTTTAGCTATTAAGGAATATCTTTGAACAATAAAAGGTATGAATTACTGCACGTGTTCAAAGTATGTCGACATCTTTACTTTGTAAATCCTTTTTCATATTTACAATCTTGGAACCGATTTGCCATACTTCCAAACGAGTTTAGAATTGGTTCATCTGACTTCCAAGAACTATGTGATTGATTATCCTATCAAATCACCAATCATGGATTTCACGGTTCTACCAAAACAAGTTTCGGTTCTACCTCCATATGGGTACTAAAATTAGTCACGTTAGTTATCAAAACTTGGTTGACTAGGTACTAGGATCGGTTCCCACATATATATGGTATCTAACTTGTATTTGTTGCACATGTTCATAGGATCGGTTCCCCAATAACTAAAAACTTGTTGCACCTCTTACAAGGATGGATTCCCATTTGCTTGTGATTGGTTGCACCTCTTACTAGGATCGGTTCCCCAATGTCTAGAGTTGGTCATACCAATTACAACAAATCGATCATACCATCTCAGGTGATTACTTAAGATCGGTTTCACTAGTAAAAGTCATACCAATACAAAAGTCAGGCCTTGTGAATAGTTTTACCAAGATACATGAACAAGTTATGAGCAGTTATACTAAACAGTTCGCAATTATGTCTAACTAGAGTATAATCATTCACAGCTTCGCAGTTATGTTTTCAATATGCACGACTTGAAAGATACGTTTGGAATGAAACAGTTCAAGTCAAATATTACTAACCTCAAGTGGAAGGATGATGTCGTTGTTGTAGCTCCTTACTTCTTCACATTCTTCAAGTCGTCATGTAATACTTGTAAGTCCCATATCCTAGTAACTTTCTAGCTAACTTATACGAAGTTGACTCTAGTAAATAATCAAGCGACTCATTAAATGAGTTTTGGTTCACTAAAATATGACAACCAAACTTGACATACCAACGCTTGGTGGGTTCAACCGAGCTATGCTCTAACACAAACCACTTGTCTTTTTGATGCCTCTGGGCCTATCCCCAAAAGTATTGGTGGTTTGGGGTGGATACTGGGAGGTTTCATTGAGTATTGTTGATGATTTTGTCGTTTATAGTGGTTGTAGCAGGTAAGTTACAATATATTTGAACTCAGGGCCGGCCCTGCCATATAAACAACACAAGCTGGGCTTGAGGCCACACAAAGAAATGGGCCACAAAACTGAAAATATACCTTAATAGAATAAGGATTTTTGGTAAAACTGATCGCATGTGAGGGCATAACCAAAAAATATATTTATAAGGGGCCACTAAAAGAAAACACAAATTTATGAGGGACCAAAAAGGAAATAGCATTTTGCATTTACTCCCTCCGTACCACATATATAGGCGTAGCGGTCAATTCTCTTAGATTAAGAAAATTACCTTGAATTCATCAATTTTCATGTTTTTTTCTTATTTTACCCTTTGTCCTATTAGTAACACAATTTTCCATGTACAATAAATAAGGGTATTTGTGAGAAATTTCATCATGAAAATAGGACTCCGCCTATCTAGTGGGACAAAGAAAATTGAAAATTCCGTATATATAATAGGTACGGAGGGAGTATAACTTTTTTTGCTTAACAGGGGCTACAAAAAATTATTTTGGCTTTAGGCCACTAGAATGGCAGGACCGGGCCTGTTTGAACTCCCAAGTATAGGCCAAGGGTTGAACTCTCAAATTGTAGGTTAGGGGTTCAATTCCCACTGCTAATTGATCAAAAAAAAAATTTGACCGAAAGTAAATTTTACTTGGCGCCGGTAACCTCCAAACTCTTTATCTCAGCTAGAAAAGCATTTTTTTTATTCGGTGCGGGATAACTTTCGTGGAATCTGATAACCCTCGATGGTTGGGCAGTCTTGAAAAATCTAGCTTACGCAACTTTAAACCAATGTAGTAGTCATGAAACGGTCCCAATTTAGCATATTCATTTCATGTGGTTGGGCGGGCGCGTAGAACGGCGACATCACTAGCCCCTAAGGGTGAGCAAAAAGTCCGGAACCGCGGATTTCACCCGTATCCGTCCACAAAATTGCGGATGAAACCCAATCCGCAAGATCTATGGGCCGGACACGGGTGGGACTCTCAAATCCGCATTTTTAGCGGTTTGGTTGCGGTTGGACTTTGAGATCCGTAGATTTCACCCGTACCGTAGGACTTCCTTCTTCGTCAATGTGGAATTTGAATTACTTCAACCATATAGGAAGCAAGTTGGGAGGATTGCGTCATATCTCATCTGAATCTTTGATGATATCAGTAACAAGTTGGGAGGATTGTGTCTATTTCATCGTAACTAAAACTAATTTGCGTTGTGTAGTACTAGTACTGGGGATAATATCAGTAACATACTTCAAGGGTTGGAAGTGATCATGGCTTCAAGCGCAATAAGTATTTAAAGTGTAACTTGTTGTAATCTTGTGAATGGATTAACAGTATATGTTTTACATGAATTAGTTGTAGAGGAATATGGTGAAATCTATGGTGGGAGTTGTTGGTAGGAAGCAGAGTTTTTTCGTGACATCATCTGCACCGAAAATGAAACCAGCTACTGGGACATACGATCATCATTATTCTCAACAGCAACGTCAACAATTGAATTCATCTAAACCAAGCAGTAGTGGGAGCGCTAAAGGGGATTACGTACCAGACCAGTGTATTGGGATTACTCATCTAAATCCGAGGTTAATCCGCACCAGATTCGTATCATCCGTTGATCCGCGGATGTCAAATCCACGGGTGATTGAACCGGACACGGTTGAATTTTTTAAATCCGCAATTTTGACGAATTGGACGCGGATCACCCTAATCCGCATCCGTCCATCCGTTGCACACCCCTACTAGCCCCACAAATACAATACCATCCACTGATCAAATCCCTGTGTCCCGATGAAAGACCCATATACTTTCTCCTATGGACCCTACGTTCACATTACGATAAGCCCATACCTGATTTTTTTGTTAGATTTATTTATTCCAGACCTCAAAATGATTTGGTTTGAATTGACGTGGATCCATGTTGTCCTCGAGGATATCCTGATTCACAGCTGATGCAAGAAAATGAAGATGAAGATGAAGGTGGCATTACAGCTGCATCTTTAATGTAAAACCTTATCTAATCGTTATCATCCCTTGGCCACAGCAGATTCGTCTTACGCGGCGGTTAATGACTTTCCTTCAGCGTGGGTCTCCTTCCTAGTCCCACACTTCTAATAATTATCTTGTGTATATATTATATAAACAGACGTTGAAAATGTTCATTCTGTACAGAATACCAATCATTTCTAGGATCATCAGAGATTTTTATATAATCATGGGTGGAGTTAGCGGAAGAGTTAATAATCCAATGGGTCGTAGGATTTTAACTGGATTTGAAGGTGAATTACCAAACTTTTTATCATCAGGTCGTGTTGATGATGATGCAGTGGATATTACGGATGATATGGTTTTAGCGTTTTTTGATGGTGATCAAGAGAAGAAACCGTCTTCATCGTCTTCCACTTCTTCATCCGATGGAGGAGATGAGGATGATGAAGGAACGGCAGAGAACGTGGAGGAGAGAAATGCTTTCTGGGAAAATCAACACCAACTTCTCCATGTAAGTAATTTTCATTGTAATGAATTACTGATATTCTCAAATTTTGATATGTGGATCAAATTTGAGATGAATATCATTGATTAGACAAACAATAAAAATTAAATCAATAATAAAATGAATAGTAAAGAAAAATAAATCTACATACCAAAATAGAATAGGAAAGAAATGAGACAACGATATTACGTGGTTCGGTCATCTCGACCTACGTCTACGGAGAAACCCATAAAGATGAATGATATTGATCATCAAAAATTCTGAGATAAGATTACAATTACAATTACACTCTATTTATAGAGTTGAGATGGTGAAAATATATTACTAATTAATATTAGAATATGTTTATTTCGGAAACTAAAATATTACATGCAATATTCTATCTTGCAATCTTTAATTATCTTCTCTTCATATACACTTCACAGACAATCTTCTTTTCACGGTCACTTCGGCTCACTGCACGAGTGCACACGAACACAATATTCCAACACCCCCCTCAAGTTGGACACGGAGAATTTTTGAAGTGTTCAACTTGAACCTTTTTTCTTGAAAAATAGTCTTGTAACTTGAAATTTGATTATCGAATTTCCCTCAATAAAATAAATGAAGTATTGAGATATTTCTCAAATAGAGAAATAACATTATGAAAGAATTCACAATGATTTGAATCATTTGTTCCTCGAAAACATGTGAAATGTTTTGGGTAAAAAGTATTGCCAAAAATGGTAGAATCATCTTTGGTGACCAAAAATGGATAAAAAATAATATCTTGAATTGGAATTTACCAAGATAAAGATGGAAAATATTTTGAATTGATTTTCACAAATATATAAATATTTTAAAATTACCGGAAAAATTAAGAGATAGTTCCGGATTTGACAGTGAAATAATTTATGGGAAATACCCTTATCATAATGATATAATAACCAAGAATGGGTGATGGAAATTTTCAAGATTACCCAGAAAATAGAATATTTTCGTCCTTATTAATTTAAGGAGATAAGGAGATATTTGAAAATATAGTGAATTTTCATAATTGAATTGATAATAAAGGATACTTGATATCCAAAAAAAAATAAAAATAAAATTCAAAGTAAATGTTTTTCCGAACAATATTTTGAATTGAATATTATTATTAAGAGATTAGATGACTGAATTGATATAATACATCTTTAGTGATGAAGATGCAATGAACAATAGATAATGATATCAAAGACAGAATCTTTATCACACATCAATCAATTGTTAGACAAATAGAACCAATTTGATTGATCAAAATGGAAAGTGCCGAATGACCATGGCACGAAAAACAACTAGAACAGTTTATTGCAACCATTAGTTGTCGATAGAATCAAAGACATCTTTTGATGATGATAAGATATGAAGATAATTGTTGGCACAAGAACTAAGTTATTTGACACCAACAAACAAGTAACCAAAGTAGAATCCATAATACACAAAACAAATGTAAAACAAACCATTTTGTTTCGGAGGAGAAAAAAAAAATATAGCAGGGTAATATAACTTTAATAATAAAAGATATATATATATATATATTCGATTTGAATGATTATTTTATTTGCTGCTTTGGACGTAAGCAAGAATAAAGCCATTAAATGACTGTATAAAATATAAGTAGCGGAAGCAATTGATGATTTGGGAATGACTCATCCAAATCAACAATAAGTGAAACAACCATGAAATACTTGGTTATGGAAATATGGATTGCGGAAGCGACTTGAGCGGATCTCACCGCTCTAATACCATCTCAAATTTTGATATGTAGATCAAATTTGAGATGAATATTATTATTAGACAAACAATAAAAATTAAATCAATGATAAAATGAATAGTAAAGAAAAACAAATCTACATACCAAAATGGAATAGAAAAGACATGAGACAACGATATTACGTGGTTCGGTCATCTCGACCTACGTCCATGGAAAAACCCATAAGGGTGAATGATATTGATCATCAAAAATTCTGAGATAAGATTACAATTACAATTACACTTTATTTATAGAGTTGAGAGGGTGAAAATATATTACTAATTAATATTAGAATATGTTTATTTTGGAAACTAAAATATTACATGCAATATTCTATCTTGCAATCTTTAATTATCTTCTCTTCATATACACTGCACGGACAATCTTCTTTTCACGGTCATTTCGGCTCACTACACGAGTGCACACGGACACAATATTCCAACAGATCTCTTATGCCGGTGATGTGATGAATTTTTTCAAATGTTGCAGGCAACAATTACAAAAAGTAGTCCTCTGGAAACGAGTATCCGGAACGCAACCAAACAGGCGCTAAAAGAATCCAAGTTGATCCCGGGAACTATTTGTAAATGTGGAACTTTAGCGGATGGATGTCGGAATTGTATGCTGAGACATGTCTCCGATCGTTTATGCGCTGCTGGTTTTGATGCCGCAATTTGCAAGTCTAAGTGGAGAAGTTCTAAAAACATTCCATCAGGTGAACATATATACGTAGATGTGATGGACAATAATTCAAGTTCTAAGAAGAAAGGAGAAGCTATCAGAGTTGTCATTGAGTTAAATTTTAGAGCGGAATTTGAGATGGCCAGAGCAAACAATGAGTACAATCGATTAAACAGTCGATTGCCGGAAGTATTTGTGGGCAAAGCTGAAAGATTACGCACATTGATTAAGATAATGTGTGGTGCTGCTAAAAAATGCATGAAAGAAAATAAAATGCATATGGGTCCATGGAGAAAGCAAAAATACATGGAAGCTAAATGGTTTGGAACATACGAAAGAACATCATCCATTTTTTCATCTCTAAAGCAGGCATTTTCCAGTTATCAGTCTGCAGACAAGCCGAGAACTTCCCTGTTTTCATTTGATCTGGTTGAGAGATCACCTACGATGCACTGCAGCACTGCTGTTGAAGTTTTGTAGTTTGTGTCATTCTTTTGTTAATAACCAAAATCTATTCATTTTGTAATGTAAATTGCCCTGTAGAGCAAGTATGAAATTCAAATAAGAAACTGTCAGGTTCTAACAATCCCTGCTGCACATTGGTATTCCATTTTTCGCTATGGTATTTGTTTCGACGTATCGTCACATCGATCATTTTAGGAGTTGCAGATAGTGCTTTTCAACAAAGAAGGGAATGCAAAAATTTCTGTGAACAACCCATTTTCAGTCATTCCTCGATAGAAAAATATGCCATTTTGGTGGAAGATTTTGTTAGTGTTACCTCAATTTATAGAATTGCAGATGAAGTAAAGGAGTAGGATTTGGTATTTGGGTAAAGATGAGATGGGCATAATAATGGAGACTACCAGAGTCTTCAAGAGCACAAAAGGAGATAACGTTGCTGGCAAAAAAGACATGGGAAATGAGTCCAGTTCTGATCATTTGGGCATGAATTTGTTTGAGTTCTGACATGTTCGAGCATTTCTCCAGAGCAACTAGACATGGGTGTGAGTGCATTAGGTTACTTTTGTTGTTAGTGGTGGTGCGGGTGGTGGCGTTTTTCAAGATGGACGTTTCAGAGATCAAGGATGGTGGTTGTTTAAGGTTGTGGTGGACAGATAGAGGAGCAGACATGATAGTGGCTATTTACTTGGATTTCTAATATCCAATCCAGGTTTTGTTGTGCAGTTTCTAAACTAGTCTTTTGGTAAACATTGATGGCTGGACTATGGGAATGTGCAGAAAAGGGAGAGCTGACAGGGTTGATCTGCTGCTCTAAAGAAAGTTGTTGATATGCTAACCCATACTATACTGGAAAATGATGTTCGAGTTCTAAGAACAATTTGCTTATAAGAAAAAAAATTACACTTGCTGGATGTCATCCTGAGCACTTCCGATTGCCAGAAGAAGGCTTAGAAAGAACCATGGATAATGATGCTGTTTGGAACCGGAATTGGCTGACTGCGGTTTGAGCCCTTGTAATCAAAAGATAAGACAACCTTTAATCAAAGCCCTTTGGGTAACTATTTTCATAGAAGAAGACATACTACAAAAACAGAGAAAACACAATGGCATTCCAATTTTCGCTTGCAAAAAGGCAATGGCATTCCAATTGCAAGTTGGGTCTTTAATCCACAAGATGATTAACTCTCTACAGTACTCCGTCTCGTAAAGAGGTTGGTTGTAACGCACTGCAGAGAGATTCACTTGTACCAAGAATGTCGAGAGGTGGTTGCAAATATCTGGAAAGTTTCAAAAAAAATCAATTCCCCTGCGCATTACCGCTGCAGGTAATACATTCAGCTTACAAAATCTCTATGCATCACCTGGCAAAGTGATTTTCCTTGGAATAATATAGCCTGTGTATGGCTCCGAAAACCAGAACTCCCTTGGGAGAAGTGTCCATGGTAATAGAATGCTGGATTATACTAATCTACTGTCCATTTGATAAATGGAGAAGTTGAGTATGAAATCCAACACTCGGTCTGTTGATCCAGACCAGACGAAACCTCACGTTTATATCAATACATGGTTCTTAAACTGGATAACTAGCAAATATATGTGCAAGGCAGTCGTGTATGCTCAAAACATGGGGCAATATCTGCAACATGTCTGCATGACAATGTTCAGAAGCAAGGAGTATGTCTAGAGAATGTACCCAGCATAAGAAATTGCTCATACAAGGGAGATTCTAATACCTCAAAAAAAAAAAAAATCAATTCCCAAATAGACATTGCAATCATTCTTTTCACTGAAGAAAACATAATGCCAAAAAAAAAAAGAAAAAAAAAAGAAAAGCCAAAAAGAAGAAACCTTAACCTACTTGGATCTCGCAAAAGAAGCCTTGTTTTTTCATTGTTCAAGTACAATAGCATCTGTTGTTGGTTTCTTATTTGTTGCTGGCCACACAATTCTGATCCGTGAGAAGCTCTTGGAAGTGCTCTTAGCTTATCCCCAAATTGCTTACTCACTCTATCAGGTGACTCAATAGTAGCACGAGGATACAGCACCACTTCCTCCAAAACACTCGCATTTTGCAACAAAAAACTTAAAAGTTTGAGCTCAGCATCACATCCCTCCACTTCTTCAATCCGGACATACTCGAGGTGAGACAACATTCCTTGCAATGGCAATCCTGCTTCCCAGCCATCTCCAATGTCCACTAAATTTGTCTAACCAAAAATCACAACAATCGGCAGATCACAATAAGAAAATATAGATAGAAAATTCAAGTGCTAAAAGTGTTACATACAAATTCAAGTGAGATAGATAGCAAATATAGATGTTGAATTAGAACGACATCACCAGCAAAATTTAAAATCGAAACGTTACCTCCTTGGATTCAAGGACCATCGTAACTATATTAGGAGAAATGCTGAGTAAGTATGCTATAGCCCGCAAGCAACCTCTTGTAGACCACATTTCCAGCCCCAAATGTTGTAGATTACTAAAGCGAGGTGGCTGACAGTCCAATAAGTCAGGTGCTTGTGAGAGAACCTTAAGAAACAAACAGAAATTTCAAATTGTATAGCAGCTAAAATCTAACAAAATATAGTAAACTAAGACTACTTAATAAGAGAGGAAGAATATATACAGTATTTTTTTGAATGGAACACTGATGAAATTATATAAACGATCTCATAATAGTTTAGACAAATTAAAACCTTTGACAAGTTGTCCTCCTTATCCTAGACTCGTTGTAAAACAAAGAACAAAGACGACAATCATCTAGATAACCAAGAAACATCATCAAAGTTTAGGACCTCTTATAAGCATTGAAAATCGTTGTGCTTAAGAAGCAATACCCTTGCCCTTCTCATATAATTGACCAGGCAGTAAAACATACTTGCACCATTTCCACAATTACATTAAGATGTTTAATTCAAGGAAGAGAAGAAGCACCCATACCTCAAGGAACCCAGATATAATGTCATTGTTTTCACCATACAAACTGCTCCTAGAATTTTCATCATACGTTTTGCATACACAACTTTCCACTTTGAAGGCACTTTCGAATATGCTTCTAAATTCTCATCTTTTTTTGCTGCGAGTGTCATGTGCAGACCAACCCTGGATAGTGGAGAATAGTTCTCTAGAGAATAAGCATGCCTTAACAACCATCTGCAAGTAAATTGTTCCAGATTTGGAGCATGTAACTTGATGATGTTGGCCGTAGGGTTATTCCGAGGCTGAAGATGTCTATGACGATAATCAATATACAGGAACTTCTTAGCACTGAGAGAATCAACAATCAAATTCTTCTGATTATCAGTTCGTATGTCACAATCAGAAATTTTTAGCGTTTCAAGAACTGGACAACTTGAAAAAAGTCTTTTAGATGATTCTACATCGGAGATTGATAATCCAGTGAAGGATAGAAATTTAAGCTGAGGTAAATTCATTGATCTTGGTAGAATAACATCCGCATATCTAGCATTACCATACGCGTACATTGTCAACTTCTTCAGTGATTTACAATTAAGGAGACGCTCAGGAATTTCATATGCTGAATTATGACATTCAGTGATAAATATATTTACTAGATTTTGTGCCCGTGCTACGCACCGGGTGGACCCGAAAACCATCTACCATCATTATTTTACTTTCAATCTTATTTTTAGTTTGGTGTGATGTGGTTTCGCCTTGTCTCGGGGCTTCGCCCCGTCCCGTCGCTTAGGATTTTTGATTTGGTGTGGCTCAGCTTCGCCTCACCCCGTCCCAATGCATGCTTGACTCGGCTTCGCCTCGTCCCGTCCCAATGCATGCTTGGATTGGCTTCGCCTCGCCCCGTCCCCATGCTTGCTTAGGATCTATGATTTGGTGTGGCTCGCCTCGCCCCGTCCCGATGCATGTTTAGGATTTCTGATATGGTGTGATTCGGCTTCGCCTCGACCCGTCACTATGCATTTTTGATTTGGTGTGGCTCAGTTTCGCTTCACCCGTCCCGATGCATGCTTAGAAAAAAAAAAATATTTGCATTATAACGCGTAAAATTTCTGCTTACACCTTCTGGTTTTGTAATTTTGTGTTGTCTTGATTTTTCCCCATGGTAAACTTCTGTTCATGCCTTGTGGTTTTCTAATCTTGTCTTATCACAACTTTGCACCATTTGACAAATCATGATTTCTCGCTCTATTCAATACCATAGTAAGTCCATGACCTATAACTTCAGCCGAACTCGGTCATATAGGATTAATACATCGTCCAACAAAGCCATGAGCAGGCAATATATCATAAATTCTATTCGTTTGCTAAATTTCTTCACCTGAAGACGTATAGCAATAGTAACAATACTTCAAAAATAGATTCAAATTAATAAAGCAACAATATTTACACCAAAGCACAACTTCCTTTAAATTTTCAGACATCCAAAAAAATTTGTTGTGCTTAAAAATCTCATGCATCCAACACAGATAACTTTAGTTCCCAATAAACTTTTTCAAATTATGTGCAATGTTCACCTTTAAGATGACTTTCTATAATGTCAGCTTTACTTGCGGCCAGAAGTTTTGATGACCTAATTTTACAAAATTATGAAAAATTATCTTAATTTCTTGGTGAATACAAACATGAATTATTTGAGCAAATCCTAAAAATGCTCATTCGTTAGATAATGACAGAAAACAGACGCGAAAAAACTAAGTAATCATATCTCTCTCAATGAAAATTTTCATCTCGTTCTACTATAATAATAATTTCTAGCAGCAGTGGTGCTGCCGCCTTGAGTTCTCTCAGATCCTGAGTCTCATTCCAAATATCTTCAGAATGCCTGCATCAGTAAATCTAACAGGATCGTATGAATTATTGTCTCCGACAGGACCACTAAGAGTCCTCTCAGATCCTGAAGCTCATTCCAACTATCTTTGGAATGCCTGCATCATGGTCTCCAACAGGATCGCATGAATCAATTGCCAAACAACCACACTGCAAGTTCCCAAATCTACTGCAAAAGCTAAAAAATTGAAAGACATTGAGGAAAATACATACCAAAGATCATAATGACAATAGGTTTGTTAGCATCTCATTGCAAGGCCAAATACAATATTATTAGCTGCTCTAGTTCATCAAGAAGATTTCCTTTCTCTTTTAGTACACAGGGACACCAACAGTTATACCCAACAATTCTAGATTGACCATGGGAAATCCCATGAAAAATCCCAAGGCTACATTGTAAGGGTTGAAATAAAAAATCGAGGTCCACAATCCATGTTGATTAATATAAATATATGTAGCAATGGGGAGAAAGTTACAGACATTAGAAGAAAAATAGTTCATGGGTACAGTTCAAGACGACAATCTTGAACACAAAAAGGACAGCTCACATCTCCATCTTGAATAACATGTGATAATTTCTCTCTTGGCAGTAAAGGAAGCTTCCAGAGTCTCTTGAATATACACTTCCTTCTCTGCCCAATCGAGTTATTTGTATTCTTTTCAACTGACGACAAAACCTATTTTTATCTATTATACTTGTTCTAAATGAATCGTTTCCTTATCAAGTGTTGCGTCTAAAGCTCAATGGTATCTACTATCTATCTATGCCACAATTAAGTTTTCTGATGGGTCGAACAATTTAGTTTTCTGATGCCACAACTTAGTTCTCTACACCCTAAGTTCTATTTTTCATCAACTGATTACCACGCTGTGTCTAATTAAGTGCTACAGCAACATGCTACTTTATGTCAAGAACTCATTTACCACAAAGAACCTAATTCTAATTCTAAAACGTTCTTCTATTCTTATTTTTTTGATTCTACTTCTACTGGTTCAAAATTGCCGGTTCAAAATTGCTCCAATATTTCCGTCTGTGTGAATTGAACCCACACCCTCGTGGCGAAAAGCCACGCGCTCTACCAACTGAGCTAAGACAGCAAATGATGGA
>JAJJMB010004170.1:2961059-2994194 GCA_023531105.1 Papaver atlanticum | reverse complement strand
TACACTCGTGAATCATAAGCATATGGATAAGTTCACATACCTCCAAAAATTTCTCATAGAATTTCCAAATCTATCAAAGTTAGGTAGGAATGAAAATCTATATCCCGTACTAATTTTTGTTCCCTTCACTCTTTGGTTGTAGACGGTTCGTTTGCAAAAACCATTAGACTAATACATTTCAAACCGTTCATCCATTCCCAAATATTCAGTAATACATACTTTCAGATCTTGTACCAAACTACAGAAATATAAAATGAGACGAACCGAAGCACCTTTTTGTCAATCAAAATGTATGTATAAAGAACTGGAAATAGTTTGATATCGGCAAACGGTGCTTACCAAGTCCAGAGAAAATTTTCTCAGTTTTTATACGTGTGGCTGACAGAATTGATGTCCTTTGATGAGCATCTGCAATCAAATAAAACATTAACAACATGTCAAAGGCCGATGCATGACTTAAGCATGGTTATGTATCTAGTGTGTCAACCACCAAACATTCTACTCGAAATGATAGGCACATGGAAAACAGCATAAAAACATGAAGTGTGTACAGGTCCTACTGGCCCAAATCAATTAGTCAAGAAAAAACGTGAAAGCGAAACCTTTTTCGAATTAAACTATGTTATTGAAAACCAAATAATCAAAAGATATAATTTTAGTAATTAGTATTAAAATATTAACTCCGATGGTATACATATTATTCGAAAGAACTATGACATCATTGACATGCCTAAGAATACCTTATTACTCTTAAAACTGCTAAACATATTAAATACATGTGAGTTATCAAACCAAAACTTCCAATCACCATAGAAATATAAAAACTGACTTAACCTGGCTTCCTATCTAGTCAAACAAATTGAGATCCCCTATAAGGTTCTCGAATTTAGTTATTAAATAGGCTCTAAGAATTCTCACAAAGGGATCATTCTTCTCATCTGGGATGATTTTGTTGTTAACTTGTGTAAGCTGGGTAAAATCCACGATTTGCAAAGCATCAACAACACATAAAGGCATATTATGGTACACATAAGTGGATTTCACAATGAAGATATCAAAGTTAAATGACTTGTGGTTATAATAATCTCCTTGACCATGTAGATTCCAGCATGAATTCTAGCTTTCACAGGGTATGAGTATTTCGCATGGGCAGGTGTGGTAGGAAAAACAAAATGAGCAAGTATTCCGGGAGGAATTAACAGCTGCATCAAATTAATTCTTCCTAAGCTCAAAGTACGGAAATGTAGATTCAAATCCTATATTAACATACTACTAATGCATCAAAGCCATAAATGTACAATTACATGAGAACAACTAAAATTATGGCCTAAAAATTGTATATCCATAAAATAAGTAGCTTTATTACCTTAGCATGTCATACACAATAACTCCATCTGCCATCTCGTTAAACTAACTCCATACATTTTACTAATTGGGCAACTCTACTTGCATGTTATAAAGCAGAAACTTAGTATATATTGGCCAGTGGCACACCTCTGATCCCTTAATTAGTTGTATTCCCTTGAAACAAAGACTGGGCATGAAGTTAAGAATTCAATTCCAATTTTCATTATTATCATAATTGCACATGTATTACATTTGTTTAGATCGAAGCATAGGGCAATTTAAATCACCAGGACTTGAAAATCCTGGTGACGGGCACTCACCAGGATGAGAGGAGGAAAGGTGCAGTGGTGAGTTTAGGTGGTGGTCGTTAATCAAATCAGAACGACTTTACACAAAATTAAATCAAATTAGGGGAAATCAATAGTAAACTCTAATTAATAATCTTTTGAAAATCAATAATATGTACGTTCATATGATATTCATATGATATGGAAATCATATGACCCAATCCAAAAAAAAATGATAAATTATAGAAACAATCCAATAAATTTTTGATAAATTATAGAAACAAACACATTGGAAGCCATGAGACTACCGTAACAAATAAAACCCCTAAAAAACGAAAATCGTTCCAACAAAATTGGGAATGACAGGATCAGTAAATTGACAACTTCTCCACCAATTAGGTAATGACAATAATACGTAACAACCTAACAAAATCAAACAAACCCATACTTAAGAATTGAAAAAACTCATTAAAAAAAAAGTAAACCCTAACATACAAAATAAAAAACAGAGTCTTTTCAGTAAAAATTAGAACATGTGATGAAAAATCGTACCTGATGAAAGCTATATTGTTACGTATATGTGTCTTACTTCTTCGTTCCTGTTAATCAATAACACCATGAGAAATCAAAAGAGAACAGAAAAGGATAGAGGCGAGAGATGGAGGGGGGCAGAGAAGAATGGTTTTCGGGGTGGGAGGGGAAAGTTTTACTGGGATAATAATCGGTGCACGCAGAGCTCAATTAGGATTTTAGTAAGGTTTAGTTTAAGACGTTAAGTATTGTCTATTTCCGACGCCGTCTCTAACGTCCCGTTAAGTATTTGGTGTAAACCAAATGTAACTAATTATTTGGCTGTAAATCGAAATGTAAGTGCTGTCCACCCACCTTTAAGCTGACGGTGTTACTAACGGTTGGTTAAAATCTTGGTGTAAACAGAGTGTAACCAAAATTTTAATGTCCCGACCAATAGAATCCCGCTAAGTGTCCTCACCATAGCTTCTACATTAGAAAAGACATATTTCGTCCAATACGAAGCGAGGGTTTCATCACCATTTAACGTGAAAGCTTATTTTGTCAAGGACTTTAAGGGGAAGATATCTTGAACATTATGCTTAACAGCAGCAAGACTCCTCCTATTAACATGCAGTGTCACTGAATCATCATACGCGGAATCCTTCCATCTCACATAAAACCTCTGAATATCAATGTCTTCGCGAAAAAGGAATACATTGTTTCTTGTCTTGGAAGAGATTTCCAAACATCAATCCATCTTTTCGACAGAACATTAGTTTGGACTGCATATTTTAGTATCCATGTAAGACATGATAAGATGAATTAAGTTATCAGGCAACCTACTGATTCTATCTTCCCCATTAGCATATGGTGCCTTTCTTATTTCTTCCATTCTTTAACCTAAACTGAAAAGTAAACCTTAGAAAACCCCCAATTTTAGTTGTTCAGAAACCTAATTTTCCAATTTGTAATGAACCACTCTGCGCAGAAACGAAAACCCTAACTTCTTCTGAACCCAGAAGTAAAAGATGGAAAAGGAAATACCTTTGAGTGTAAATATGGCTTCAGAGTAGCTCTTCAAGAAGTCTTGAAACACTCCTTAATACTAGATTGGGTAGCTTTTGAATGAATGAATCAATCAATCAATCTTGAGCAGAATGGAAAACCCTAAACCCCAAATCGCAATGAGTCAATCTATATTGTTGCTAAAACCCTCAAAAGTGAAAAGATATATGGAATATGAAATTCTTTTTTTTTTAATAAGAAAGGATAATTCATTCAATAAATAGTCACTGATTGTTGCAGAGTTCTCCTCTAATGAGGGACTCATTGTTACAGAATTTTCCTCTAATGAGGGACTCTAATGAACGTGAAATTCTTCACAAACACTATTACACGGATCTTTTACACAACTGTTGTTTAAACCTGGACCAAACCACATTGGGCTTAGTTATTCTCCTACTGTCACTTTCACTGCCTCTGGTGAATTTGCTAGTTGTTGTGCCGTAGAAATGAAAGACTAGCTGGAGAAAGAAAAAAGAGACTAGCACAATAATCTAATCAACCAATTTATTACTCATTTGAGTTGCAATAAAAATTACATCAAATCAAAATAAAATACTTGTTCGTATCCCAATCGCATGAACCAAAGAAAACAAAATAAGATAAGATAAATCCAGAGAACAAAAACGTACTAGTTTCAAGCTACCAGGGTCTTCTGATTTGGCTTGAACACGTATTGCAAAAGTGATTCCTTAATGGACATGAGTTCGGGGAATTCGGTCTTCAATTTGGAGGCATCTAGCTCGTTGTTACTCCTTGGGGCAACAATCACCTTTGCTTGCTCTTCGAGATTGAAGTTCTTCCATGTGTAGCTAGGGTCAATGTAATCCTTGTACATCTGCAAGATCTCGTTGTGGCTGACCACTCCTGGGTTGGTGAAGTTCCAGATACCAGTAAGGTTCCTCTTTGCCATCTCAATGGATATTGGAAGAAGTTCATCCAAAATTGTCATTGAGTTTGGAATATCAACTACTTTGTCGTAACGAGAAATCTTTGTGATGAAGTTGCGGGGGTTGTTTAGATCAGATGAGATGGGCATCCTCACACGCAGGGTGCAAACATTCTCATAGTTCTTGAGCAGTTCCTCTACCTGAAAAGGTTCAGATGAAAAATGGATCAGACAAGGGCTTAAGATACAACCAATTTCATGCAACAAAGAATGCACAGAATTTCCACTTACGCACACTTTATTATGAACATATGAAAAACTCCAATCGTTCAAGTAACAATAGCTGGAAAGGAAGCAGGGCCAGGTTTCAAAAATAGTGGAGATCAATTACAAACAGAGGCAAAAATGTTCTCATTAATCACTTCGAAGTAGAAGTAAATTATACTGTGACTCATAGTTTCCTGCAACCTAAACTTAGTGCACGCAACAAATCCAGAATCCAGACACACATACAATGAAATCCATAACTTCCTCATCTATCATACATTACAGATCTAAGCAATGCACCATAAACACAACCAGAGAAAGATGTGAACAGCATTAACAAAATCCGCTAATAAGTCTTACAAAGCCTAAAATCAACATGAAAGCACACGATTCAACGACCATTTAGTACAAAGCACCATTTAAAAATAGCATTCTTAGTGTTTTCCTTACTCCTCACAAACAAATCAAAAAATCTTATAGTTTACTAATTCCAATAAACTACCCAACCAATGATACAACTTGCATTACACGTCGAGACATTTTCATCCATTGTGTTGTGTGTGCGAGACTTTTTCTTAACTCTTTCTTAATCAAATCAATACATCTACATTTTTTTACTAATTTCAATAGCTTACCGCATGAATCGTACATGAATAAACCAAACACTAATACAATTTGCACATGACACGCAAGACCATTTTCTCGATTCATACTATTTCCTACGCAAAACTTGAAATATTTGCAATAGTTCACCAAATCAATCATACATGAATAAACAACACAAACACTAATACAATTTGCACACGACCCGCAAGACCATTTTCTCGATTCATACTATTTCTTATGCAAAACTCGAAATATTTGCAAATGAATCATACATGAATAAACAACACAAACACTAATACAATTTGCATTACACACAAGACCGATTTCTCGATCCATACTATTTCCTATGCAAAACTCGAAATATTCCTAGTTCAACAGATCCTAATTTTCACATGAAGCTCAATTACTTGAACCTACACCAATTGCATACTAATCACTATGTCGGATCAAAAATACTATCACACTTGGTCAAAATTAACAGATCTACAGTGAGAAATTAGCAAAGAAAAAAAAACATGAATCAAGCAAACAAAAATAGAAATCTCAAATCACAATTAATTAACTTAAAATCAAACACCCAGAATTAGCAAACAACCCAAATTGACAAAAAACATAATAAATAAAATCATTGACTACTCACCATGGCTTTAGTCTTGGAATAGAAAGATCCAATAAAATTAGGAGTATCCTCCTCTTTAAATCCAACCCCAGATCCAAGAGTATGTTTATCATCATACTCAAAAATACAACCAGTAGCATAATTAATCAAAACCAACCCCTTATCTCTACAGAGATCAGCTAATGTCAATGTACCAACAACATTAGTTCTGATAGTCTCAACTTTATGTGATTCACACCAATCAACATTAGGTCTACCAGTAACACCAGCAGCATTAAAAACATGAGTTGGTTTAACATTCTCCAAATCAGATGCTAATGAATTCCTATCTTCAAGTCTTCCTGAACCATAAACATACTCAATTCCTTGTGATTCACAGATTTTCCCAAGTAATCCACCTATCCATCCTGTTTTACCATAGATCAAAAACTTGTATTTCTGATCACCTGATGCTGGAAAACCCATTACTGATTGATGGATGATTCAGGGTTCAGAAATGAAATGAGATGAGAAATTGTTGAGATTGGATCTGTGGTGGTGGGTTTTGGACAGTGATTTTTATAGTGTAGTAAACAACCGACTTGTATGGCTGATTGTTGTTGTTCTATGTGTGAGGAGGAGATACTAACGTGTCTCTCGGGAGTATTTGGGAAAGTGATACGCAGCCCGATTAGATACTAGACAGGTCACATCTTTGTAGGTCCGTAGGGTAGGATGATTATTTATTTTTATTTTTTAAGTAATTAAGACCCCAATTTTGTAGGACGTGCCATGTGGTGGTGGTGATGTTGATGTCTCCACAATCGTAGGATTGCACGCATGGCGCACCTCTCCTTCGAAATAATGCTGACCGTGATCCACAGTTTCATAGAATATAAAATTTGTTTTGATCAACCGTTTTATAGTAATTTTTAATTATTGGAAATAAATTAGTGGAAATTTCGTGGCATATCTCGCTATTGATTTTGAAACGGATGCTCGGTAATTTACAGTTGTTTGCCATGACAGGCAAGAATCGTGGGTAGATACTGTAGATGGTTTTCAACTGTGGAGTATTATGTCGCGGTTAATGGAAGTTGATGTCGTAGCAGAATTTTGGTGGATAATGGTTGGTGTGCACGGTGTTAAGCGAAAATTGATTGGTAATATTTTATGTGGTCCCAAGTTAATTTGGTCCACCAATAAAAAATGGAGTTTTATTTGGTTCTTATTTATTCAAAAATATTAAAGTATCTAAAATGCCATTTATCTCTCTTATTTTCTTTCTTCCCACGTGTTTTTTTTTCTTTGTTTTCTCTCTTTTTATTTTCTCACTCTTCTTAACATTAATAAATAAAACAAACTTAAAAATGAAATATCTCTCAAAATATAAGTCGAAAATTAATAAATTTTATATATTCGGAAAGGTCTCGTCGAGATCTACACAATGAATACCCATTATAATATGTTTCGAAAATTTTAATTTTTTCGGTATAATAATAGTTCATATCCAAGAATGAACACTATTTTAAAACATGGTAGTTCATTCTACTTCTAGCAGTTCATTTCGTAAAATGAACTCGTATAATGTTAGCAATTTGTTTTGTAGAATGAACTCATAAAAATACTTCATTATTAAGAATGAAGTCACAATAGTAGTTCATTATAATAATTCACATTGTAGAATGAACTCGTGATAGATGTTCTTATTGTCGAATAAACTTATAATGGTTGTTCATATTGTAAGATTGATAATTCATATTGTAAAATGAACTCGTAATGATAATCAATTATGGTAGTTCATATTGTACAATGAACTCGTAATAGGTGTTCATTATGGTAGTTCATATCATAAAATGAACTCGTAAGTGATAGTTCATATTGTAGAATGAACTCGTGATAGGTGTTCATATTGTAGAATGAACTCCTAACGGTATTTCATATGGTAGAATGAACTCGTAATAATAGTTCATTTTGTAGAATGAACTCGTATGTTACTTAATCATGACAGTTCATTCTACTGAATGAACTAGCTAGTATGGTAGTTCATTAAATTAGTTCATTTTGTATAATGAACTTGTATATAGTTTATTTTAGAGTTATTTTTTAGCCTAAGAATAAGATAAAAATTAAAAGCTCCGAAACATAGCAACAATGGTACTCGTTGGAAAGCTCTCGTCGAGGGCTTTTCGAATATATAAAATCTAACATTTTTGGACATGTGGTTCAAAAGATATTTCAGTTTTAAGTTTTTATTTATTTATTTTTATTAAGGGAGAGAAAACGAAAAAATTATAACATCTTTAATGACGCCATGTATTGTCCACCCTAGGACCAAACAATAATATATATTTGGGATATTCTGATTTTGAGACCCAAAAATGTGACCAGTGTTGTGTTTGGGTCCCAGAAAGTTCAATATTAGCATTTGAGACCCATGACCCTAGTTGACCGTCTTGACCGTTACATAAATAGTTTTATTTTCATTTGTTTTATATGTAGTTAACGCTGTTAGTTTTTCCATCCATTTTTCTGGTTAGGTTTTCCGTGCGAAATGTGTGTGCGCACAACTAAAATCATTTGTTTTGAACTAACTAAAATATCCTATATGTAACACACGTGTACAGTCGAAGATGATTAATCCAACGGTTAAACAATCGTCTTCCTCCTTTCCCCTTCTCTTTCTGTTTAGATGAAGAAAATTCATTATTACCCACCACCATCGTAAAATGTAAATACTCACCGTCCAAAATGATTAGTAAAGCAAGAAAAATAAAGCACATGCGGCAGTAGAGAAAACCGTGAGATTTGTGGTGTGTTAAGCTTAATAATGGTTGTGCTATCCTTGAATCACACATAAAAATCAGTTGGCTATATCAAGTGTTATTTGAATTGGAAATCTGTTAATAATAATTTTTGTGATGAACAAGCCATGAATCTCAGAGATTTATGATGGTGATGATGGTAAATTTGTTGCTGGTGATGATTTTAATTCGATCATGAAATTCACTACCTTCATCTTCTTCTACTATCTTCTTCGACTGTTCCTATGGCTGCAAGAAGAAGTAATAGCAGTAGTAATCTTCAACCTCAGACAATCATCAACTAAAACAACCATTTAACCCAATTGAACAATTACTCTATGAAATTTAATCAATTCAAACAAAAAGTCCCCAAATCTCATTTTCAGCCAAGAACCCTAGATCCCCAATAATTGCTATCTTACTCATATGCAATTAATTTCAGCCCTTTGTTTTCGGCCATCACCATACGCCCGTCTAAGATACGGTTAGATGGCAAATTTAGTAAATAAATTTAAATTTAATATTAAATAGGTAATTTTCGTATTTAACTAGATTTTGTAACTGTCAACGCGGTCAATTGTGGTCCTGGAACCCAAACTCTAATTTAAAACTTTCTAGGACCCAAACGCAACATTGGTCACATTTTTGGGACCCAAAGTCAAAATATCCCTATATATTTTTAAAAAGGACCAAACAGACAGTTGACTGGGTCAACTGGACCAAACTAACTCTAATATATTATTATTATGACTAAATGGTATTTCCTACAAAATTGATTGATAAAACACAAAATTGGTTGAATAACCCTCAAATGAGATTTTATGGTGTAAAAAACATGTAAAATATGATAGTGTTCTAATTTCCAGAGGACGAAAAGATACTTTTCTAATATCCTGGATTGGATATATCACCCAAGGTTTTATCTTTTAAATCTGATTCATTAATGCACATCGACGGATTTACCCCTTTCAATAGATACGTGGACTGTTTATAGATCGAATGTATGTCGCCACTTGACATCTCACTTTCAATTAAAACTTGATTGGTTGACTAAAATAAGACTTCTTAGTTGACCTTCAATTTTCTTTTCATTACTTCCACCATCTCCGTCCGTATTTCTTTCTCCGATGAGTTTGGAAAATTTTCAATTTAGGGCACCACTCACACAATCAGCTCAATCAATCAATACAAATTAATCAATTAATCTTCAAATTTGGTTAATCTGTTTTTATTTATTTTTTTCGTAATTGGTACTTCTCATTCTTAACCTAGATCGATTTTTTTTAATTGTTTTGATAGTTCTTCATTTTTGTACTTGGTCGATCTGTTTTTATCTTTTTTCTTTTCAGCTTGATGGGTCTGTGATGATGGGTTGGTTTATTACAGGAGATTACTTAATTAATGATGGTGGTGGTGGTGGTGAAGGGTTGTAGGTGATAAAACAAGATAAATTCAGATTCATCACGTTTAAGCCGTGATGAAATTGGTTTCATCATGTTAAAGCCAGGATGAAATTGGTTTCATCCTGTTTAGATTGGGTTGATGTTGGATTCATCCATATTTAAGCAAGGATGAAACTGGTTTCATCTTATTTTACATTGGGTTGATATTGGTTTCATCTAAGTTTAAAATAGGATGAAATTGATTTCATCTTGTTTTAGATTGGGATGATATTGGTTTCATCCCTATTTGGGTTGGGTTAAATGTTTCTAATTGAATTATTTTTTTGTAGTTATTTACAAGAAATGATGTGACTAGTTCCGGTGGTTCTGCAAGTGCACATGTGCATCCAATTTAGATTTGGATAAATCTGTATTCATACAAATTTAGGGAAAATCTTTTTGGATCTTAAAATAAAATTAAGTCTAAATATTGGTGTTATTGACCGATAAAATTAATGTCACCGGTGGTGATGCTATAAACTCCGATGAAGTTGGTCACGGTGGTGGTAACCATGACAGAAGATGGAGAAGACGGTGGTGGTTGTAATCGGGTGGAGAGTTGGTGAAGGTGGTGTGATCTGAGAAAGAGTTAATAAAGGTGGTAGCTATGGTGACTGAACAAGACTTAAAGTAGGTGGTAGTAGTGGTGGTGGTGACTGGTTAATTGATGATGGTGGTGTTGAGTGCGGTAGTGAATGAGTCTCTCGATGTCGTAGGAAAAGAATGAGTAATGTTAGATAAAGAATTTTAAAATTGTTTCAAGGATACGATGGTCAGTATAAGAATGAGCTGGATCTCGTCCATTTGACCCAGACCGAATTTTAGCTGTCCACCAGAACCTGGTTTTACAATTTTTCGTCAATTTGACCCATTCTCTCTTGATAAAAATATATTCAAGCGAAATGTTAATTTCATGGTATGGATGTTATTACTTATTTTTCATATTTTTTTACAAAATTCCGAATCTAGTGTCTACAATAATGTGGAATTTTCTGATTTCTTTATGGAGAACTCGCTGTTGAAATTAGCTTTCTATTCACTCACCTTTTGTTTTTCATTGTAATAAATATGAAATTTTCTTCATTGTGACTTCATCCACCAATTTATTGCTCACAGATGATCTGTGAGAAATCAACAACAGTAAAATATACATTGTAATAAGTGAAATAAAAGTTACTCACACTAATTTAACCGACACCAGTGAAAATATACCTGAAATGGAGAATCTCATCAAGTTTTTGCCTGGAATTGATATGGATTCTAATCAAGTTGTAGATACTTTCCTTGATAAAGAATAAATTTAGTTTCCTCCAAATTCTCGCCAAGGAAGTTTTGACTTTGACAGCACTCGTCATGTATCTTAGGAAGCACGAGGTGAGTCCGTCTTTTCTTTTATAACCAAACATCGTGAAATGGAAATGACTGCTAACCATCTTTAAGGGGTGCATTCTTTATGAATTGTTGTTATAGGGCATGTCATGTGTGAGTGTGAACACCAAAGTAACGATCATTGCTTCGTGTTCACAATTAATATTCGCAACGGTGATGAGTGCAATATTTGGAATACCTGGATAAACATAGAATAAAATAACGGGGAGAACTCTGAGCATAAAGGCCCGTCATTGCTCGGTTTATGCTAAGTTCGAATACATGATGACGATCATAAATAAGCATGCAAGACAAAATAAATGATAAGAGCAGAATGTAAATGAGACAACGATTTACGTGGTTCGGCTCTAAGGCCTACATCCACAGGGTATTGAGATTTTCACTATGGATTGATCGGGATTGAAAGGCTCAGTCAAATGACTCTAAGTACATGGAATGAAGATAAAGTAAAAGGGAATTTCTCATACCTACTGTTTTACTCTCTCTACTAATAGTTCACTCCTGAAAAATGGTCGACCCCCTCTTCTTTGGTCGAGTGAGGTATTTATAGACCCTTCCTGTGGGCCTCTCTTACTGACATTGCCGTCACTTATCATCTTGGTTGGTGTGCCAATCCCGAAGACTATCTTTGTAATGATCCGAAGCCTCCAACGGTAATATGTTGCAACGATGATCCACCTCCATTTCTTCCATAGGAATTGCGACACGTATCCTATGTTCGTAGCATTTAATGCGAGTGGTTGTGTAATACCCTATATTTTTAGCTACTGTTTCGAGTCGGGTTATACCCGGATTAGTTAACCTTGTGTCTTAGGTTGTTGTTCCTTAGCCTTAGCCTAGGTGGGTGGATTGAATTAGAAAGGCTTCAAGTTAGGGTGGAAATAGAATAATAAATAAATAAAAAAAGTTAAGAAAAAATGAAAAGATAAATAAAATAGTTTAGAAGAGAAATTATACAAGTAAGAGAACAAAAGGCTAGGGAGAAGAAGAAAGAGATGGAGCTAGAGAATTTTAGAGATGAAGGAATAATAAAAATCAAAAGGAGTTTGTAGCAATTGAGAGGTAGAATGTTTAATCCCCTTTCTCTTTGTGTTTCTTTGTTATACTTTGATTTCAATTTTGTTTATTCTTATATCATTAGAGTTCTGAAATTTGTCTATTTAATTTGATGCATATTATTGATGATCAGACTTCTATTATTGGTATATAACCTAATTGGGTATCACTAGTTAAATTTTATATTATTCCACCGTATATTCATCGTTGAAAGTTTGTTTGAATTTGGGTGATAGTTTCTGAATTTCTGGACAGTTTCGTGTTGATGTGGTTTTGATGTTCTTAGGAAGTCTTATTGATGTTAAAATGATTTGAGATCTTAACAAAAGTTGTAGATAAACATATTATCTTTCATTTTGCTTTAGAATTGCTTTATTTGAGAACAAAATGAATTTACTGTGAATATTTTTCTAATATGATGTTATCTGCCCAGTTTTTAGAATGATCATATAAACCGAATATCTTTTGTTTGAACCGTTGGTTTTGTGTGAATTTTGGATATGTAATATATGAATGTGTTAGAATGTTCCTGTAAAATATAAAGATGATCGGACAAAGTTATCACCTGAAACACATAATGTAAAATGTATGCAGTTAGTGTGTTTGATAAAATGCCTGAGATAAATGCATAATGTTTGTAGTATGCTATTAAGCCATGGTTGCTTGTATTGTTTGTAAAAATGATTTCAAAAATTGAAATGAGTTCATGTTTTACCGTTAGATGAAATATGGTTTCTTGCTAACGGCGGGTAATGATCCCCGAGAGTTAAATGGGTAATGATCCCCATGGGAACTTGTGTTTCTGACCATCGATGGAGGCTGTCCGTGCCGACAAACGATAGGTGGGTGTACGAACCAAGGACATTCGTACCGTGAACTCAATTGTTAAAACCTAAATTGGTAGATTTGTCGAAATTATTATTGGTGTTATGAACTCAATTGTGAAATCTAATTGGATGATTAAAAGTATTATTGGTATTATGAACTCATGATTTTAGGATGATTTGTTGAAATAATATTAATATTGTGAAGTCTTGTTTTGAAATCTTAAGATGATTTGTTAGAAACAATATTTGTATTGTGAATTCATGATTAAACAAATGTACTTGTGTGGTGATCATGTTGGGTGAGTATCTATATTAGTGATTTTCTCGAAATTATGTCGTATGCTCATGTTGTATGTTATTTGACTCATTGACATTGTTATGCATGTTTTGAGATTGAGAATGAATTCTATTGAGCTGTCATCTCACCCCAATTGACATCCTTGCAGATTTATCAGAGTGGCGCAGCGAAAGCTAGGAATGAGTAGCTTAGTGATTGAATTGCTTAATTGTATTGCTTGAAATGTAATTTGAAATAATATGTTTGGTTGAAATCGTTGTTAAGATAATAAACGGATTTATATGCTTCAGTGTATGTTATATAAAGTTTCAACTATGTTTTGTGCAAAAGTAAATTAGCAAAAATATGTATGCATAAGTCTCTTTCCGACCCATAACGCTTCGAGTTCGGATCTCCATATGGGTTTGACCTTGGTCCGAAACTCGGGGTGTTACAGGTTGGGCAGTCTGCACGCGTCAAGTAGTTCATGCTGCAGTTGTACCTTTTATGTCAGTGGACTCCATCTCCTCCGTCCATTTCAGATATGCCTTGGGATGAAGTAAAGTAATTTTCCTGATATCCTATCATGCTTCGCGGTAGTCTTTACATCTGGTACTCCTTAGATTTATCGATAGTTGGATCTATTTGACGATGAATACGTGGCAGATGATGATCCGTGCCCCTAGTATGTTGTAACGTGGCATCATGGTTTGATGCTCCTTTGTTTTATGGAGTACACGTGTATTCTTCTTGTGACACGTGGTCAATTATTGATTATGTGTATACAATTTTCCCATTTTCTTCCAAGTTTGATGAAGGTCAAAGTTTGAAGAAAAACTCCTCATTTTACATGTCTCCCACTCCTGGTAATAACTTCCCCTTGATTTTCGGGGCAGTTTTCTTCTTCATTTATTACGATTATAAATATGAGAGAGGGTCAAGGCATAATAACTTTTATTCCATTCCCATTCTCATTCTCATGTTAGTTCGTCTTCTGCTTTCTCCTCTGAAGAACTTTTAACTTTTCTCTTCTTTTGTTCTTTTTCTCTTAAATCCTGCTGGTATTTGTCCTCATTGATACTGCGCCTGACTTGTTCTGACGATATCCTTCTCAGTGATACCATTGTATCTGGGGGGATTCGGCTGGTGATAATTGTTTCTTATTTGAGTTTTTTGATTTTGCCATTACCACAGGTATGTCCATTTCGTTGTTGCTTTGATGATTTTGATTTTTGTTTTCATCTTTGCTTCTGTTGCTGTTGCTATTGATTTTGGGCTTTGTGATGGAGAAAATGATATACGAAAGTATATATACTTGCCCCTGTTCTTCATCACAAAAATAAAAAATTATTTGTTGATCTTGATTAGGATATTCTTCCTTGATTATTCTGGGTTTTTGATGACCTGATGATGTTCTTAATGGGAATTGCTGGTTGTGAATCTAGTTTTAACCTTCGTTTTTGTTCTGATGCCCCTCTTAGGTTGTTATGGCAGATAACGAGCGAAGGCCTAGTCCTTACAGGTACCCACAGCAAAGCCCATATAGATCTCCGCCACCTAGAAGTCCTGATATTTCTCCCCCGAAGGCTCCACCTCAAGGATATTCCCAGTCAGGTCTTCGCCCTCAAAGGCCTTGTTCGTCGTCTGATCCAAGAGCTTCTTCTCAGAAGGGGGGTGCTGCGAAGAAAAGTTCTCGTTACGCAGCCGATCGTCCCACAGGCAGGTCATTTTCCCAGCGTTCAGAACCATTGGCATCTCAACCTCTTCGTTCCATTGCGCCGCCAGAGACTTTGTCTCCACAAAGATCTAAGTCTTCGTCAAAAGATCTTCACCTGTCAAGGAATCCATCGGTGAAGAGAAATCCTTCGGATATGCACTGAATTCTTCATTGTTCAAAATAGTATCCCCAGATGTTGCCCCTTCGGTACAAACTACTTCGACTCCTCAGAAGAAAAAACGAGCTCATGTTTCCTTCAAAAGCATTGATCTTGAAGAATTCAAGGTAAAACATAATATCGAGCGTTTTGAGGTTCGTTTTTACAATCAAGGTGACGATCTTACTTATGATATGATAAAAAATTATAAGTATGATTCCCAGCATCTCTTGACCACTGTTGGGGGGTTCGAAGCTGGTTTAATACTCCCTTTGTATAAGTGGAAAGATTTGTTTTATTACAACGTGCTGGCTCATCGCGGTGATGGTTCCACTTCTCATACTTATTGTCTATCGGTGGTTCAGTTAAGCTGAAAATTTATGCGGTGTCTTCGTGAGAGATATCTTCGGAGTAAAGGAGAAACTATGATGACATGCTACAAGCCCGATCCTGAACAAAGAAGTTGGTATACCGCCAAGAATTTCAATGCTTCTTTTGGAGATTATGTCAATATATAGTAGGAATCGAAAGAGGTGGAATGTTGGACTTCGTACAATAGCTGCCCCTCGTGGTGAGATTCGTCTTTTGAGCGAAGTGAGTGACACCAAACTGCGGTATGTCCCTGTTACTGAATCTTCTGACCAATCGAAGCTCTTTCCTCTCAAAGAACTCCTTCGTCGGGATCACGATCATGAATGGCATGCTACTCCTATCGAGATTATTGGCCCTTGGTCTTATGGTTGGATTCCTACTGATCCTAGCAAACCTTGTTCCGATTCGCCTGCTCGCTATGGTGATTATTTCCCCTAGGCTTTGAACTTCGCTGGCATGAAGTTCGATTATTGGGTTGAGGTATGCTCTGTTTTTGTTTCATTTTATGCACTTTTTTTGTCATGTGCTGCTTGATTCCTTATTCTTGTCGTGTTAGGATGATGGTGACGAAGAAAGTTCTGAGGTTGCTCATCCTCCGAAGGGTGGAACTACTGTCAAGGTATTGATTCGATATGATATGATATATGTATGTTTCCCCTCGAATCAGAGATTGACATAGATCGATCCTGTTTAGAGATGGCAAACGGGCAGGCCGGGGTTGGTGATGTGATTTTCAACTTTGTTGTAGTAAAAGGTTCGTTGAGACTTGTGAAAGCAATTGATTTTAGACTTATTTAAACTAAAAATAGAGAAAGTTTAATTCCAAATTTGATTTCAAGATTGAAAATAACCAAGATACTAGATTACACTATTACACATGAATGAATGATGGCAAAAATTCCAAAACTCTAATTATCTTTTAAATCTCTTATTTCTTAATTCACAAATAATCAGGCATATTCTCAAACATTAATTGTATTCCCTAAGCATAGATTATCTAAACAAAGTATAACCTATCTAATTGAATCACAACTAATTAAGAAAATAATGCAATCAATTAAAATTCTACAAAGTAGTGATTGAGTGAATTATAAAATACAAATTAGAGAAAAACAAAATAGTTACCAATTATTCATGCATAAATAGCTTCCTCCATGCCTTGGTTACGCGAGAATTATCTCATCATCATGGAAACACGCTCAAAATTCATCTTTATTGCTAAAAAATGATGTTCACAATAATGAAATGGGAGAAAAACAATAAAACCGGGTTTGTAACACTTTTATTTGTTACAAACCGAGCTGTTACAGAGAACGATAAAAATGAAGTGTTGTTGTCACTGTAGCAATACGACCCACAAACAATTGTCGTTGTCACTGTTGGAAAACGACAGTTCTGCGTGCGTTTTATGTTCTTCGTGTTCTTCACATCAGCAGAAAATGGAGTTTTCTGCCACTTGATTTCTCTACTCTCTCGTTCTTCCTAACTTCTCCCAACTCTCCACCCCCCGTCCTTGTCCCTGGAGCAATCTATTTATACTCCTAATCCTCATTTAATCAGGCCATATCTCCCAAATAATCTTCATTTATCAATATTATTCTCCACGGCCAAAATTTCCATTTTTTGATCTTCCACGCGCATGCAGCTGTATTTCTTTCCTTCTATACCTTCTTCACGCTCCAGAATATCAATTAAGTCTTCCAAGCACGTGCAGTACACGTTTAAATTTCTCACAACTCGTGTAAGCTCATGTTTTTCCTCCAACTCCCTGTTTGGATTAAACCAAGTTAGCCAGCCAAATTTGATCGATAAAATCACCCATACTAGCTTTCTATAGTCATATCACGTCTACCCACTAAGTTTCAGGGATTGAATCTCACTAAATCACGTCCAAACATCCGATCGAAATTCTGTTGTTAATGAAAATATTTTCCCGCCAAAATTCATTATTTGAATTTGAGAAGAAGATGTCCTCCCCCTAATCCTGCACGGGTGTCCCTTTAGCACTTGTCTTATGGGGTGCAAATAGTAATTTTTGGGCGTAGATAGTAATTTTTCCGTGGTTCCTCCGACACATTTTTGGGGTGCTTCCGGTGAATTTCCGGGGTGACTTTAGTATTCTATCCTGGGGTGTAAAACACCACTTTTCGAGCCAATTTTGCCGCAAGAGCTTATTCCCTAGAAAATACTTAAAACAACTTTATTAGAAATAAAATGAGTCCTAGATAATGTAGTTATGGATGAAAATGCGTCACACTTACGTGCTTATCAAATTCCCCCACACTTACATTTTGCTAGTCCTCGAGCAAAACCTCAAGACCCGCTCAACAGCTGGTCATTTGCGTAACACCAAGAGAGACCCGCTCAACAGCTGGTCATGCGAATCAAAAGAATAGACCCGCTCAACAGCTGGTTATTTGTGTAACATAGAGAAAGACCCGCTCAACAGCTGGTCATAAGAAAACAAAAATAAATAAATAATAGACCCGCTCCACAGCTGGTCATATCAAATTTTTTTTTTTTTTTTTTTGATGACCCGCTCAACAGCTGATCATAAAAGTAAATTCCTAAGGTAGACCCGCTCAACAGCTGGTCATAATAGTAAATTCCTAAGGTAGACCCGCTCAACAGCTGGTCATAATAGTATTCCTAAGGTAGACCCGCTCAACAGCTGGTCATAATATGATAAGGAAACTCCTACAAAAATAAACAAAAAGTTAATCACTCCCCCACACTTAAATCTAACATTGTCCTCAATGTTTCTAATGAAAGAGAAGTACCAAAAATAAAACGAGGAGAAGTTGGAAAGATAGTACCTGGGTGAAGAGAGAAATCAAAAACTAATATACAACATACAATGACCTCGATGGTCAATCAAGGGTAAGCAGGGTCCTCCAGAGGGACCTCCTCAACATCACCTGTAAGAAAGGGCTCTAAAAAGGGTTTAAATCTCTGACCGTTAACCTTCGAAGAACTACTACCATCCGGTGTCTCGATCTCAACAGCTCTATGAGGAAAAACAGTACGGACCACAAAAGGACCGGTCCACCGAGAGCGCAACTTCCCGGGGAATAGATGCAAACGAGTGTCATACAGAAGGACTTTTTCACCTGGAGAAAATGACTTTCGTAAAAATATTCTTATCATGCACAAGTTTCATTTTGTTCTTATACTCCTTAGCACTATCGTATGCATCTCTACGAATCTCGTCCAACTCATTGAGCTGGAGCTTTCTGTGAGCTTCTGCCTTGTCAAATGAAAAGTTTAGCTGCTTAATAGCCCAATAGGCTTTATGCTCTAACTCAACAGGCAGGTGACATGCCTTGCCAAATACTAAACGATAAGGTGACATTCCAATGGGTGTCTCAAACGCAGTACGGTAAGCCCATAAGGCATCAGTAAGCCTCGATGACCATTCTTTCCTATTGGGATTAACCGTTTCTCTAAAATACGCTTAATTTCCCTATTGGAGACCTCTACCTGACCACTAGTCTGTGGGTGATATGGGGTAGCTACTTTGTGGGTAATACCATACTGTTTCATTAAAAGAGCAAATGGTCTATTACAAAAGTGTGAACCTCCATCACTAATTATAGCTTGCGGCGTACCAAAACGTGTAAGTATATTATCTTTCAAAAACTGGACTACGACCCTATGGTCGTTGGTTTTACACGCAACCGCCTCAATCCACTTAGAGACATAGTCTACAGCGACAAGGATGTATAGGTTACCAAAATAATTAGGAAACGGACCCATAAAGTCAATACCCCACACATCAAAGACCTCAATAACTAAAATAGGGTTCAAGGGCATCATGTTCCTACGGGAAATGGTTCCTAATTTCTGGCAACGTTCACAAGTAACACAGTAACTGTGGGAATCTTTAAACAACGAAGGCCAATAGAATCCACACTGCAATATCTTAGCAGCAGTCTTCTTAGCACTAAAGTGACCCCCACAAGCATGATCATGACAAAAGGAAATAATACTTGACTGATCAATCTCATGTATACATCTCCTAATAATCTGGTCTGGACAATACTTAAACAAATAAGGACCATCCCAAAAGAAGTGCTTAACCTCAACTAAAAATCTAGAACGATCTTGTTTACCCCAATGTTGGGGCATTCGACCAGTAACAAGATAGTTCACTATATTCGCATACCAAGGTAATTGGGCAACAAAGAACAGTTGTTCACCAGGAAAACTATCTCTAACAGGAGGGGAGTCATTAGGGGTATCCACAACAAGCCTAGACAAGTGGTCTGCTACTACATTTTCTGCACCTTTTTTGTCTCTAATGTCTAAGGAAAATTCCTGCAACAATAGGATCCATCTAATCAATCTATGTTTTGTATCCTTCTTGGAAAGAAGATACTTCAAAGCAGCATGATCAGTGAAGATTATAACCTTAGAACCTAAGAGATAGGGTCTAAACTTGTCTAAGGCGAACACAATGGCTAACAGTTCCTTATCTGTAGTAGTATAGTTCAACTGGGAATCATTCAGAGTTTTGCTAGCATAGTAAATCACATTGAGTAATTTGTTTTCTCGCTGACCTAGCACAATACCAATAGCAAAATCTGAAGCGTCACACATGATCTCAAAGGGTAGGTTCCGGTTGGGTGCCTGGACTATGGGGGCGGTAGTGAGTAAAGTCTTAAGCTTCTCAAAAGCCTCTAAACAAGCATCATCAAAGACGAACTTAACATCTTTTGCAAGCAAATTGCAAAGAGGTCTATAAATCAAGCTAAAATCATTAATGAATCGACGATAAAAACCTGCATGCCCTAAGAATGACCTAATATCTCTTACGGTTTTTGGGACCTGTAAAGTCTTAATAAGGTCAACTTTGGCTTTATCTACCTCTATACCCTTAGAAGATACGATATGCCCTAAAACAATTCATGGCCGAACCATGAAATGACATTTCTCCCAATTGAGCACTAAATTCTTCTCCTTACACCTAGTCAAAACTAATGACAAATGATGTAAGCACTCATCAAAATACGAACCAAACACTGAAAAATCATCCATAAAGACCTCTAAGAACCGTTCTACCGTGTCAGAAAATATGCTCATCATACAACGATGAAAAGTCGCAGGGGCATTACAAAGCCCGAAAGGCATGCGTCTATATGCAAAGGTACCAAAGGGACAGGTAAAAGTAGTTTTTTCTTGGTCTTCAGGGGCAATAACGATCTGATTATATCCGGAGTAGCCATCTAAGAAGCAGTAGTGACTATGTACAGCTAATCTCTCTAGCATTTGGTCGATGAAGGAAGGGGAAAGTGGTCCTTCCTAGTGACCTTGTTCAATTTCCTATAGTCAATACAAACACGCCAACCCGTGGTCACTCGGGTTGGGATTAACTCATTGTTCTCATTCTGGACTACAGTAATACCGGATTTCTCGGGGACAACCTGAACATGGATGACCCACTTGCTGTCTTAAATAGGGTAGATAATGCCTGCATCTAACAACTTAAGAATCTCGGTTCGAACTACCTCTTTCATATTAGGGTTTAGTCGACGTTGCATCTCCCTAGAAGGTATGGTATCTTCCTCTAAATAAATCTGATGCATAAAAACAGTAGGACTTATATTCTTAATGTCTGCTATGGTCCATCCTAAAGCTTCCTTGTTGTTTTGAAGGACGGTTATTAGCCTACTTTCCTGATCACTATCCAAGTTGGATGCTACAATCACAGGTAAAGTTTCAGCTGGGCCTAAAAGCACATACTTCAAGGTATCTGGTAATGGTTTAAGGTCCAACTTAGGAGGCTCTTCTAATGAAGGAACTAGAGTAGACTCAGAAACTGGTAGTGGTTCGAACTTAGGTTTCCAAACATTACTAGTGTCCAAAAAAGGGGTTGAATCTGACAAAGCATTCACCTCATTAATCACATTATCATCATCAAAATCAATCCCAAAGTGGGCTAGGCATTTTTCTAGTGGATCTTCTAACAAAGTGTTTGGTAATGACTCCTCGACTAATGTTCCTATCATGTTGACCTCTTCTATGCTCGAGTCATCTAGTTCAGAGGGTAGCTTACTAATATAAAAAATGTTCAGCTCAATGGTCATGTTACCAAAAGACAAATTCATAATACCGTTTCGACAGTTGATGATCGCATTGGATGTAGCTAAAAACGGGCGACCTAGAATTACCGGTATCTGGTTCTCTGGGTCAGGGACAGGTTGGGTATCTAGGATAACAAAATCCACTGGATAAATAAACTTGTTGACCTCAATAAGAACATCCTTGATCACACCACGAGGAATTTTCACGGACCTATCAGCTAACTGAAGTGTTATCTGGGTAGGTTTCATCTCACCAAGTCCTAGCTTAAGGTACACATGGTATGGGAGTAAGTTCACACTGGCTCCTAAGTCAAGCAGCGCTTTCTCAACACGGTATTTTCCTATTGTACAAGCAATGGTAGGGGAACCTGGGTCTTTATACTTAGGAGTAGTAGTATTCTGAATAATAGAACTCACATGACTAGCTAGGAAGGCTTTATTATGGACACTGAGCTTACGCTTTCGGTACACAAGTCCTTAAGGAACTTGGTATAAGGAGGAATCTGCCTAATTGCATCTAATAATGGAAGGTTGATAGTTACCTGCTTAAAAACCTCCAAAATATCATTAAAAGTGGACTCCTTCTTAGTTGGTACTAGCAATTATGGGAATGGGGCTTTGGGAACAAAGTTTGGCTTATCAGGGGCCTCATCGGTCTCCTTAGAGGTTCCATCAATCTCTTCAGCTTCTGATTCAGAAGGGTGAACTACAGCATGTTCACTATCAGGCATGGAAACCTTATTGTCTATTTCTCTACCACTCCTAAGGGTTTTGATTGCATTCACATGATCAGAAGATCTTCCTCCTATTTCATGAACTCCTCTAGGATTAGGTTGAGTCTTACTAGGAAAACTCCCATTATCTCTCTCACTTAGAATCTTAACCATTTGACCAACTTGAAGTTCTAACTTAGCAAGAGTCTTCGCATTATGTTGAAAATTCTGCTTGGTTTCCTCTTGAAAAGTAGCCTGGTTCTTTAGTAATATTTCTTGGGTATGCATGAACATGTCCTGGCTCTTTTTTAATATACTTAGAGATTCCTCTAAGCTAGTTATTCTATTCTCAGAAGGGTTCTGGAACTGGGCTTGACCTGAAGAGTTCTTATTATAACCAAAACCTGGGGGAAGCTGAGAATTACTGGACTGGCCTTGACTCTGTCCTTTAGACCAAGAGAAATTAGGATGGTTTCTCCAACTAGGGTTGTAGGTATCTGAGTATGGGTCAAACTTCTGACGGTTTTCAAATCTAGCATTGTTATAGACAGCATGGGCTTGCTCTTCACTAACCTGACCTTCCCTAAACGAGTTATTGGGTTCTATTCCACAACTAAATACTTGAGAGGCTCTAATCCTATCATCAGGTTCAACAAAAGACCTATGTTTAGACTGATTCAATTCCAAAGCTTCTAACCTTCTAGACAAAGCAGTAAACTTAGCATCAGACCCAAAGCCTGTATCAACCACATTGGTGCTACTTCTATTGATCAAGAGTCTTTTAGGGGGTTTAACACAATACTCCCACTGTTGGGATTTTTCAGCGACAACTTCTAAGAAGGAAAACGCATCATCAGCATTTTTACTAGTGAACTCACCAGCGCACAAAGACTCGACCGTGGCTTTGGTCGAATAATCTAAACCATTATAAAGAATCTCTACTAGTGTCATTTTCTCAAACCCATGGTGAGGACATTGGGCAAGGAGATCATTGAATCTCTCTAAAAACCTATAAAGCGATTCTCCCTCTTGTTGAACACTAGCACTAATTTTCTGCCTAACAGCTGTAGTTTTATGCTTGGGGTAGAATTTTAAATAGAAGGCAGCAATAAGTTCCTCCCATGTTTTTATGGATTCAGATGGTAGGTTGTTCAGCCAGGTCTTGGCTATATCTCTCAAGGAAAAGGGGAATATCCTAAGTTTCAAGACTTCATCACTAAGGTCTTTAATATTAATTGTTCCATAAATTTCTTCAAAGTCCCTAATGTGAAAGTAAGGGTTTTCATCATCTTTTCCTAAGAATATAGGGATCATCTGAAGAATACCAGGTTTCAACTCATAATTAGCCGTAGAGGCTGGCAACTTAATGCACGATGGTCGGTTGGTCCTAGTTGGGTACATGTACTCCTTCAAAGTTGTCATTGTTGGCACAGTAAAAATCCTAGGGGTGAATTCCTCACTAAGACTTAAATTCTCAAAACTGAAGTTTCCAAAAACAGGGCTCTCCAAAGAAGAGTCTTCGAGCTCCCCGTTTACAAAAGAAGAACCTCTAGGCTCGTCACTAATCAAACGGCCAAAAGTGTCTCTTTTCCAAGCACGCTCTCTAATGGACTTGAACGATTTTGGCATACACTAATAAAAAATAAAAATAAAAATAATATAAATACTAAGGAAGGGAGGTTCTAAGCAAACACACAACAGGCTGACTCCACCAAAGAAAACCTAAATATTTCTAGCAAACAACAAGCATGATGGCTCCACTTAGATTGTTTCTAGACCAGCTTCAACTCTTTCGAAAGGGAATTCGTTACAATCTAAGCAAACCTCTCTGGATCGATCCGAATAAAGTGAGTCGAAGAGAAGTAGGGGAAGCTAAGAGGAGCTTTGATACCCCCACCTCTTTGGAAACGCTTCCCTGGGTTACAAGGCGGCTCTAATCGACTTACAGTAATCTTACTGAACTTCAAAGTATGCATAAAAGAGAAACCAATATTTTTCGAACGACTTTCCTATTAAGATCGTTACCCTATAGGTCTCGTTCTAGTCAATATTTTAAACTTGGTTCGTGTTTGGTATTGTTTTCCTAAGGAGGGAAAGAAGAGAACGGTGATGAAATCCGAACCCTTATCTTGTATGGCCAGTCCTTGCCCTTTACTAGGAAATTAAAATCCGTATTCAGTCCTCAACATATATTCACCTTAAGCCAGACAGTAAACCCGCTGACAGGAAATTCGCGGGTGTTTTGAAAAAATTACCTCCCGTACTAGACGGGCGAAGAACCGCTGAAGTCGACTCGGGCCACTAACTCCTGTGTCAGTGTACGAACCCGAGGGGCCGAGACGATATCGTAATCGTCTTCCTTCTCTGCAAACGGTTTAATATTTAAAACTACCCTTCCATAGGGTTTAAAAATAAAAGAATAATGTCCCAAATTCCACAGTCCAAAGTCCAAAAATAAAGTGCAAAAAAAAAAAAATACAAAAAAAAAGATATCCTAATACAATTTCTAAAAAGAAAATCTAAAGAAATAAAAACTAAAAATAAAAATAAAATCTAAAAACTTAATAAAAATAAATAAATAATATTCTTTGTCTTTCTTTTCCTTTTCTTTTAGCTTTTATCTTTGGCTCCTAATCTCTTAGTCAACAAAGTCTTTGGCATAAATTCTTTTCGGTCCAAACTCCAAACCTGTAGCACAAAGAAATATACCCAAAGAAACGTAAAATAGAACAAAGAGAAAATAATAAAAATCTAAACACTCTAACTTAAAAACAAGTCCGCGTCGGCGGCGCCAAAAATTGATGTGATTTTCAACTTTGTTGTTGTAAAATGTTCGTTGAGACTTGTGAAAGCAATTGATTTTAGACTTATTTAAACTAAAAATAGAGAAAGTTTAATTCCAAATTTGATTTCAAGATTGAAAATAACCAAGACACTAGATTCCACTATTACACATGAATGAATGATGACAAAAATTCCAAAACTCTAATTATCTTTTAAATCTTTTATTTCTTAATTCACAAATAATCAGGCATATTCTCAAACATTAATTGTATTCCCTAAGCATAGATTATCTAAACAAAGTATAACCTATCTAATTGAATCACAACTAATTAAGAAAATAATGCAATCAATTAAAATTCTACAAAGTAGTGATTGAGTGAATTATAAAATACAAATTAGAGAAAAATAAAATAGTTACCAATTATTCATGCATAAATAGCTTCCTCCATGCCTTGGTTACGCGAGAATTAGCTCATCATCATGGAAACACGCTCAAAATTCATCTTTATTGCTCAAAAATGGTGTTCACAATAATGAAATGGGAGAAAAACAATAAAACCGGGTTTGTAACACTTTTATTTGTTACAAACCGAGCTGTTACAGAGAACGATAAAAATGAAGTGTTGTTGTCACTGTAGCAATACGACCCACAAACAATTGTCGTTGTCACTGTTGGAAAACGACAGTTCTGCGTGCGTCTTATGTTCTTCGTGTTCTTCACATAAGCAGAAAACGGAGTTTTTCTGCCACTTGATTTCTCTACTCTCTCGTTCTTCCTAACTGCTCATAACTCTCCACCCCCCGTCCTTGTCCCTGGAGAAATCTATTTATACTCCTAATCCTCATTTAATCAGGTCATATCTCCCAAATAATCTTCATTTATCAATATTATTCTCCACGGCCAAAATTTCCATTTTTTGATCTTCCACGCGCATGCAGCTGTATTTCTTTCCTTCTATACCTTCTTCACGCTCCAGAATATCGATTAAGTCTTCCAAGCACGTGTAGTACACGTTTAAATTTCTCACAAGTCGTGTAAGCTCATGTTTTTCCTCCAACTCCCTGTTTGGATTAAACCAAGTTATCCAGCAAAATTTGATCGATAAACTCACCCATACTAGCTTTCTATAGTCATATCACGTCTACCCACTAAGTTTCAGGGATTGAATCTCACTAAATCACGTCCAAACAGCCGATCGAAATTCTGCTGTTAATGAAAATATTTTCCCGCCAAAATTCATTATTTGAATTTGAGAAGAAGATGTCCTCCCCCTAATCCTGCACGGGTGTCCCTTTAGCACTTGTCTTATGGGGTGCAAATAGTAATTTTTGGGCGTAGATAGTAATTTTTCCGTGGTTCCTCCGACACATTTTTTGGGTGCTTCCGGTGCATTTCTGGGGTGACTTTAGTACTCTATCCTGGGGTGTAAAACACCACTTTTCGAGCCAATTTTGCCGCAAGAGCTTATTCCCTAGAAAATACTTAAAACAACTTTATTAGAAATAAAATGAGTCCTAGATAATGTAGTTATGGGTGAAAATGCGTCACACTTATGTGCTTATCAGCTGGCTTGTTACCCAAACCGCGGGTTACGGGTTAATACGGGTCAAAGCTTGCGGGTTGTTGTTCTTCACGGGTCATCATTTCTTCAACCCGCGCCCGTAGCGGGTAAAGCTTGCGGGTTTACGGGTTAGCCCGGCTTCTTTAATTAAGTTAATTTACGACAAATTACAAGCATCAAACACAATTATTACGAGTATCAAACGCAAATCCTTTCAAATGCATTTCAAATCCTTCCCTGTAACACCTAACATATATCTAGTCATTCCATTTTCAGCTCGCTCAATCCATTATTGCTTCAACCACGACAAAAACTCTTTACATAGTTGTGTTCTCTGCTTAAACTCAGACTCATGCAAATCCGCCCATGACAATCACCAACACTTTAATTTCATAACCTGCAACATCTTCAATTCCATAACCCGTGACACCAAACACTGCATCACCAACACTCAATAATCCAACAGTATATCAATCAACTAGATTTAGACAAATGAAAAAAGAACTTTATGTTACCTGAAACAAAATTCCTTAGTCTCATCTTCAATACCCGATTATAAAACAACCAAAAACAAAATTCAATAAATAAGTAAATCAAACTGAATCCAATACTCGCATCATAGAAAACCCTTAATCAAACTAAAAAAGAAAAAAAAAATCATTTTCAATCCACCACAACAACAAACCCATCTTCCCATCCACATTCAACACAACATCAGTTCCATACCACCTTCAATTTCAGATCCATTTCAACCTCAATTCCACATCTTACTAGCAATTTAACTAAATTGACCACTTATGCCTTACTCAACAAATAAAACAAAGGGTTAACAAATATATAAAAAAGAAGAAGCAATTATTCACAGTTTCAGCAAGCAGAAAAGTTTGAAGAAACTAAGAAATCATCATCTCTGCCACTAGCAAAAAAATATAAAACAAAATTGACCACTTATGCCTTACTCTGTAAAGAAGCTTGTTTTTTCTGAATGGATAAGAGATCATCATCTGTACCACTAGCACCAGCTCCATAAACATCATTACTCCCATGTTTTAAATCACTTAATGAATCTCTTAAACCCATCCTCAACACAACAAACATCTCAAATCTTCCCCGATATCTCATAATCTTGTCTTTAAACATGCATCGTCAAACCCCTTCTTTATTAATCTTCATCTGTTTCCAGAAACTGAATTTACCCTAGATTTCCGCTCGATCTGCTCTCAGCCACCAGCAACAATCCCTAACCCAACTCAGAAGCAAACCCAACGAGTAATTCTTCATAAACTCTCGATTCCTACTCAGAACGGCTTCATCTTCTCAATTTATTCCCTGAGTTCTTCACGAATTGATCCCCTAACCCTAACTCTTAAATAAAAATCATAACTGAATTAAACAGGAGAAGAAGAAGAAAATGAGAAGAAGAAGAATAAGAAGAAGGAGAAAGAGGTGGTGAACTGGTGATTGTGGTGGTTCTGATGGAGATGGGATCATAGCTGCCGCTTTGAGTGAAGAAAAAAGAAGAAGTCCTAACATTTTAGATTGTTAGGGTTATAAAATCAGTAGGATTGTATATATGTATGATTCACACGGGTTATGGGTTGAACCTGTGGGTTTACGGCCTGGTCCGGGCTAGCCCGTTTCCCAACAAGTCAGCATTTTGCCAACCCTAACCCGGCTTGTTTAGCAACCAGCCAAGCCGGGCACGGGTTTTTACGGTCCGGACCGAGCCAACCCGTGGGTTTTCAGCTTGTTTGCCAGCCCTAATCCTGTTGTTCTTATGGCTTCAAAAAAACAAAAGATCGATCATGTTGTATTTCCTACCATGGAGTTTGAAGAGACAGAGATCCCTGAGGTGACCATCCCGGTAGTTGACGATGAAGAACTGGACGATGAGGAAAAAAAAGAAGAAGATGATGAAGACAATCTTGGGGAGCAAACTGAAACTACTCCAGACCCCCTACTAATACCGAGGAAGAAAACAATCTTGGTGGGAAAGATGGTGATCATATGGCCGATCTTGAGCGCACACCATCCCCTCATCGAAAAATTGAAAAATTGGTATGCAATCATCGGGTGGTGGTGCGATTCCTGAGCCGGTGTCGAACCTAGAATTTTTCTTTGGTAAAATTTACTCCGCCGGTGGTCAGACTGACTAAGGTGCACTTATGGGTATAGCCTCATATTTCTCGCTGTTGTCTCTGATAGACGCATTTATGTGTCTATTTTCATCTCTTTTATGTATAGGGTTAGTACCCATTTCTGTACTAATTTTGGTATTTTACCCCTTTGTAGGTGTTTTTGGAGGAATAGGCTTTTGCGGCAAAATTGGCTCGAAAAGTTGTTAAAGGCTCCTGGGAGGACATTTGCTATTCGGACTCTCATTTTGGATAAGGGGTAACCCATTTCCAAGCAGCTGCTAAGTACAGACCGGGTCTGGATAGGGGGAGGTCACATTTCTTCACATTTTCAAAAACAGAAAAATGGCGGGAAAATTTTCAGAAAACAGACGATTTTGTGGATGGATTGTTGATCGATTTTTAGGGAGATTAAAGGGATGAATTTGATTGGGTTTGTTCCTATGGACTTAACAGGCGAGGTAAGGGTGTTGGAATGGATCCAAAGTGGCTAGAACTCGAATTGGAAGCGAAAAAAGGTTAAAAATATCACGGTTTATTTTGGGAAAGTTTCTTGGTTTATTTTTGGAAACTTACGTGAAGAAGAGGAAGGAAACTCTTCTTAGAGATTTGTTTCTATCACGGGAGGAGTTTGGACAGCTGAGAACACGTGAAACAGAAGAAAAAAAAGAAATATCGCAACTTGCTGTGGAGGAAAAAACCAAAGTTATTCTCGAATTTTCTTTGCTCTACTATGTATAAAAGGGTTGGTTCGAGTCCTAGGAAGGTAACCAAGACTTTAGGGGAAAGTTTAGAGCCTTAGAGAAGCCATAAAAATCATTAGAAGAAGATCGGGTTCTGCTGCTGCTGCTGTTGCCGGAGAAGACGAAGAACACAGAACAGCGGAAAAAGAAAGTTGCAGAGGCAGACTTATTTTCAGTGACAACGAGTTACGGTCGCATCATCCTGCAGTCACCGAAGCTCTTCAGCAACGATTCCGTCCGTTGTATTAGACTTTCAGCGACTACAGTATACCATTTTCTCTCTTGTAATCAACTTTTGAACACCAAAGATGTATTTTGAGAACACGATTAATATGAGGAGCTAAACCCCTTAGCCGAGGCGACGGAGGAAGCCATTGTTCCATGAAAAGTGGTATAGTTCTATTTTAATTATTTATTGCAATTATTTTACATGATTATTTGCATAGAACTTAAAAGAAAAATTGATTTTTATTGAGTAGTTGTGAGTTGTTTTGATGGAACATGCTAGGTTTTAAAACTTTTGATGTTTCATGCTTTGTGATTACAACTACTACTTCAAAAATCTATTAGAGGCAAATATTAGAATCACTTTAAAGAAGAATATTGCATGAATATTGATTAGAGTTTATCAATTAATTGGTCAATGGTGGAATCCAAAGTCTCGGTATTTTCTTATTATTATTGAAACAATTTTATTTAATTTTCAAAAATCCTTCACAAGCCCGAGTTGAACGAACTTTACTCACCACTTTCACTACAACTTAAAAATTCACATCAGTCTCCCAGTGACAACTAGCAGGTGGAAGCCGAAGACGATGGTGAGAAGGTGATCGAAGAAGAAGATAGTTCTGATGGTGAAGATGTTAAGCTTCGTGCTATCAAGAAAGCGAAGGATAAGGAGGCTGCTGCTGGCACATCTTCAGAGGGTTTCGTCAATGCAGTAATGCATGATAGTGATGATGATACTTTTAACTGGTTGAAGAAAAAACGTTTCTCATCCTGCTCCTGTTATCCCAGGCGAGAGAGACTCTGATGCCTTTACCCGTCATCATATGGAGTTGTCGTCTCGTGAAAAAGTGACCGAAGTATGGCAGCGCGATTTTGGCATTACTCTTCCATCGAATCTCTTGGCTACTCCTCCTGCGTCTATTGCTGAGATGATAGCTATTGCTGATTGGCACCAGTATGGTTTTCCTCAACAGCATATTCTTAAGGTATTGTGTTGTTCTAGCCACATGTTTTATTTATTAGTGCCGTTTCTCAGTGATTTTTATACTTGCCCCTTTCCATTACAGTTGGTGAACAGTGAATATTGCAATCACACCCTTTATCAGTTCTTCAGGGCTAAGGCGCTCAAGTTAGAGGCTAAGTTACGTCATAGGGATGGTGAACTGCAGGCTGCTCAAGAGTCTATTGAAGAGAATGATAAAGAGATACTGGAGCTGAAGGATAAATTGAAAGGGAAACAACAGGTCGGTTTCGCTGAAAATGAGCTTCGTCAAGAGATAATTTCTCTTCGTGGAGATCTTGAAAAGGCCCGAGGCGAGGCTTCGTCGGACGTCACTTCTTCCATAGGTTCGTCCATTTTATTCACTTCTGTCTTTGTTTGTTAAGTTCTTTCTGAGTTAGCCTCCCCTTTCTTCAGCAGGTGGTGCCGAATAATTAGTATGGCTTTGAAGCGAAAGGACTCGGCAAGCTTCTCGTATTAGGGAACTGGTTTCGAAGGTAATAGAGGTAACCAACACATGGAATTCTCGGGTTGATGAGTATAACCGGCTACTGGAAAGTTATCAAAAACAACGAGAACAAATGGTTGAGATGCAAAATTAAATAACAGCTGATCGTCGTCAGTTCAGCGTTACTCTGTTATGGACTCGTCAGAATATTTATGAGGATCGTGAAGATGCTTCTCGGTTAGAGGCCAAAGTAGCGGATCTTCAAGTGGATCTTCGTGAGGCCCGCTCGTCTCATGATCCTGAAGTTCGGGATTATATACAATGGCTTGTTCGAGAACGAGACGATGCTAGAGAAGAGGCGCACGCTCTTAGCAAAGATTTAATTGCTTCTCATGCTGACGTTGCATGTTTAGTTGAATGAGAGAAAGACTTAGAGATAAATATGTATAGACTTACAAAGGGGATCAAGGAGATCAACAATGAAGTCAACCATCTTCGTCATCTGGATTCAATGAAGCAGGTAGAGTTAGATTAATGCCAATTCGATCTCGAAAACTGTCGGCTCGACTATAAGAAACTTTCCAATGAATATTATTTTCTTGACGAAGACCGGGATGCAGTAGTAAACGAATTTGAAATAGCTTCGGCTGATATCGAATGTATATATTAGTTTGGTCGCTAATAGTTGTCTATTTTCCTTGTCTGATGGCTCGTATTTTATTTTCAGAGCTCGAGGGACAGCTTTGCCTTGCAAATGAAAAATTTGAAACGGCTCAATCTGAACTAGTCAAACAACAGGGGCGGACCAGCTATTTCGAGGGGTTGTTCGGGACTTTGGATGTGACTATGAAAGAATCTGCTTAGGAGGTGGAGTTCCCGAAGTCTTTGTTGACAAAGTATGATCTTAAGATCAATGTCATCACTGCTGAAGCTCATCGTCAGTTGTCCTTGTAGGTAAACAAGACGTTGGCTCAGATAGAGCAAGGGTTTCTGAAGGAAGGCATCACTAAAAGGTACAAGCGTCGTCCTGTCCCCGAACCCTTCGTGACCACCTCTGACCCATCTTATGGGGGAAGCGTTCCTTAGTCTCAAAAGGAGCGGCGTGATGATCGTCCAGAAACTGAACCTTCATTGAAGGAGTAGGAACCTTAGCCTTCGTTATGAAATAGAGAATTTGATAGCTGGTGATTACGTAGCTTTGGGTTATTTTGTGCATTTCTTGTATTTCTTGCTTATTCTCCCCAAATTTGTAATCAACTTTATGAAATGGATCATCATTCTTTTGGTATGTACAGTTATGATCTTCCTGCAATGTTACTTTATACATTTTAATTTACTTGTGAAAACATAAAAACGCAATAGGAAGAGAGTGTGTGTAAAATAACGAAGGTGTGTACCTTCCTTACTAATTTTGGACCTTTCACCCCGTCGGTCAGTCTTGGGCCAGAGGACTACCTAATGGTGGGGGTTGTGATAGACGCATTTATGTGTCTATTTTTCATCTCTTTTGTGTATATTGTTAGTACCCATTTTTGTACTAATTTTGGTATTTTATCCCTTTGTAGGTGTTTTTGGAGGAATAGGTTTTTGCGGCAAAATTGGCTCGAAAAGTTGATAAATGCAACCCAAGGGACGAGTGTTATGCGGACTCCAGCAACGGATAAGGGGCGAACATTGGATAATGGGTAACCTTCCCCTTCACGTTCAAATTCTGAATTTGGGCGGGAAACCAAAAACTTAAAAGCGTGTTTCCTGGAAGATTTGGTGATGGATTTTTAGAGATGTTTTAGGTCGATTAAACCTCTGATTTTCATAGGGTAGACTCCTTA
>JAJJMB010004170.1:2892337-2956059 GCA_023531105.1 Papaver atlanticum | reverse complement strand
AAGTCCGAGTGAACGACAACCTTACTTACCACTTTAAAATTACATCATGCATCGTTTTCGGATACATGGTGCATTATTGAATATTTACATACACCCGTTCCTCCGAACCACTGCATCGTGTTAGGTTGGGTATCTCTTTCTACTGGAATCCTCCCCCCTGGTCATACACCCATAGACGCTGATAGGGGAGTCCTGAGAGATGGCATGCAAGTGCTTTCCCAAATGTGAATGTAGGAGTAAGGGATCGTAACCAGATGCTCCATCGTTATGACTAGTGTTTACCGAAGATTATGACAAAAAGTTCTTGTTTGATTGATGTAGCGAGTTCTGCTACTCCTCGGCCAGAGATAGAAACCTGTCGAGCGGGTACGCTCCCTTCTTCTTCTGGTACTCTTCACGCAGATGCAGAACTGCAATGCTTTCATGGATAATATGGCTTAAGGTATTTTGCATTCCATGGGTGCCTCAGGATTTCTCCTTTTAGATTGCGCAGATAGTATGAACCCTTTCCTGCAACATCGTGTATCACATACGGTCCTCCCCATATAGGTGCAAATTTTCCCTATTTCTTTTCTCGTTGATACCGCGGTATAGTGCGTAGCACATACTGTCCCTCTACAAAATTTATAAGCTTGACTTTTTTGTTGTACTTTCTTGCTAATCTATGCTGGTAGTTTTCAGTCCTTTGTAATGCAGTTTCTATTCTTTCTTCCAGATCATCGAGCCTCTCCAACATCATGTTTGTTGTGAGGTTCTTCTCCCATGCTTCAGTCTTTGTGGTCGGCATAATTATATCTGTCGGGATTACTTCCTCTGCCCCGTAGGTTAGTAAGAAAGGAGATTCTCCTGTTGCTGACCTCCATGTGGTCCTATATGCCCATAGACTGTTGTGTAACTGCTCACACCATCGGCCCTTATGCCATCCAGCGTTTTCTTGAGGATAAGAGCGATGGTTTTGTTGGTGGCTTCGACTTGTCCATTACTATGGGGGTAGATGGGAGTGGATTTGTTCTTCCTGATTCTGAAAGTGTCGAAAAGCATATCGATGTTTTTTCCCTGCAATTGCTTGCCGTTGTCAGATACAATTTCTGCGGGTATGTCGAACCTGCATATGATGTTATGGAAAATAAATGTGAATACATCCACATCTCTGATCCTTACCAAAGCTTTAGCCTCTACCCATTTGCTGAAGTAGTTTGTAGCTACTATTAGAAATCGCCGCTTTCCTGTTCCTTCGATTAGTGGGTCGACGATATCAACTCCCCATTTTGCAAATGGCCAAGGACTTCCAACTGATTTTAGCTCTGTAGCGGGAGCATGGATTCTTTTGGTGAAGCGCTGACATTCTTCGCATCTTCTGGCCATCGTTGCGGCGTCATGTATCATCTGCGGCCAGTAGTATCCTTGCATCTTAGCTTTGTCCGCTAATGATCTCATCCCTCTATGGTTTCCAGCGTCTCCATAATGTATGTCCTTCAAGATACAATGGCCCTCCTATCTAGACAGGCATCGTAGTAGAGGTATGAGGAACGATTTCTTGTATAAAATCCCATAACGATGGTATCTTCCTGCTTTTGATTGTATTTTTATTGCTAGCTTAATATCTGTGGGAAGAATTCCTCCTTCGAGAAAAAAGTGGATTTCGGCTCTCCAATCTTCTTCATTGCTGAAATCTTCATCTTCGTTTGCCTGTGTTAGAATATCATCTTCGGCGAAATCTTCGGAAATATCTTCCCCTACATCATCTTCATGATCTGTTGTAGCGAAGACTTGAAGTGGTCTGACCGAAGGATCGTACACTCTCCTTATCTTGATGGCCTAACGTTATCGTCCTTTAATATCGATGATATATAGGACAGGGCATCGGCATGCCTGTTATCTTTTCTGCATAAGTGTCTGATCTTAATGTGTTGTACTTGAGACGCTAGATTTTGAACCATAGCAATGTACACTGAGAGGATTTCATCATAGGTGTTATACTCCATCTCTATTTGTCGGATGACTAGTTGTGGGTCACTTGTTAGGCGTACGTCGGCTATTCCCAGTTTTATTATTAGGTGGAGAGCATGTACGATGGCCTCATATTCCACAATGTTGTTGGTATGTTCTTCGAATTCCAACCTCAATGCATGTACCATTTTGTCTCATGTTGGGGTATTGATGACGATCCCGATTCCGGCACCCTCCTTGTTCCTTGATCCGTCGACGAAGACTTCCCATCTTCGTTGATTTGTTGGTTCGAGCACATCGGCGGGATCTTCTTCGTCTTCCTTTGTTCCAGGTAGGCCGTTCACCTCTTTGTCATTATTCGATGGTAGATCTGCTAAGAAATCTGCCAAGACTTGCGATTTTTGAGCGGTTTGGATTTCGTGGATGATGTTAAATTGTTCTAACTGTGCGTTCCACTTAGATATTCTACCGACTTTTTCTGCGTTCTTGAGAACAGCTTCCAATGGTGCTCTACTTGTAATGCGGACATAATGTGTCAGGAAGTAGGTTCTCAGCTTCTGCGTTGCAAACACTAGTGCCAGGATGAGCTTCTCAATATTCATGTAGTTTCTTTCTGCTGCATTGAGGGTTTTGCTGACGTAATACACCGGCTGTTTTACCTTCGTGTTTGTTCAGACCAATACAACGCTCACAGCATCTTCGGTTGAAGCTATGTATAATGCCAGCAATTCATCAGGCTCTGGTTTCTAGAGGATCGGGATAGCCGCTAAGTATTCTTTGATTATTTGAAAAGCTTCTTCACATTCCGCAGTCCATTCAAATTTGTTATTCTTCTTGAGAATGTTAAAGAAATGTTTGCATTTGTCTGATGATCTCGCGATAAATCTACCTAGTGCTGCTATGCATCTGTTAAGCTTTTGCACCTCCTTTAAGTTCCTTGGTGATGACATTTCGATGATGGCCTGGATCTTAGCGGGATCAACTTCGATACCTTTCTTCGTTACTAGATATCCGAGAAACTTCCCTAATGTGACGCTGAAAGTGCATTTCTCTGGGTTCACCTTCATGTTGTTCTTCCTCATTGCCTCAAATATTTCCCTTAAGTCATGAAAATGATCCTCTCGCAATTTGATTTTGACGAGCATATCATCGATATAAACCTCTAAAGTGCGTCCTATCCATGGTTTGAAAATTACGTCGACCATCCTATGGTACGTTGCCCCGGCGTTCCTTAGTCCGAAAGGCATGAGGGTGTAACAATAAAGTCAGTGGGGGGTGAAAAATGTTGTATGCTATTGATCCTCTTCTGCCAGAGTTATATGGTTGTAGCCTGAGTAACCATCCATGAATGACAGCTCTTCGTGACCCTCTACTCTTCTACCAATTGATCGATGCTTGGGAGCGGGTAGCCATCCTTCGGACAAGCTTTGTTGAGATTAGTGAAATCGATGCATATCCTTACTCCGTCGTTCTTCTTTGGAACGATGACCATGTTTGAGATCCATGTGGGGTATCTGACCTCCTTTATGAATCCTGCTTCCATGAGTTTGGTAAGCTCCTTTTCTACAGCCTGATGGTATTCAAGTGCCACTTTGCGCAACTTCTGCCTAAATGGGTTTGTGCCTAGTTTTATTCGAAGCTCATGTTGTATGATCTTAGGGTCAATTCCTAGCATATCTCCTAGCTTCCATGCGAAAATGTTCGGATAGTCTTTGAGTAATTTGATTAATGCTTCCTCTCGATCCTTATCTAATAACGTCCCTATTTTTATCATCTTCGGTTCCTCTCCGGTTCCAATATTTACTTCTTTGGTGGGTTCCACCGATGTAAACGTGGGATTGAGATCGCCTAGATGAGGGACGTTTTTTAATTGCTATTTGGTGGGATCTTCACCGTCCTTCGTTCCTGAAGTACTAAGTTCGGCATTCATGGCTTCGTTACCTCTTGTCAAGCTTTTCCCGGAGATTTCTTCGAGATATTGATCAATTACTCTATCTTTGGCTTCGGCCTTGTTTTTGCCCCTTCGGGCTTTACACTGTTCTTCTTGTTCAATGTTGAGATGGTTTTGCTGAGCCTGGCATTCTCGTGCAGTGACCTGATCTCCCTTAATTTCCATTTCCCTTTTGGGGGTTGGGAATCTTAGGTATTGATGGTACTTCGCCGCTACTCCCTTGAGTTTATGCACACATCGTCGTCCGATGATGGTGTTATTGGGTGACGGTGCATGTACCACGCTAAATCTGGTACTTACTTTCATCGGCCCATCCTTGACTTCTAGGACGATGTCCCCTAGAGGCTTAGTAGCTGCTCCGTTGAACCTATAGATAGTGTAATAGGAAGACATTAGATGCTTGTCGTTTAGTTTCATTCGCTTGAAGGTATCATAGAATAGGACGTTGGATGAACTCCCTCCATCGATCAAGATCTTCTTTATATTCCATCCTGAGACAGGTAATGTGAGCACTAGCGGGTCATTATGATCTTCCATATCTTCTTCTACGTCATCAGCGGAAAAGGTCAGTGGCACGTTCATCCAATCTTCGTGCTCTTCGACTTCTTCTCCATCGATTTTGTATAGTTCGCAATAGTACTCTAATTGTTTCCTCAATCTTTTCCCAATCTGACCAGTCAACGATGGACCGTTGGGCTCGGAATAAGAAATGGTGTTGATCGTTTGGTCGTTCTCGGGAAAATGGACTTGTTTGCTTCGATGGTTCTTTTGTCCCTGCTCCGGTTTCTAAATGCATTGTTTGAGATCTCCAGCATCAATCAGTTTCTGGATCATTATCTTCAGATTCTTACACTTATCTGTTGGTGGCCATTGAAGCAGTGGTACTCACAATAGTCCCTTGATTTTTCAGATCTTGGCGGCTGCTTTCCTTTTGACCAAGTCCATTCGAAGTTGGTTCGGTCCTTAATTTCTCGTAGGATACGAACATGGCTTGTATTGAGCTTCGTGTAGACTTGATCTTCAAATTTTTGATTGTTGTGATGATAAGCATCTCTTCGACCTCGTTTATCTTCATTGAAACGTTCGGTAGAGTTCGTCCCTTTTGACCCGCTGGCTTGCTCCACTGAGTTCGTCCGATGAGACTTTTGCATCTGTTCTTTGGGATTCTCCCGCTGTATTTTTTCCAACCTGGCGTGCTTTTCAATGATTACTCTGAGGTCTCCTTCGGTTATGGGGTTACTACCATGAATATCAACAAATAATGGGATCATTCCGTCCAGTCCCCACTTGTAGCAGTTGATGCTGACCACTGGGATGACGTTTCCTATTGCCTGACAGATCTTGTGCCACCTATCTGTGTGTTCTCTAATTGTTTATTTGGATCCGACCGCTAGTGAGAATAATTTGTCCATTCTTGCATTAACGGTCTTGTTGTACATGTATGTCTCTAAGAACACCTCGGTGAGCCGGCTATAAGAGTCGATGGAGTTAGGAGGTAGGTTGTCGAACCATGACAATGCCGATCCTTTCAAACTCGAATGAAAGTACCTACATAAGACTACATCATCTCTCTCCCATCGGGACATTGTTCGGTTATAGTAACGAAGATGAGCTGCAGGATCGTTAGAGCCATCATAACATTCAAATGCTAGGACATTTTGAGGGGACGCGTGCTCTTGCTAGGTGTGCAGTCATTGGTGTAGTAATGGTTTCTCTCATTACTTCCTCCAATCTCCCCCCTCCTTGCTTCGCATTCAACTGCTTGATCTCTGACATCATCTCATTACGAAGATTCTCCATTACAAGGAAATGCTCGTCCCATATTGCCGCTCGTCCTGGTCTTCGGGATTCACTATCGAAGTAATCGGATTATCCTGGTACATAATCGGGGTCGGATAATCTATTTCTTCCGGCAATGCGATGGTTCAGCGGTTCTGGATTGTTGATGTTAGCCACGATCATTCTTCGGTCAGGGTTCGGATCCGGTTCTTTGCAATTTGCCTCGTCATGTTGGTTTGCCGCCTCCGCGCTATGGGCAATCTTATCCTTAAGTTCTTGATTTTCTCGTGCAAGTAGCGCCACCGTGTCTGCATATGCCTTATGGTTCATTTTCATCTCCTCAAGCTCTGCAACCAATTGGGTGGAATGGTTCGATCCTTGGTTTGGAGTTCCTCCTTGTGCTCGTCCATCAGCAGCAACGGTATGATCTTCTTCTACAGTATGGATTAAGGGGATCGGCGGATCCGTGGGAAGAATTTGAAGCTCCATTGGTTGAGGTGCTGGTTGGTTCGCCATTAGCAGAGGATGGTTCTGTTCATTGGTCTGCGGCATCCCATAGATAGGTTGCTGCATCACAGATTCTGCAACTACTTCTCGTTGTTCGTTGGCACGGGTCGTAGCTGCTGCGGTTTTGAGTGCTGCCACCGCTATAGCAGTGGCATCCAACGGTGAGGTACTTTCCGCTGCATCCTGTTTTTTGCTTGTTGTTTTAAGTTTCTCTCCCTTCTGCTTGCTACGTGTTACGACTGGTGTTGTCCTTGGTGTCTCCTTTGACGTTACTCTTGTCTTTCCCATATCTTTTGTTTTATCCATTTTCTGTAGAGGTAGATAATTAACAAGGAAAACATATCCACGAAGATTTTGTTAGGCACAAGCACAACGTAAAAAATGGTTTTCAATTTTAGGATACTTTCAACGAAGTGTAGATAAAGGTATACATAAAGATATTTTCAAAAGAAATACTTACATCTGAGGGTTTTCCACGGCCAAAATCCGGGTGCTTTGTATTTTATGGTGATCTTTCAAATCTGGGGAGCTTTCGTAGTGAAAACTCATGTTTTGTATAAAAAATAATAATCTTTTAGATCTGGGGACTTTTTACAGTTAAAACTCTTGTTTTGTACGAAACCTTTTGAATCTGGGTTTTTTTTTATTGATTTGTCGCCCAAAATTTGTACCGAAAAACATCATGGGATGATAACAAGGGTTTACAGGAAAAGATAAATCTTTTACCGGGACAAAAAGTGTGCCTGTTTCTAGCGCCAAATTGTGAACACCGAAGTAACTATCATAGCTTTGTGTTCACAATCAATATTCACAATGGTGATGAGTGCAATATTTGGAATACCTGGATAAACATAGAATAAAATAACGGGGAGAACGCTGAGCATAAAGTCTCGTCATTGCTCGGTTTAGCTAAGTTCGAATACATGATAACGATCATAAATAAGCATGCAAGACAAAATAAATGATAAGAGCAGAATGTAAATGAGACAGTGATTTACGTGGTTCGGCTCTAAGACCTACATCTACTGGGTATTGAGATTTTCACTATGGATTGATCGGGATTACAAGGCTCAGTCAAATGACTATGAGTTCACTGAACGAAGATAAAGTAAAAGGGAATTTCTCATACATACTGTTTTACTCTCTCTCTCTCTACTAATAGTTCACTCCCGAAAAATGGTCGACCCCCTCTTCTTTGGTCGAGTGGGGCATTTATAGACCCTTCCTGTGGGCCTTTCTTACTTACATTGCTGTCACTTATCATCTTGGTTGGTGTACCGATCCCGAAGACTATCTTCGTGATGATCCGAAGCCTCTAACGGTAATATGTTGCAACGATGATCCTCCTCAATTTCTTCCATATATAGGAATTGCGACACGTATCCTATGTTCGTAGCATTTAATGCGGGTGGTTGGGCAGTCCGCACGCGTCAGGCAGTTCCTGCTGCAGCTGTACCTTTCATGTCAGTGAACTCCATCTCCTCCGTCCATTTCGGATCTACCTTGGGATGGAGTAAAGTAATTTTCCTAATCTCCTATCATGCTTCGCGGTAGTCTTTACATCTGGTACTCCTTAGCTTTATCGATCGTTGGATTTATTTGACGATGAATACGTGGCAGATGATGATCCATTCCCCTAGTATGTTGTAACGTGGCATCATGGTTCGATGCCCCTTTGTTTTATGGAGTACACGTGTATTTTTCTTGTGACATATGGTCAATTATTGATTATGTGTATAAAGCGAGACTCCGCTACAAAATACTTTGGTCACAGAAAACATATGGTTGAAGAAGTTTATTTGACGCAGTAATTTAACCGACTTGAAAGTGAATGGTTAAGTTTCTAGCTGTGCTGGCCCTAGATGGGGCCATGTTTGGATCCCGTTTTTGGTCGTAACTTTCAAGGAGTTTTGCGCATTTAGCAGGCAGGGCTGTCGGTGGTGGAGCCTCCCTTTTAAACCACCTAGTAAAATCCGTGGAGGCGGAAGCAAATGTGTATGTATCCTACCGAAGTATTGATCTGGAAAAGTGACATCGGTTAAGCTCGATCAATATTTATACTTATAGCATGATTCATGAATGGTTCTTTTTTTTTACTAAACACAGCGTCGCAAAATCACCAGCTTCGACCATAAGTGCGATCGGAAGCTAGCAAAGTTCTCAGCCAACAGTGTGGCTGAAAAAAAATCCCGTTTTCAATTTAAAAAATGTGTCTCTTGTGTATTTAGTATGTGTATGCTTTTGAGAATGATTTGCCTAAAGCATACGTAAAAGAAAATAAAAGAAACACTAAAAGCCCCCGGAAGAATTGTCATAATTGTGTTAATCATTGTTGTAGTATTAAATCTTGAATCGATCCCCTAAAATGACCTCGCATTTTTTTATTTTGTTTTGATCAGAAAAATGACCTCACATTTGCTAAGCCAGTAGCTATAAATCAGACGTAGTGTCCCAATATTTAAATGTTCACTTGGGCTTGGCGATGACATTCATTTTTTAGCTGTCCATATTGTTGGTACACAAGATTTTAGCTCTGAGATTTCTATTATTCTACTTGGTTAAAAATTTGAAATGACTGTACCTAATTTTTTTCGATATACAGAGATCGAAACACATTGCGAAATATTGAGATCGTTCGTACAAAGAAGTGTGTACAGTACTTGTTCGATGGCCGTAATTTTTATTTTCATTTTCCTTCAATAGCGGTTTTCCTCTAAAATGTACTTGCTATTTTGATCAAACCACATAGTAATATCTTGTGCAAATAAAATATCCAAATCAAACATACAAATTTTTATAAAGCTGCGTAGTATTCATATCTTCCCCCTTAAAGGCCTTGACAAAATTTGCTCTCATATTAAACGGTGATGAAACCCTCGTTTCCTATTGGTCGAAATAGGTATTTTCTAACGTAGAAGTTATGGTGTGGATACTTGACATAACTCTATTGGTTTGAATATTTAAACTGTGTTACACTTTGTTTACATGAAGTACTTAACCGTTCGTTAATAACGGCGTCTACAAAAAAAGTAGGTGGACAAAACTTTTATTATAATATTAGCCTAAATTATTTAGTTACACCATATTTACATCAATGCTTAAATGTACCTTCCTAAAGGTGGACAATACTTACTTTAAAAGTGTAAAATTTTACCCGTTTAAATTTAAGACCGAGTTAGATTTTTACAATGACGTCACCGGTTTCCTGTTTTAACTGTGTTTGTTAATCCCCTAACCATGACTCTCCTTATATAGTTTCCTAATCTAAACACATTCCTAACCGAGAATTACTGGATTTGATTTTTTTCCTGTAGGAAATACGGGTTTGGATGGCGCCCCAAATCCAGTTCCAAATGGTGAATAGAAATTGCGTCTATTCCCAAAAGATATATCCCAACAGTTGTGTCTTAACGTTTTGAATTGAAACCGTTTTCTCAACCGTCGTGTCTTTTGGAATGTTATAAAATCCTTGTTTTGCAACAATGGAAAGACACAGAAAATTCTCAATCGCTTGTACAGAAATAAAATTTGCTTTTAAAAGTCTTCATAGAGAGAGTTTGGTGCTGCTTCATACGTTCGATTGATTGGTGTTATTCCTGTGCAAAGTTAACATCAATAGGTATAGTTGTATCTTGGCTAAACTTACTTCTGGATTCGTCATTTGCTCCATTAATGGACGGGAAGTTAAAGTTTTCAGGTAAGAGGATTACCTCGCCTCTATACACCACTTCCATTCATTGTTTTACTGTATGCATCTTGTTTTATCATGTCTATGTTCTTAGAGTATTCTACCACTATTTATGCTTTCAAAGAATGTTGACAATGGGTTGTAGACAAGGTGTTTTTGATATTGTTGCAAACAGAACTTGTGTAAATCAGAACAACCAATACATAGGTATTGGAATTGGGTACTGGTTTCATACGTTGCATGGTTTATAACCCAGATATTCCAACATTTCCTAGCCCTAATATTCACACGGACTGATTTCAGTTTCTGCTATTCTTTTCCTAGCCCTAATATTCACACGGCGTCAACAAATCAAGATATGCAAGAGCATCATCCTTGAATGAGATCAGGTACATTTTCTTATTTCCTCATTATGAGATTTTCTATCCATCTGCAAGATATAGATTTCCCAGAGGTTTGAGCATCAAGATGTGTATTTTATTTATTTATTTATTTTGTCAATCCGAAGCAATTACATAGGTGAGGTAAATGTTGTAACATAGTCAATCCGAAAGATGGACCAATCAATTCAATTATGGAACCTAAAAGAATTGCTAATCCTGCCCTATAAGCCTTTTCCTTAATCCGAGAACTCTTATGGTGTTAGGTCTATCCACTGTTCTGTAGTTCGCTTCATCATAAAGTTTATATCAATCCAGGTTAATTATTGATTCGAAATTACAAATCTATCTACTCTTCTGTGACTGGTGCAAAAATATTGGCTGAGGTTTAATTTGCTAGGCTCCAATATGCCAGCTTACATGGTTCAGATAACATTTTCGTTGTTTTAATAAGAAAAGAATCATGGCATATGGTTCTTTGCAGTTTTTTTTTTTCTTTCAAAGTTTGTTTCCTCCGTTGGTTTATGTTGTCCATGTTGAAGTAGTAGTGCCTTGAGATATCAAATTCCAGGTCAAACGATTTATTCCACCAGTCCATTAACTTAGTCCACCTTGCCGAGATTGTCTCCAAAATTCTAGCAGTTGTTGCGCAGTAAGAAGAAAAGAGAAACGATTGAAGGGAGAAGTTTACCTGATCACTCTGAAACAAGACCGATCTTTAAGTAAGGAATTTTTATTCAAAAACTTAATTTTATTCTCTTTTACTTATTTAATTAGATTGTAAAGAATTTTATAGAACCGATTTTTGGGAGATGAAAATTACGGCGTCTCTAAGATCGAAATAATATGATATTGAATCATTGATTATTGGGTTTTGTTAAAATTGTGCTGTGTATATTATTTGAACATTTTTACCTATGAATTTAGGTGGTCGGTCTTACTAGAATTGTTGTTGAATGCGTTGTGAAGGACAACTCCTAATGCAGTCCACGGCCTCTTAATTTGTCATAAATCTTGGGGGTCTCGCTTGGCAGTTAGTCACTAAGGTTTCGATCGCACAACTTCTCTAAAGGTTCACTTGCACACAGTAATGACTTTATGTGCTGCGAGAAGCTTGCTTGAACTGAAAGCCCCATTGCAAACACAATTTTTTTAGCAATATCGGTGCCTGTTTATCTTGATCTTTTTTCTTTTAGCACCCCCCACCCCCCAAATTAGGAATCCTGGTTCTGCCAGTGTTCCACAATATCCAAATTAGGAATCCTGGTTCTGCCAGTGCTCCACAGTATTCCATATTGGAGTTTTGCACGTTTTGAAAAATAAAGATTACACAAACCCACGGTCAGACCCATCTATCCATATCTAGGCTTAAACGTCTAGACAAAAAGAAAAAAAGTTTTAGTAGGGCACTTGGAAATATATGATTATTTTAAAACGGAGAATTTTATTTGTAGCCCAATTATCATTTTTCATATACTGACCTTATTTTTTATATTAGTAATTATCCAAATTTGAATTTGGTCTACGGTGAAAGAAAAGTCAAAAACCAAGGATTTAGGAAAATCCCAAAAATTAAGCTCACCTGGTTTTTATCGTCTCGCCATCTACTCATGACGTGCGTCATATTCTCCCGATTGGTTTGTTCTTCCGGTTGCTTCTTCTTTCTTCTTTCTTCAAGCTAAACGAAAAAAAAAAAGAAAAAAAAAACCCCAGAGCTTCTGGTTTTCACGCTAACCCATGCGTGAACTTGAACAATCTTAACTATCAAGGTATGCGAAAATTAGGTTTATCACCATTACGATTGCTAATTAACACACGCATGTTTTGAATGTGTGAATTTTTTTTGATTTAATAGTTTTTTGATTTGCAATCAAGAATTTATTTTTTATTTTTTCTGCTTTAGTTAGTCTGTGATAATCAAATTAATTGGGTTTTTTCTTTTTTCTGTCCAAAATCAGTTCCTTAGCTGATGTCATTTAACACTAATTTCATGGTCATTATAAGTTAGAGATTAAGAAACATGGTGATAAAGATATTGATTGTAACGAATCCAGTGGCGACGATGATTTCGTGAAGCCGAAGAAGAAAAAGAAAACCGAAGACTCAAGTAGAGGAGGCACAGGTAAGGACACTAAATCAGGTAAATATAAGAAATTTTTATGCGATTGTGATTTTATAATTAGGTTGATAATCTTCGATTAGCAGATAATTTGTGATAAATTCAAATATCCCTGATTTTGGTGGTGATAATTGATATTTTTAATGTAGTTAAAATGTGATAGTTGTCATTATCGTCCCATGAAATTGATTTTGGTGGTGATAATTGATGTTTTTAATATAGTTAGGATGTGATAATAGTCATTATCGTCACATGGATTTGATTTGGTGGTGATAATTGATGTTTTTAATGTGGTAAGAATGTGATAGTAGTCATTATGGTCCCATGGAATTGTGATAGATATACTTATCCCTGGAGCATGACGATCTTTGAAGTTTTCACTACCTAATAAATGATTTTGGCTTGGTTGTTTACTTTGAAAAGTTAGTTGTTCAACTAGATGATCTTTGAAGTTTACCCATTAAGGAATTGCTTTATCTGTATTTGGACCAAACTGTTGTGTTAATGGCTCACTTTTTTCTTATCTTGTTATGATGATCATAACCGTGGAACTCGTGGAAAAGAGGGGTAACTGTTACGATGCCAGTAACTCATGAGAAAGAGGTTGTTTCAGGGTAATGAAATTCTGAAGATGATTCGAGAAAGTTGTTCGGTAAAAGGAAAAACAAATACCCAATAGCATCAACATGCTAAAGCGTCCACAGGTAAGAAAACAAGTACATGGTCGACTTTTCATTTTGTTAGGATGGTGAAATTTTAATGTATGTAGTTAGGAAAGAGCTTATTTAGTTTCAACCATTATTAAGGTGGTTTCATGGTGGCAAATATTTTCTTTGTGAAATATTTAGTTTTCACATATCGTTGTTGCGGAAATATGTAGTTATCACCTTCAACAATCGTGAAAACAACATTTATCATCCGAGTTATAGGTTATTGCGCTTGCGTTCTTCGTATTAACGTATTAAGATGAGCTGTTTTTGGCTATTTTTCTTTTTTTTTTAAGATACTGCAAGGCTGTTTTAGAGCAAACTTCTAAAGATGATTGGTAGAGATATGGTCATATTCCTTCAACAAAAGTTATTCCGGCCTCATCATATTCAATCCTAGCAATGGCGGTGTATTATGAACTCGGTTATGGATGTGCATCAATGCCGATTGGTAGACTTGTCATCTGAAATGATTAATTTGTGGGATGGCAGCAGAAATGCAGTTGACTGCTGCAAAAGATAAATTGCAAGGAAAAGTATTCGTCTTACTCATAGAGTCAGATACCGAAATGTACTTAAATATAGGCGAAAATTTTCATGGAATTCTATAGACTTTTGCATTGTTAAAAAACTTCGTTGTTTCTTTAATGATTTGATTTGATGGTGTCATTGATCATACCTTTGCTTTAATGATTGAGCTCAAATCTTTTGTTTTGAGCTGTGCCGTGAATTTAACTGGGTTAATATTGTGCTTAATAGTTGAAATGGCTAAACACAACGTTAAGGTGTTATGCTAGACTCATGAGCCACCAGAGAAAGGGCTACTATATATTCCATCTGCCAGCACTGGCTACTACTTGTCCACTCCTTTGAAATGAGATGCCTCGGACAATTTTGCTCATGTTTTTCATCTTCTGCTGGATCTGTTTACAAAATTCCATTAACTGTAAAAAGCAACATGGGAAAATTCAGTTTTCACTTGACATGTGAACTTTTGAATTTTCACAAGATTGGAAATTCAATCTTCACCTGACGCGTGAACATTTGAATTTTCACAAGACTACAACTTGTGATAATTCAGTTTTCTTTTAAATGTACATTATTAACGATTAGTGAAAGCTGCGTTTATCACAAATTCCGATAATTACAATTATCACGTATACTGAAAATTGTGATTATCCATAATGGAATATTTAGTTGTGGTTAGTATAAACTGTGTTAATATTGCCACATGGATTAATTTTTCTTGTTCAAGATTAGAATAGCTTGAAGTATCCATTGATGGGTGACTATAAGAAGAAGGAAAGAAAACCAGAAAAGATAGTTAACGAGAGAATTCCAGTGAGATCCGAAAAATTAGAAAAGGTAAAAATATTTAGGCAAAAAAACCCGGCAGTTGACCTGATTCACCTGAATAACTATAATACATATGCGGGAAATAACTGTAAAAAGGATTTTTCTTTAATTAACTTGACCTATCCAAATCAACGAAAATCTTCAAGGTTAATTTAGTCTATCTAAAAATATTAAAATATAGATCCAATCTAAATCTACTGTTTTTGACCGTAGATCTTATAATTTTGGGTACTCATATATACAATCTTAATGATGGGTTCTTGGGAGAGAGAGAAACCAAATTTGGGTTCCTCAGAAGTTTACACATTTTAAAAATTACAAACCTAAAAGGAAATTAACTTACCGTGTTTGGAATTTTATAAAAGTCCAAATTCAATTTGGAAGTCGAATACCTACCATATTAAGATTTTTTTTTCTTTTCAAATTGAATTATCAATAGAAAACAAAAAGAAAACCACAAACTATTTTCTAGGAAAATAAAAGAAAAAAATAAATAAAATCTACGGTTATTTAATGTATTCGCTCCATCACACCAAATCATCGTCACGCGGCGGGGCAAAGGCTTGCGCACACCAATTAATAAATACATCACCACGGGGCTTGGCAAAGCCCCACGCATACCAAATCAAAAATACATCGCCACCGGGTGGGGCAAAGCCCCGCGCATGCCAAGTTTAAAGAAAAAAATTACCCGTTGCGTAGCACGGGCACAAATCTAGTTTGGGTAAAAAGTGTGCCAATTTGAACAGGCTTGTTGTTTAACTGTGTGTGTTTTATCCAAATATGTGCTCTGAGTAGATACACTTGACTCATTTTCATAAGTTGGAACATGCCAGAGCCAATTCTTTTATATGATTTCAACCAATTTGAAGAATCCAGTGTGGACCCAGTTCCCATAGGTGGTTTTATTAATAATTAACTCAGTTTCCTCCAACATCTTAGCGTAAAAGTACATTTTCTACTAATATTTTAATGGTTGGTTTCTGAAATTCTAAACTATCAAGCACTCGTGTTCGAATAAGGTGTTTATATACTGAATGTGAGATTCTCAACAGATAAAACTACCATACACACAGGTCGTTTAATTTGCGTGAGTTCGTGCATTTGTAAAGTGACACACAAGTTTTTCACCTTTTTGTGCTTCACCGGAGAAAGAAGAACCATATATGTGCTATGAAGGTGGCGGACAACTGGGTCTGTGACCATGAAGTAGTAAAGAAAGCTTTGGTCTCCCATTTTCATAACATGTGCTTAGAAAAGACTCGAACACTACTCCAATGAATCTCAATATTTCAGTTTCTAATCAAATCCTGAATCAGGAAGAATGTAAGTCTCTTTCTCTGCTATGCCTTCATTTTTTTGAAATCACCAATGTCTTGTTTAAATTGGAACGATGTTTTGGGACTATCCCAAAACAGTGGGGACTACTTTATTATATGAATGGCCAACCCAAATTTTAAGGGGTGTCCTTAAAAGATTAGGGAAGACTAATCTGCCCTTGTCCTAATTAAGGTTATAACTAATCCTAATAACCCACTAATTTAACCACTACCCACTAATCTAACCCCCTAAATTAAAACATAAAATCAGTTTTAAAACCCTTTTTTTTTTTTTTTTTTTCTTCTTCTTCATCTTCTTCTTCTCCTCTTCTTCTTATACATCGTCGATTCGAAAAAAATTCATCGTCGATTAATCAATCTTTATAAACAATGTGTTCTAAGCAGACACCTAGAATTCCCGGATTGAGTCCGGGTCTGGCTAACATAGCGAATCTCCCAAATCAATTTGAAGTTGATAAACAACTTCAAGCAAAGTTGGGAGACGAAGTGAAGCATCCAACATCAACCAAGGAGTCTGATTCTATCAAAATGAAAATCCGCAGGTAATTTACTTCATACCCATTCCTTTGAATCGTTTTTGGTTGAAGAAATCGATTAGAAATCATTAAAAACCATTGAAAATGGTCGTTACAGTAGAGATTTCGGCTAGGAGAAAATTTTAAAACCCTAGAATTTGGTAACCGAACTTTCAATATGAAGAACAGTTCGGCCAATTAGGAATTTTTAGGTAACCGAACTATGAAGTTCGGTAAGCTCGCAAATAAACGTAACTGAACTCCTTCTTTATATGAAAATTTTGAGTTCGGTTACCTCGATAAATTTATATAGGTAACCGAACTTTGATAAAATATAGTTCGGTTACCTCGCACTTTCTATGTGGTAACCGAACTTTGATCTGTCACATATAAACTTGTAGTTCGGTTACCTCGCAACTTATACCAGATAACCGAACTTTAGTCTGTTAACATTTTGTGTTTGATGTAATCCCATGTTCAATTTTATTTGATAAGACAATATTCTGTTTAGCTAATAATGTGGTTTTCATTCATTAGGAACAAAGGTAAAAAAATATAATCACCACGTAGCCGAAGATTTGAGAACTCCAACCCTCGCGGTAGGATACATCTGGATTTCCGAAACCGTGGTACTAAAAATGCAAAACATGGAGGGGGATCATTACAGGAAGTCAATCAAGAGGTGATGGAGAATACAATTGATAATGTTATTGAAGAAGAGAATGATGATGAAGAAGAGCAAGGAAATGAAGACCAAGGAAATGAAGAGGTTGAACAACAAAGAGAACACGTTGAAAATGTAGAGGAAGAAGAACAAGGACAGGGCAAAGAAGGAGAAGGACAAGAGGAAGAGAAGGATGAGGAAGAAGAGGGAGAGGATGAAGAGGAAGAAGAGGAGGGAGAGGATGAAGAGGAGGAAGAGGATGAAGTGGAGGAAGAGGAAGAAGAGAAAGAAATAGTTCATGTTAAAGAGAAAAAGAAGCGGAAGCCGCCTTGTGATAGATACTCACACATTCCCCCTGATAATTTGTGTTTGCCACCAGTGAACTCAACTTATGGTACTCCAAATGATGGAGGGGCCACATTGTTTGGCAACAAACACTCATGGGCTGCGAAGATCTATGCGACAAAGGTATTCTTTAAGTTCATTCTTAACTAACAAAACGATTTATTTTTTTGGGACATGTTTCGTCAAGTATTAATAGTGTTATGTTATTTTCGTAGGATCATAATGATGCAGTTCGTCTTATTCGTCATCAAAAGGCGTCCAAATGGGATCTTTCTTTGGAGTGTGACGATTTTCAAGCAAAGGTGAAACAGTGTGTGTTATGGAGAGCTATTGAGTATGCACATGTGGATTTTGACGTTGTTGCCGTATCCGCATTTCTCGAGAGGTATTATCCCGAGACATATACAATGCATCTTCCATTTGGCAAGATGGGAATTACTCCCGATGATTGCTCGAGAATAACCGTCTTACCAGTGGAAGGTAAATTTCTTCGAGAAGGATACAACCCCTTGATGCATTATGAAGCTCTTGAAGAATTGGCTCTAAAATGTCTAGGATGGGATTCAAGAAAGGCTCAATGTGAGTTTAGACGTTCTGTGAAGTCCCCTAAACGGGGCGATGAGTATAATCCAAGAGAGGTAAATGGAGCCTTCAAGAAGAAGGTGAAGAAATTCAAGTTGGTAAAGTTGAAGGAAGCATTTGGAGGGACAAGAAAGAAGGTGGAGAAAGGAAAGTTGGTGATGGACCAGGAGACCCTTAGGCATCATGTCACCGCTTATTGGTTATATCATCTAGGAACCGTCATTTTCCCCGACACTTCTTGTAATAGGGTGGATCCACATTATCTACAGCTTTTGGAGAATCTCGATGATATTAACCAATACTCTTGGGCCACTGGGGTGCTTGCTTTTGTTCTAGGAGAGATGAGCAAAGGGTCGAGGATTAAGACAACTCAAATTGGAGGTTACTTAACTCTTATTCAGGTGACCTTTTACATTGTTAGTTAGCAAATTATTCGCATAAATTTTCTGCTCCCAAATCAATTATCATGTATGTGGTTAATATTTTCGTATTTTCGCATAGGTTTGGATTTATGACCACTTCCCTTCATTGGGATTGGCTAGGGAAAAGACACCTTATCCCTATGACGAACCTACATCAGGAAAATGGTTGTTTTTGGACACACAAAAGAAGTCTAAAGAAGAGCAGTTGACTTCGTTGAGAGAGAAATTGGATGAACTTACGGTGAACGATGTGGTATTTCACCCATACGCCGTACCCGATGATGTCCCTGTAGATAAAGAAGATCTGAATGGTTTCTCTACCGTCTCGGCATACTATGGACCAATTTGGTATCCTAATGGCTACGCAATATATAATCCAAGGATAATACTAAAACAACTTTGTTGTGTCCAAATGGATCCCGACGTGGTGAATGAAAATTTCAATTTGGTGGTTCAAGGAACAAAGAACACCGAGAAATATTTTGTTCCAAAACATGAACCAACGCCTACGGTAGGACATTGGAATGCACTTCGTAACTACTACTTACCTTTAGGTGATTGTGTACCTTGTGGTGAAGATGTAAATGCATGTGATGAAGATTGTATGGAGTTTTATCAAGAAATTAGTCATCGTTTTGTGATAAATAGAGAAGAACAAGCTAAGAATGATAAGGCGAAGGCGAAGGCAAAGGCAAAGGAGAGAGATGCTAAGAGAGCTCAGAAGGAGATGCCTATTTGTGGAGAAGAAGCAAAAATGTTATGGGATAATGTGGTAAGGAAATGTCTTCTCTTATACTTCCTTGTTGTTTGAAAGTATTGAAAATATATTTACTTATGCTTAAAATTGGAATCAGGTGAAGAAGGGTACGAAATTGTTGAAGAAATTGATGGCTAAAATCCTTAGTGGAGAGCCGATGTCGACTAAGGAACAAACCTACTACTACGGCGAGTGGGAGGGTCTTATAACTAAAAGAATGATGGAGGCAAGTAGGTCTAAGCAATTGAAGAGGGGTCGACAACAAGGAGAATGTTCAAGTTGCGCCATGGAGGAAATCGGACGAGTAGATGAAACCCCAAGTGATGAGGAAGTTCCACCTAAAACTCGTGGTAAACAAGGAAGTGGTAAAAGGGTGTGTCGCGGTGGTCATTAGTGATTTTGTATGGTTTTAGTGTCAAAAAACATCTTAGTTATGGATTTCGTATGGTTTAATTTCGTATGTTTGTGTATGTATAACAACTTTTATATTTTTTTTAGAACCTTGTTTGCGTTTTCAATTTTAATTGGGTTTGTGTTTCCAATTTTATATGGATGAAATTTTGAATACAGGTTGTTTTTCGGCCACCTGAAATTTTTACATAGCTATAAGTTCGGTTACCTGTGACAAATTAATGGTCACCGAACTCTTTTTTCGGCGAACAGCTATATCATACCAGGTCGCCGAACACAGAGTTCGTTTACATGCTACATTTTCACGGTTGCCGAACTCTACTCTGAAGACTCAAATAAAACACCTAAATCCTACCAGTTTGTGACTTACACTTCAGGTAAAAAGTTCAGTTACCTTAATTTTTAACCTTGTAACCGAAATTTATAGTTCGGTTAGCAAAGTATAATATCACTGGTTGTCGAACCTGGAGACTCAAAATTTGGCTTTTGCACAAGTTGGAAAAGTCATTCTCTGAGCCTTCAAATAGAAGTTCGGTTACCTCATTATTTACCATGTTAACCGAATTTTGTATTTCGGTTGGCTCGCAAATATTTATTTTCTAACCGAACTTTGAATTTTAAAATTTCAATGTTCTATATCTGACACAAAACAGGTGTTCGGCAACCTGGATAATCATATGTGCTTACCGAACTATTATCTGTCAACTCAATAATGAATACCACACTTCAAAAAACATAGTATTAGATTGATAAGCATACTTAGTTCCATTACATGTGTCATTTAATCATCCTCAAGTGAAATTTGACCTTCATGTACAATTTCGTCCGATTTCTCCAAAGTTTCCACATCTCCATGTTATACTCATACATAATACACCAACCCAACATTATATCGAAGTTAAATGCAGGCCAATAAGAGTTTCCGGATATTGGAGGCAGTGGACAATCGGGTTTTAAACGAAGGCCTATAAAGTGGTTGTTGTTAGTCAATGCCATCACACATCTCATTCGTTTGAGTTGCTCGACACATACGGTTGATTTCGGGGTGAAGGTGAAACAAGCATACTTTGAGAAATAATGAACCACACAATTAAATGCCTCGGCGATTAAGTGTCCACATATCGGTATGCTCATCCAATAATCCGTTGTGATCGGATGGCCCCCATGAAGACGACGTTGATACTTAACAAATTGCTCATTGAGACTACCCACCCCATCGCACAACATTGTCTTGTAAAATGCCGGATTCTCCTTTAGTTTGGACAACAACCTTTGCCTTATATGAGTGATTGCACACCCAATATTTAGCTTGGCACCTTCGATGAAAGGCCCAAGTTGTTGATTGACAACATGAAAACCACAATTACCATCTGGAGGAACGTCGTCGGTGGATATAACGTATTCTCTAATGTATAGGGGTAGCTCATTCAAATAGTCTTTATTTGGAGCCTCAGGCTTCACGTATAGGGAAGATGGTTGGATAGGGAAAATTGGAGACTTAAGTTTCACGTCGCCGGAACATGGTTGGCTTGGTTGTGATGGACACATCGTACCTTTTTTCTTCAAATCTCGCTCACTTGTTTCGCCTTTCTCCTCAATACTCCTACCCCGTTTCTTGGTTTGCTCCAAGTACATTGCCGCGATATACTCATGGGCCGAAGGTTCTCTAGTAAATGGGGTTTTCTCACTTTTCTTCTTACGTAACACCTTTGCATATTCTCTTAGTTGTTTTTTAGTTTCTTTTTTGCTTGGCCTACCTTTGCGTTTGCCTTTTGACGGTTCATAAACATTCTCCGAAGTTTGTGGATATATGATTTTCCTCATGTCATCCCAAAATATTTGTTTTTGGAGCTTGTTCATGCCACGATACATCTCTAGTACGGTTCTACCCATTTCGTTATCACCAAACTCCTCTCCGGCTTCTTCTCCCTTTGGAGGAGGGATGAAACTTAGATGCTTCCAATATGGATCAATGTCGCTTAAATGGATTACTCCATGCTCGTAGTTGATTATCATATGGAGACAAGGGAGTCCCATAGACTTCTTCATGTTACATACACACACCTCATCCCTCTTGGTTTCCCACTTATCAATCAACTCGACTTCTATAATCAACAACTTCATACATTGGCGAGATACGTTGTAATGGATTCCCATGAACAATGGGTGGTCGGCATATTTTCCGGTCGTTTTGAATATACGTCTTTTTTGGAACTTCTCTTTAATTCTATCAATGTCACGCTTGAAGTAATTCTCCATAGCATTCCACACGGTTACGAAATTATCAACACATCCAAAGAGATTCTTCTTCAACCGATGGTGAGCCGACTTTACTCAACTTGTCGCTTGATTTCCCAAGTGTTTATATTGGTTGATATAGGCATTAACAAACCTCTCTTTGTGTGGTTCCAACCATTGGCGAAGAACATACGATACAACACCGGGATAATCGGGAGTATCCCAATGGGCGATAAACTCCGCAAGATTTAGATGATACTGTTCCTCGGTAAGAGACCAACACAATGATTCCCATTCACCGTTGAAAGCAACCCATTTAGCGTAATTTAGATCGTATTGTTTTTCAACTTCCTCTTTTACATCCGCTCTTTCATGTTCCGGTAGCATCTTAATCTCTTCATATCCTTTTTTCTTAGGTGGACAAATTGTTGGCTTGCACCTATTTATCAAATTACACCATATATGGAACTACAAAGCATATTGTGTGCTAATGGAAACACTACCTCTATTGAATTCATCAATGCGACTTCATTGTCGGTGACTATAACCCCGGGAATATCATCACCTCGGAAGATTGCCTTAACTTGTTGTAGTGCACTCCTTAATAGGCATAAATTTCTAGGCTCTGGAGTTTATAATGCAACTAAAAAGTTTCTCCCATACCCCCAAACTTAAATCTAACATTGTCCTCAATGTTCTAAAGATAAAATTAAAAGCATGAACAAAGAGAAACTGTTACCATTTGAAGAAAAAGAGTTAAGGAAAGATATTACCGTGTTGCATGAACCATGGGTTACCTCCCAAGAAGTGCTAAGTTTAAAGTCTTCAGCAGACATTGGAAAGGATTAGTCACCTCGAATCGTATAACAGTAGTCGGAATAACTGTGGGTCTTCAAAACCAAATAGAGCTGACCAAAGGAAACTGTAATAAACCAACGAAATGAACAAGACTAGCATGCCCTTACCTAGTTTCCTGATTAAGAAATTTATATCTAATTGTGGTTCAGGTTCAGGTTCTATGAAAGGGTCTAAATAAAATATTTTCATTGGATGCATTTCCTCATAAGTGAGATCCAAATTATTAGGTTCTAGAGTCTGTAGAAACTCAAATAAGAACTTAGAAGCACATAATAATAACCTAAATAATTGAGGATCCTCTAAGTCAATCAGGTTTGACTTACATAATTGACCACAGTGAGAGTAGTGGTCATTCTTAAGCAAATGTGTCGATTTTAATTTCCTAAAGCATTTAGGTTTAGTCTCACAACTTAATATTCGACACATTTGGAATATAAACGTTCCCACAGTTGGAAGAAAACTATTTGGTGGGAAAACAAAGTCAATCTGGGTATCATAGCCTGGGAAAACCACATCAACCAGAGGATGGGTTTCTAACTTCTGAGCTTCTTTCTGGACATCATTAGGTTCGGGAAAACGAGTATGAAGGTAATCTTGTAAAATGGTCGAGGTACAGATATCAAGTCCCAAGTGAGGGATCTTTGTAAGAGCTAAAGGTAAGGCACATGGAGAATGATAATCACCCCCAAACTTAGAGTTTTGGGTGTCTCTGGATAGACTAGCTATAATTTCCCTAATTTCTAGATCATCAGAATCCTGAAAATAGTCAATTGCTTCTTCTAGGTTATACTCAGGTGATGTATCCTCACTCAAATTTAAAATCTCTACGAGTTCATCTTCTTTGTCTAAGACTATTGTTTCTAAGTCGCTAGACTCTAAAACAGCATTTTCAGAATAAACCCATTCCTCTAAACCACTATCGGCTTCGTAATCAAAAGGAAAAACTACATCGTCTAAACCGGGGATATCTCTAGACAAATCCTCTTCTTTTTGAATAGGTGAATAATTATTAAAATTATTTGGATTTGAACTAGAAATAACATTATCATTATAAAGCTCAATTGGAGTAACAAATTCCTGATCACTATGCCTACATATTTCATATTCTTCATCAATACTATCCTCTTCATAATCATCATTGTAATAACATGAAAATGGTCGAACCTCGTCTAAACTAGTGTTTCCAATGCTAACCTCGTCATCTTGATTATGCAAATAACTATCCTCATTTTCAAGGGTACTATTGGAAACACTGTATTGGAAATCAAGATTATTTCGAGCAAGTCTTTCGTTCGTCTCAGCTATTCGCTTGAGGGATTCCTCTATAGAAAATTCACTCAATGGTGCAGTTTGTCTATTCATTTCCGACACAAACCTATTTGTCTGTTCAGTTAACCGCTTAAGAGACTCTTCTAAAGATATGGAAGGATCATACATAGGAACAGAAGGATCATAATAAGGACTAGTTTTCAACAGTTTGATTGTATTGTCCAAAGACGAGGTACTAGCACTATAATGTTCCTGATTTTCTTGCTCGTAAGACCAATTCGCGTGTGGATAGTAATTTGGCTCACCATGGTATGAACCATAACCTTCAAAAGGTTGGTGTTCCCAACCACTATTTACACTATGGTCGTAGTGAGAATAATGTCCATTTTGAAACTCAGTCGGATATTCATTGTATTGGCTTCTATCATACCAGTTCGACATTCTTAATTGCAAGGGAATTCTAAACAATCACAAACAAGGATGACTCGACCAAATCAAACCTATAAAATCTAGCAAACAACAAGCATAATGGCTCCCTTAGATTGTTTCTAGACCAGCTTCTACTCTTCCAAGAGGCAACTGGGTATAGTTTTAGCAAACCTCTCTAGAACGATCCGAATAAAGTAAGTCGAAGAGAAGTAGGAGAAGCTCAGAGGAGCTTTGATACCCCCACCTCTTTGGCAACGTTTCCCTGGGTTACAAGGCGGCTCTAATCGACTTACAGTAATCTTCCTGAACTTTGAGTTAGGTTAACAAGATACCCAATACGATCCTTTTGAACGACTTTCCTATAAGCTCGTTACCCTATCGGTCTCGTTCTAGTCAATATTTTAAGCTTAGGTTCGCGTTCGGTATCGTTTTCCTAAGGCGGGCAAGAAGAGAACGGTGATGAAATCCGAACCCTTATCTTGTATGGCCAGGCCTTGCCCTTTACTAGGAAAATAAAAGTCCGTATTCAGTCCTCAGCATATATGCACCTTAAGGAAGACAGTAAACCCGCTGACAGGGGATTCGCGGGTGTTTAAAAGTTTACCTCCCGTACCAGACGGGCGAAGAACCGTTGTAGTCGACTCGGGCCACTGACTCCTGTGTCAATGTGCGAACCCGAGAGGCCGAGACGATATCGTAATCGTCGTCCTTCCCTGCAAACAGTTTATATATTTAAAGATACCCTTCCGTAGGGTATATAAAAAATAAAAAATAATAATGTCCCAAAGTCCAAATGTCCAAAAAAATAAAAATTACAAAAATAAAGTCCTATTTACAATTTCTAAAAATAAAAATCTAAAAAAAATCTAAAAAAAAAAAAAAAAAAAAAATCTAATTAATTAAAAAAAATATCTTCGTCTTTCCTCCGTTCTTTTCGCTTTGTCTAGCTTTTAATCCCCCAGGTCTTTCGTCTCCAATTCCTTTTTGATTCAAAACCTGCAACAAAAAGACAAATACCCAAGAAACGTAAAAAAGAACAAAAATAAAAATAAAAATAAAATAAAATAAATCTAAAACCCTAAAAACAAGTCCGCGTCGGCGGCGCCAAAAATTGCTGTCGTTTTATAGTTGTAGTGGTAAAAAGGTTCGTTGCTCGAACTTGTGAAGGATTTTCGAAAATTAAATAGAATTGTTTTGACAATAATAAGAAAATACCGAGACTTTGGATTCCACCATTGACCAATTAATTGATAAACTCTAATCAATATTCATGCAATATTCTTCTTTAAAGTGATTCTAATATTTGCCTCTAATAGATTTTTGAAGTAATAATTGTAAGCACGAAGCATGAAACATCAAAAGTATTAAAACCAAGCATGTCCCATCAAAACACTTCACAACTACTCAATAAAAACCAATTTTTCTTTTAAGTTCTATGCAAAAAATCATGTAAAATAATTGCAATAAATAATTAAAATAGAACTATACCACTTTTCATGGAACAATGGCTTCCTCCGTCGCCTCGGCTAAGGGGTTTAGCTCCTCATATAAATCACTTGCTCAAAATACATATTTGGTGTTCAAAAGTTGATTAAAAGAGTGAAAAGTGCTAAGCAGCGGATTCTGTAGTTGCTGAAGGTCTAAAACAGAAGTCTGAGTCGTTGCTGAAGAGCTTCGGTGACTGAAGGAAGATGCGACCGTACCTCGTTGTCACTGAAAATAAGTCTGCCTCTGCGACTAACTCTGAAGGTCTAATGTTCTTTGTCTTCTTCTTCTTCTCAGCAGCAGCAGGAAAGTTCTGAACTCGACTCTGTTGATTTTTTTCTCGCTTCTCTATAGCTCTAAACTTCTCCAAACTCCCCCAAATTGTTCGTACCGCTAAATATGACTCGAATCAACCTATATATAGCCTCCAAACACAAAATCTCTCGAGTTAATCCAAATATTTTCGTTTTTTTCTTCACCGCAAGTTATGGGATTTTAATCTTCTTTTTATGCGTCAACTTGGTTTCAAAACTCTCTTAAACTCTCCCAGGACTGAATAAGGACTCCATACACTCCTATCTTGTCGTAAACTCTTCACAAATTCTTTTGTAAACCGAAAATAACTCAAATTGTGAATTCTCCCTGTTTTGCTCCAACACGGATTTCTATCCCTGTTTAATCGATTCTACAGCTCATACCATACTTGTTTATCCTTAACAGAGTTAACCCAACGAAAATCAGCCCTTGAATCGTCTTAAAAATCATCCAAAATCCAAACAGAAAATTTATGTTTTCTGTAAAAAAATTCCCGCCAAAATCTGTTTTGAAAATTTGAGAAGAAATGTGACCTCCCCCTATCCAGTGCCGGTCTGTGCTTAGTAGCTGCTTGGAAATGGGTTACCCCTTATCCAAAATGAGAGTCCGAATAGCAAGTGTCCTCTCAGGAGCCTTTAACAACTTTTCGAGCCAATTTTCCCAAAAATGTTTATTCCCCAAAAATACCTACAAAGGGATAAAATACCAACATTAGTACAAAAATGGGTACTAAAAATATACACAATAGAGATGAAAATAGACACATAAATGTGTCTATCACATGTTGTCTAGCCCAACTCTTTGCCTCTAAAGGACTTTTGAATACCAAGTCATTCATGTAGTGATGGGACGTGTCATCGTACAAAATATCAACCGGGGTAGGTTGATTTTCCATTGGTTCTATTGGATCAGATGCAACCTACGAGTAATAGCACAACGTCAATACCAACTAAAAATAAGAAATACTTAAATTTTCGGCAATGTAAAAATAAAAACGATCCCGCCGAACAAAAAGTTCGGTTATGAAAAAAAAATTGCGATCTTGCCGAACTTGTTCTTTGGAATTTTCTATGGTATAGTTCGGCAACATAATTACTACTATCGACTAAACCGAACTTCAAAGTTCGGTTACCTATTCAATGAACGTGATTTGCGAGCTTGCCGAACATAAACTTCGGTAACAAAGGGACTAAACTCGACTAAACCGAACTATTAACTGTATACTCTATACAATAAGTTCGGCAACGTTTTCTGGAAAAAGATAACCGAACTCTCAAAAACCTCCATTAAAACAGAGTTCGGTTACCTGCGTATGTTGAAATGAGTAACCGAACTGCACATACAGGAGAGTTCGGCTACCTGTTTTGCAGGATTGCTAACCGAACTACTTTGACCTAGCCGAAATTTCTTCCTGAAATTTTCGATTTGGCCAATTTTTTGCACAATTCAAGCTACATTAACTAAATTTGAGACATACTTTAGTACCCATAACTTCATCTTCTGGTTGTGGCTCATAAAATTCATCATTTGGGTCGTTAGGTTGAGTTTGGGGTAAATAGCTTTCATCATCTAACAAATAACTCATATCCGGATCATTAGAAATATTGACAAATATATTAAGAGATGGAGGAGGTTCTGATTCTGAGGAGGAGGTATCATCACATGAATCACTCATATCATTTTTACTAAACTCAAAATAAGATTTTGAGTTTAGTTCCCTCTTTTACTTCATCTTTTCTTCTTCTTCTTCTTCTTCTTCTCATTCTAACAAAACTATCCTATTAATAACTCACTAATCACTAACTAATCAGTAATTAATCATTACACTAACACTAACTAATCAATAAACTAACTAATTTAATTACCAAGGGTAAATTTGGTATTTTAAAAAAAAATAGATAAGGGATGACCCAAAATTACTTCAAATACCCACACCAAAATAGAAGAATAGTCCCCCACTGTTTTGGGACTACCCCAAAACATCGTTCTTAAATTGGGACCATCCAAAGCTCTTGGGCCGGATGGTTACCATGTTGGGTTCTATAAAAAGTACTAGTAGAGGGCACGTGCTAACGCACGTGTTATTTGAGTTTAACAATTCATACTTTTATTTAAATTTTTAGAAACATAGAATAAAGAAAGTATGTGCACAGTTACAAAATAAAAGAAGAAGAAGAAGAAGAACGACGGACAGGCCAAATTTGGCTAGAATTCGAGCACTTGAACTCGGTGAGCAATATTTCTTGCACCAACCAGATATAGCATGACTTCAGCAAGAAGGACTTGTTGTCTGTCTTCCACTTAACCATTCACTGCCCAACAAAAAGAGGAGGAGGAATCGAGCAAATACATTGTACAAAAAACCAATTGGGCAACCTGGTCTCTTTGAACTTCAGCTGCTTTCCTTCTCATTGAAGATCTCCGAGATGGAACTGTCTTTGAGGGCCCTCCAGAATCCAGATCCTTCAACTCCTTCTAAAATCAAACATATATCATTCAATAACTTGGCTTACAAAGAGAAACAGAGTAAAGCGAGGAAGAAAATGAGAGGTGCTGACCTTTTCACAACTATCATCATTGAGATCATTATTCTCAGCAGGACACATACAGTATCCCAATTCAGGGATGTTTTGTTTCATCAATAAAATTGTGGCCGCCAAATATATAGGTAACAACCAAGTTGGATAGACAAATATTTCAATGGAAATTGTATTTATTACTTCTTTTGGCTGTTTGATAGCACCAATTTTTGTTGCACGTGGTTGCAGATGAGAACAAAGTGATACCAAAATCAAGTTAACAAAGAACAAAAAGAATAACGAAATAAATAAATGGAAGCAGATGATAGGCTCTGGCATCTTACAACAACTAACTCATACTCATGCTTAGGTATGAACGCATTACTAACTCTGCATTTTTAAAGTCCCATAACACAGAGTGGAAGTCTTTTTAGGTTTTCTAAATCACACTTAGGTTTATGTTTTAGTTTTGTAGAGACCAAAGCTCAAGTATTTTCATACCTCAATCTGCAATATTTGTTTGTGAAAATTTAATGGTTGTAGGAACCCGTGTAAAAGGAAAACAATTTTGGCAAACATCAAAATTTTAAGAAAAAATCAAGAAAACTAAAAGGAGGCCACGACTGGAACATCAACTGAATCAAGGTTGTGTTGATCTGACCATAACTTGTCTCAAGTAAGAGCCATTAACTATTAATAGCGTTTTTCTGCTCATCGTCAAGATTATATGAAGAATTTATGACACTTGCAGTAGTAAACACGAAGCATCATTTAAAGTAAATACGATGAGAAGATTACATAGAAAATTGAAAGATATAAACACGAAGATTACCTCCATGTTTAATCGTAGCATCATTCCCAGTAATTGAACTTCATCAATTAGCGACATGCTTCCAATATTTGGCTCCCGTAATCAAGAAGATAAGCAACTTGAATTACTCTAAAACCTGCAACCAAATTAAGAAGACAATTCTTGAACACTTCAAATATAACTAAGAATTGAAAATCAAACTACAAAAATCAGTACATACTTTTCTGCACTATAAACCTAAGTCTACTGCATTGTGGTCTCAAGTCTAAGCCGATGAAGAATTGATAATCAAAATCAACACCATAAACAACAACAAAGTCAAATAATAAGAAACAGGGGTTTACCCAATAAGAGATCCTTAAACAATCGGATACACCTTTTCCCATGCTGGAAATATCTCCGTGTCTGTTGATGCTAAGAAACACCTGGTCCTCCTTTCCTCTTACAGAACTTCATTGTAATTATCAGAGAACTAATTCATAAACATCCAAACGCAACAAATCTACCAAAACAAAAAAATCAGAATCTAGTTCACTTACAATGGCTACCTTGGTAAGGTTAGTTTCTTGTCTGCTGCTATTGATGTTGGGTTCAACATCATTACCCATAACCTGTGCAATGTCCACCACCATCACCAATAAACTGCGAGGCTGCCTGATGCAAGCTTCAAAACTCATCCTATGGGAATGATCCAGAAGTGTCGGCTGCCAAATTTTATGGAACCTTATTAAAAACAGAGGAAGAACTACGATTAGCAATTTTCTCAAGCAAATCAAAAGAAATAGAAATAAACATCATAACTGGTTTCCCTTATACAATCCCTAAGCTGGCATACCCAGGAACAGAATTGTGAACATATTATGTTCTTATTACTACTGGTAAGTACAATTCATGGAGTAAGTGTTAAAAAAAATCTCAACGCTACATCAGATTTGGGGTAGGTTTGCTATTAGGATTAAAGAACCTACATTGAGATTAGTTGCTTCACCGTGTAGGGAAGGTGTTTGTATTTACTATTGAAGGACTAAAGTAGATTGCTCCCAGTTCTAATATAGGAAATCACCTATAAAAATACCACTTTATTAGATATATTATTAGGTAGAATCACATTAAAATTTCACAAAAAATAACTGAAAAGGAGCGCAAAGTAATTAACTTTAGAATGTTCTCTACCGCTATGTAGCGCCCCCAATGCTAGCATCTGACTAATCCAAGAGATTAATTAAATAAAGAGGCAATAAGGTACTAAATCATATACTTAAGCATTTAATTAAGAAATCTGCTACAAAACTTAGCCCAAAACTAGCCCCGCTCTGAAATATATATATACAAGAACTTCTCTCAAGTGATACTTAAACAATAGTCATTTGGTTTACAAATAATATATACAACATAATAAACATAGACAAAGTTAACCAATTAACGAACTCAACCCTTGAAGCTTTCGCTGAGCAACTCTGATCTGTCTCTGAAACTGAAAGTGGGAATGGGTCAGCACATCATCCCTAAAAGGGGTGCCCAGTAGAAATAACATTTAACTTTAAAGTAATCATTGGAATGATTTGGAAAACAATTCGTATTTTCCCAAAACACTAAAAGACAACCAATTCACAGAAATAAGCAATCATGGTATATGGAACTAACTCCTTCTTCAAAACAATGAATATATTGGATGTCGACCAATTCCTTACACATCCTAATAGCATATATCGGTGTCGACCAATTCCTTACACACCAATGTTGGTGTCGACCAATTCCTTCCACACCTAAAAACATATATTTGGTGTCGACCAATTCCTTACACGCCAAATGAAGGAGCGTATCCTATATACCTCAGATGGAAATGCTTATTTCCCAAACAATTCATAAAGACAAACAAAACATTACAATTCCTTTCCATGCAAAGATTAAAAGAATTAACAGTACTTTCGGAATTTAAAATAAAACAATGCATGGAATACACAACTAGGCAATGCATGAATTTGTTAAACATAAACTTCTATAAAAGAAAACAACAATAATCACAAAAGAGTTAAATGTAAATTCCCACCTTTTTTGATGACAAGCCACGCCTACCTCGAGATCCACGATCCACTGGTTCATCCTTTGAATCGATCATTGTTAATATAGACTAACTGTTAATCACACAAGAACTCTAAGACTAGCCAAAATGGCTCATACAAAAATCATATAGTTCTATCTAATGGTTCTAAACCCATTTATGGTTCTATACCTTTTTATTATCTATTTTTAGCATATCTAAGGTCTACTAATTCAATTAGGTTGGTTATATAGTCTATTAAATAAGTCTTATGACTATCTACAACTTTGTAGAAGGAACAAAGGCTAATTCGGACCATAAAGGGTCCAAAACATCAATTTAAGAAAACATGGTTCATCCTAGTCAACTAACAGTCACTAACGGTCAAACTAACGGTCAAAGGTCAGCTAACAGTCACCATCTAAGTCAATGGTCAACATGTTAAGGTCAGGTCAACTGGTCCAAGTCAAGTCAAAGGGTTAACTCGGTCAAGTCTGGCCCTGGTCTACTGAGTCAAACCGACTCAACTCTGGTTAACAAGGGTAACTCGACTCAGTCAGAGAACTGAGTCAGCTAAGGTTAAATAAGTCACTTATCTGACTGGGATAACTAACAGGCATACTTCTATTGCAACTACAAGAACACAACTAAACCTGATTCTATACATTTGATTTAAACTCAAACTATCCAATGTATACAATTTTATAAAATCAAAACAACTACAAAACTCATACTCAAATACAAACTCGGCTTACCTTTAGGTAGCACAAGCAAGCTTCCATTGAGACTATCATCAAGCTACACATCTACCATTACATATCAACCTAGCTCAATCACTAATACAAACTGCAGCTCTTACACTTTTAATGTAATCACCCATAACACCTGCAACTTCATTCTCAACTCAGCTCTACCACCCAACTGTAATCTCCATTCCTAAGTCACTAACTGTTACAACACACCTCCACCACCAATCATTTCAATTTCTGTCTCAACCCAACTCTTTGTAACACAAGATATAACTAACTTCAATCATACACAGTTCATACATATATCTCCTGCAACTTCAACACTCTTCATATTAGTTCAACAACATCACCACCAATCCAGGTCTCATCTTTCCCTCCACCAGATTGTATCATCACCATTTACTGTTCTGCAAACATACCACCTGCTTCAAACATCTACATCTGCAATACAACACTAGTATAACTCCAGCATCATTATTGTTCTTTCCTTTAACTCATAACACCACCAGTTCACTTCCAAGTTCATAACCTCATCCATCTCAGTTCAATTCGTAATCATGCAAACTATAAAACCAAAAAAATTCAACTCAAATACTACAGTTAAGACAGATTACCTTAAAGACAGCTCATCTCAAGCAATTGAAACCAACCCCTTCTTTCATCTGACTCGGACAAATCAATACAACATCGTCTCCTCCCTAGACCATCTGTTTAATTCTCAAAACCCTAATTTTTAAATTGGGGAAGAACATGAAACTCTGATTCTTCAATTCTTCTCTGTGAATCGAAACTCAGATACTAAATCTTCTCCTTTACGTTCAACACACAAAACCCATCTTCAATTGATCTTCTAGAGTATCAATTTCATCTTCGAAATCTCTTCTACAACTCTCCTGAAACCCTAATTCAAATCTCCTCAATGATTCTCCACTGAATCATCTTCAAAACTGTAATTGAACACCAACCCGTTCATCTTCATCCAACATAAACGCAATATATACTAATCAATTCCACGAATCTCAAAACGAATCTAAAACCCTAATTATAATTCTCTGTTTCACCTTTTTCTGTTGGGTTTGATTTCACCATATCAACCAAAACTACCACTATCAATTAACCTTCGATCTCCGCCAGCTTTACATCAACTCAGAATCATGAACTGATTCTCGAAATCATTAACAGAAGAAGAACATGGAAGAAAGAAAGAGAATGAGAAAGAAGAAGAATGAAGGAGAAAGAAGAAGAAATTAAACAGAAATGAGAGTTATCCTCTCGACCGGGTGAAGATAAGACCAAAGAAATCTATAAAGGCACCCATCACTTGGATATGGGAGGCCCAAGTCGGCTAAGCTGCAATATGACTATTTTGCCCTTTAAACGAAACTGATGATATCTTCTTCATCCGATAACTGATTGACACGTTCGAGTAGTCTATTCCGCCCAACTTTTCGAAATCTAATCAATAGTACTAATTTCGTATCTAGATCGTTGTTAGATTAATTTCTATTAAGTAACATTCGAGTTAAACTAATCGAGTTATTATCGGCTAATTCGACACTTGACTAGTCAAATAGCGTTGACGAGCTTGAGGATCTTTACACGCCGACCTCTCAGGTTTTCTACACCGCAAAAAATCTTTAACTGGCTAAAGGTATAATCTATGTGAATTGCAGAAGATATCCAAAATGAACTTGCCAAAAGCCGAAAATCCATCTACTACTTCGCGTAGCTTTCTTCGAAAGTTTCGCTTCATCTGAGTTCTCTTCAGGTTCCATCCACTGAAGTTGTGTTCAGCTACAACAACGGCCTTTATTCTCCTTTCAATTTCCACAACTCTAGGAAAATTAAAATGTGACCCAAAAATTAAAATACAACTTCTTATCCACTAAAATCTCAGATCTTGTACACAAAAGCTCTAAGGACTTAAACTAATCAGGACCCAAAAGTCTCCCATCAACAAAAGAGACTTCTTTGTGGCATTTCTACAAATGGTTATCATGCATCAGTATGACAGAACTTTATATGCTTTGTACGGAACCTTAAGAAAAATCTCATCATTTTTTACAAAAATAGGAACTCTACGTGACATTTCTGCAAACACTTATCGTGCATAAGTATAGCAGAATTTGATTTGCTTTTGTACTATGTATGGAACCCTAAGAAAAATCCCATCCATCTCTGCAAAATAGCTCAAACGGAATATGGGTTGGATTCATATTGAATACAAACAAAGAAGAAAGTTGCGTGAGAGTGCAAAGACTAACATACAACCCAAAAAAAATTATACCTTGCTTTTCGGATTTCCCACTTTTGCAAGTAGAAATGGAGCTCTTGTTTAAATTTAAAATTGAGACTTGAGAGGAGAGAGTGGGATTTGAAATTTGAATTTCAAACTGCTTCCAAAATGTGCTAACAGGTAAGGACCGTAGGGTAAATATAGGTTTTTATCCTTTGGTTTTTAGAGATACAGTTGACAAAACAACCCTCACATTATTTTGATTTCGTTTTTTTGTGTATGGACATTTCAGTTAAAAGCCCTTATTTGGCCTCTTGGCATTGTAATAGTAAAGATTAGCACATTGTTAGTGACGATGTGAACAATATTATTCAGAAAGCATTCAGCTCAGACTCCATCCCTCTAGGGCTTAACCACACTAATTTAGTTCTGATTCCAAAGATAAAGGAACTTGTTTGTTTTTAGCGACTATAGGCCAATAACTATTTGTAACGTACTTTATAAAGTTATTAGCAGAATAATTGCTAACAAGCTTAGACCTTTTCTAGCAAATTTCACTGATTCATGTCAATGTGCCTTCATTCCCGGAAACCCATTCTAATTGATGATTCAGGGTTCAGAAATGAAATGAAGAATGAGATGAGAAATCGTTTTGAGATTGGATCTAAGTGGTGGGTTTTGGACACTGATTTTTATTGTGTAGTAAACGACTTGTATGGCTGATGTTGTTGTTCTATGTGTGAGGAGGAAATGCTAACGTGTCTCTCGGGAGTATTTGGGGGAGTGATACGCAGTCCGATTAAATGCTAGACTGGTCACATCTTTGTTGGACTACAGGGTAGGGTAATATGTTAATTTATTTCTTTAAGAATAATTAGGCCTATTCCTATGCACATGGCAAATATCAGATTTTGCCATATATGTATTCCCTATGGGTATGTCAAAGTGCCAAACATATATACCTATATGTCACAACAGACTTTCCAGCGAGCGATAGAGACTCCAACGCATGGTGTAAATATCGCTTGTTGGTCATTCCGGCGCTATCGTTAGTCAAGTTGTCGCTCGCTGACTTGAACATCGCTTATCAGTTCCTCATCCAACGGCTGCCATTTTTCCCCTCTATAAATACCCAACTTCAAACTCATTTCAACTCACACCAAAATTTCTAAATCTCTCTAGAATTTTTCAATCTCCAATTCTTTTCATCACTTTTCCAATTCCTCAGAGAGCACGGCTTATAATATGAACATGGCTGAGTTCGTAGCAAACCAACATGCTACCAAAAATAAAAGAGTCGTTAATCGTGCAATGTCACAATGTGCGAAGTCGAATTAGAAGGCGATTACCAAAATTTACTACTCAGGAAGATGAATGTATTTGCACGAATTATGTTTTTTGTGCTGAGACTATATTCGGAGAAGAATCCCATCACCAAATTTTGTGGGAAAGGTTATTCAGAAAATTTCAAGAACAAACGATGAACCCCAACCATCGTGATGTTGGGGTGTTGTCTCATCGCTTCCCTGTAATAAATATGGAAACTAGTAAGTATCTTGTTTTACTTCAACAAGAAGGTAAAAACTTGAGGATGGTGAAACCATGATCGAACTTGAACAAAGGTGTCGTGTGGAATATCGTCGCATCTACGGAAAAGGCTTCCAAGTTGGAAGTTATTTGGAGATTTTAAGAGTGTTGCCAAAATATAATCCACTATTTATGTTTTAATTTCTCAATTGTCCACTTAAGTCATTAAGTTTGAAAGTTGTTTTAACTATTAAGTTTTACAACTTGTGTTATTATAGTTTAAACAAAAATGTATCTCTAATGAAAATGTAAGATTGTATTAAGAATATAATTAAACTTAATTTTTAACAATACGAGTCAAATTTTCAAATTCATTAAACTACGAATTAATCATTAACAGTGATTTTACAAGACATAAAACTAGACAATAATAATTTGAAATATAAACTTTAAAAATAAAAATTTGGGACAATGTTCTTCATCTTGTTAATCTTCTTCATTTCACCAAACTTTCAATCAATGCGCTCATGAACGGAATTTCCTTTGTTTATCTTCTTCTTTGGCTTCAAATTTTTTTTGCCTTGATTTTCCATGCCTTGAAAAAAAATAATTTGTCTTTTCTTAGTTGCGGTTTTGACTTGGTAATTAATATCCAAAACTTCAAGACTTATTTGCTTCTTACCTATTACTTTATAACTATCACATATCCTATAAACGACACCTTCAAGCACTACTCCAAAAAATCAAGTTGTGTTACCGAATCAAGTTGGGTTTGAAATTGTGTCACTTGGGAAAAATTTACAAAATAAATCAGATTGAGAAAGAGAGAAATTAGATTAAGAAAGAGAGAAATTGAGAAAATATTTTACACAAAAATTTTGGGGTAAGTTTTGAGTTTGAAAATTACCTATTTATAGGCGATAAAGAACTAGTTGTTGGCGCTAGAGTCAATATCAAGCGATATTCTTGGCAGCACTCACTACACGAAATCAGGGAATTTGTAACGTTGGAAAAGTGCCGTTATTATTAGTGTTACAATATTTTATCAATGGTTCATTTCGTTACAATAAATTTTTATTAAATAACGGTTTCATTCGTTGGAATAAATACACCAACGGTTATCTAGTCAGCACAAGATTTATCTGATGTCATTTTGTTGTAACGGATAGCCGTTATTATGCAGATCGTAATGGTTAGCATGTAACAGTTTGGTGTAACAGATACTGTAACGGCGACTTTGTGTGTAACGGTTGACTTATTGCCACATGTCCTTCCTTGTAATAGCTACATCAACGATTGTAATCGTTGTTTAGTTGATTGTAACAAATTGGGTCTAACAATTATTGTAACGATTCACAACCGTGATAGCTCAGTGTAACGGCTGTCGTACGACACGTGTCAATCGTTTCTAACGTTTAAAGTAACGGCTTCAAACGTTGATGCTTGATTGTAACATTTTGGATATAACAGCTTCCTGTAACGATTCGAATCGTAACAGCTCAGTGTAACGTTTGCCGTCTGCTACGTGTCTATCGCTTGTAATATATAGACTAACGGCTTTAGATGTTGACAATTCATTGTAACAGTAATGAATTTGCTAGGTGTTCTAATACTAACAAATTTTATAGCGTTGATTCGACGTTGGTAAAAAAAAATAGTTTTCAAAAAAATAAATAACGTTTTTTACTGTTATAAATAAGTTCCCATAATTTGACCCTGCAATGCAATGCATTCCATTTCTGAAGCTGCATTGCAATTCATTTCTGAACCTGCAATACTGAATCTGAAACCCATAATTCAATCTCATTCCACAGTACATACATTCTCATTCTAGCAGCTAGCACAAGGAATTCATTCATTCAATTATTCTGGAATTCAAACTCATTCCATAATACATACATTATCATTCTAGCAGCATAAGGAATTCATTCATTCAACTATTCTGGAACACATACTCCTCAATCATTCACATACGTAAAGTATATAGTGGGAATTATATAATTGTCCCTCCTTTTCATGGGTTTCACAAATACCCTTATGAGACAATAAAAATACCCCTCTCCATCTATAGGCCAATCAGGGGTCCATTAACATTTTTATTTTTTCCAAATTTACCCATTATCTATCTAGATCATCTTCCTCTTTCATTTCATTTCAGATCTAAAATCTGTTCTTTTCTCTTTCCAGTTTTATAAACACCATCATCGTCTTCATCGTCGCTACCACCACCACTACCACCTCCTCCTCCTCCGTCGCTGCAAATAGATTCAGGAACACCTCCTTCGCCATCACCTCCTATACTTCCACCAAATCCACCACCACCACCACCACACGACATCATAAACAACCTGTTTATATCCATGAATCAACGAGAAACTAACTTCTCCAATCAAATTCATTAGAAACATCAAATTCATTTTTGATAATATCAGATTTAGATTAAATAACCTAAATTCGATGATAACTTTTAGTTCTCAGAGATTTGTTTGCATCAATTTAGGAAGAGACGATGAAAATCGTCATCAATTATTGGATCTGAAAATTCAATTGTCCAGAACCAATAAAAATTGATTATTTTCTTTCTCTAGTTTAAGTTTCTGCTGGTGGTGGTAGTATGTAGATGTAAACAGGTTGGAACGATGAAATTGATGATGGAGATTGTGTTGGTTCTGGTTCGAATGATGAATTAAAATCATTCATGAAGATAGTGGTGGTTCTGGTTGTTGTGGTGTTGGTGGAGATTCTGTGTGCTGGTGGTGGTGGTGATGGTGGTGAGGTTGGACCGATAAGTTTGTGCATACTACTTCATCAATTGTTGAAGGTAATGATTGAATCTGTTTTGAATGGTGCACATTTAATTTAAACGTTATCGCAGTTTTTGTGCTTATCATCCATTTTAAGAAACTATAATTGATAGTTTTGTGTCTGTTTTTATTGGGGGTGGTGGTGGTGGATTTTGTTGTAGTAGTGAGGGTGGTGGTGGTGGTGGTGATGAAAACATTGGTTTTGTATCAACTCATGTTGTTGATTCCTTTTTCATATGATCAACAACCTTTGTTGATCTCATTTATGGGATAAACTCCTGTTGTTGACAACATTTTTTATGGGATCAACTGCTGACTCCTATTGTTTGATGTGGTGATGGATGATGTTATAGTGGAGATGATGGTAGTGGTGGTTGTGAAGGTGCTGGTGGTGGCTTTTGTTGGGATGGTGGAATCAACAATGGAGATTGACTTATTTTGCAACTATTTTGACTTCAGGAGCAGATTTGGGAACTACTACATTGGAGATTATGTATGTATCAGGTACTGAAATCACCAACAATGCATGATATTAATAATTTATGGGATCAACTCCTACTGTTGATACCATTTTTATGGGATCAACTATTTCTGTTGATCCAATAAATGGGATCAACTCCTGTTGTTTACTCCATATTTATGGGATCAACTAATGTGAGCATTTCCTTGGATTAGTATAATTATGCTTGTAGTTTAAATGCTTTGATTTTTATAGATGAAAAATTCTTCAAAATGTTGAATTTGTGGTGCAATGGTAGCATGACTGATTCAACGTCAGATGATGCGTGTTCGACTCACGCCAAATTCACTCATTCGTATATGTCATTTTGTACCAAACTTTGGTTGTTGCAGGCCATAGATGGTTGTTTCAGAGGTTATATTTTGCAATTGTCAGATAACGATTTGGATTTGAGATTTTTGATTCACTGCTCTAGCACGAAAGGGCTTGACGTGTTGAAGTTGATTCACTACAGTTTTTTTTTTGCATCTTTTTTAGGTTTCATACTTGTTGGATGTTTCTTTTTTTTTTATGCTTTTTTGGTTTGGAGTTGTTATGTTTTGTAACGACATACATTCTGATTTGTTTTTATGAATGTTATTCTTGTGTTTCTTAAGGATGTATCAGTTTGCAGGTTCCAGGTTTATTGGTTTTTACAGGAAACATACTTATATAAATATGTTGATCTCATTTTTTGTGGATTAACAACCACTTAAAGGGATCAACTTTTGTTGTTGATCCATTCACTGGGATCAACTTTGATTGTTGACACAATAAAAGAACTGGAATATGTATTAGTAAAGTTATTTTTGAACTTTTATTTTTTGGATCAACTTCGGTTGTTGACGCCAAATTTTGACGGCGGCGGTGGTGGCGGCGATGGCGGAAACATCGACGGCGGCGGTGACAGCAATGATAATGGTGGTGGTGGTGGTGAAATATTAGTGGCGGTGGTGAAATATTTGTGGTGGTTGTAGTTAGTAAGTGGTGGTGGTGGCGGTGCTGGTGGTGGTGGAATGGTAGTGGTGGTAGTGGCTGTGAAATAAGAAAAAAAATTGTTAATGGATAATGATAAGGTTTGTAAATGAAAATAATTATAAGTGAGGGTATTAAGGTAATCTATTTATTAATGGATAAGGTTTTTAAATGATAAAGGTATATTTATTGTAGTATAAGGGTATATTTGTTGGGTGTCAAAACTAAGGGTATTTAATTAATATACCCAAGTATATATGAGTATCATCTTTACAGTGGAAGAACTGCTTAAGCCTAAAAAAATACATGGTTCCCTATATGATTATAATCAAATGACAAGGGTTGTGTTTTTCAGCAGTTTCTAAATATAAGCAAGTGTTGTTCTGCATTATATATACCTTGGCTGAAAAAAGTTGTTCATCCGCCAAAAGAAGTCGCCCATTGACATCATAGTAGCCTTAACTAGCTCTTGCCATCAATTTCAGTATCCTGACAAAACAATAAATGAAACATAAACCAAAATTAGAAACAGATCTCATAGGAGAGAAAGATTCATTCAGTAATTTTGGCATTTCGTTTTACATGATCATTCTGGATGTGATACTTCTGCAAACAATAAAATTAGTGACAATCAAATTAGGAACAATGTTCGCAGGAGAGACAAAGAATCATTCAGTTACATGTGCATTGTCATTCTGGATTTGGTACATATTCATTGTTGAATACCATTCAATCATAATAATTTGAACATTGACAACCAAAGTATCAAAAGTTTATATTTATTTGACAGAATTGTAACTGCCAATTCACATACACGGTTCATATGAAAAAGTCTGAGAGAGTGGTAGTAAGAGTTTACTCACCATAAGAATTACAGACGAGAATGTGTTACTTCTCAGTTGTCCTACTTCCACAGCTTCGCAGGACCAACACTGTCTCATATCTTCTAACTTTTCCACATGTCCAGGTATTCTTGCACATCAACAGTTCTAATTATATTTCTCTATCAATGTCCTGCAACGCAATACAAGGGCAGGGATAAAACTTAATTCAAGAATCTTGATCTTGGTTACAAGTTAATCCCTCGCTTGTACATCTTTGCAAGGCCAACACGGTCTCATTTGTTCATCATTTGTCCAGCTTCAGGTGTTTGCATCAATGAATCCTCGAAAAGTAAAGAGAATGGTAGTATGAATCAACCAAATTTTTCATTTAGAGGAGACCATAATAATGATAAGTAATGCACATAACTTTAGTGTGTTAAGAGTTTACTCACCAACTGGAATTAAGTAGGTTGCTTGTCAGGCTTTATGCATCATCAATCTCCATCAGGTAAGCATTATTTGTGCCAAGAGAAACAACGCATATGCATCGAGTATTCGGAAAATTAACAAGTCATATGTCTCTACAAATACTCGATGTAGTGAGTTGTTTCTTCTACCATAAAAGTGAACATCTTGATCTTTTGTTGTTGTATACCTAACCTGCAACCAAAATTTCATCAAGTGAAAGAGACCATAATAATGATAAGTAATGCAAGAAACTCTAATGTGTTAAGAGTTTACTCACCAAATGAAATTAAAGAGGTTACTTGTCACGTTTGCGGCATTGATCTCAATAAGGTGAGCTTGATTTGTGCCAACATAAACAACTCACCTACATAGAGTTTACGGAAAATTAAGATATACAGTAATATGTTTTCTCTACGAAAAATCGTTGTGGTGAGTTGTTTGTTCTGGCATAAAAATGAATATCTTGTTCTTTCGTTGTTGTATACCTATCCTACAAGACCTATTCAAGAGCTCGGAATAAAATCATTTGAAGCAACTTCATTTATTCCAGCTCTTGAATAGCATTACATGAACAAACAACAGTCTCTTATCTTGTTCTTCACTTCAGATGGTACTGTGACACTAACACATCTCCAACTTCAAGTCTTCCGGTCAATGAGTCCTCAGAAAACAAAAAGAGAATGGTAGTAAGTGAGTATTTCATTCAGGATAAAATAATGACAAGGGAAACTAATTATCATAAGAGTTTAGTCACCAATGGAATTAGATAGGAAAACGTATTAGTTGTCAGGTTAGCTGCATCGATCTCCTTCATTTACAGCAAACCAAACGATTAATACGTATCCACTCTGAAAAATCTATGGTGGTAAGTTGCACCTTTTGGCAGGAGTCATGTAAAACATATATTTGAAGAGATCATAATAGGTAAGTAAACAAACCTGAGATAGAAAAGGAAACCTGCACCTTCTCATCAACAGTGTCTCATATAACGGCTATGCGAGCACATCTGTAGGTACCTCAAAACTACCGTATCTCTTATCTTGGTGTACACTGGTCACTGGTCCTGCAAGGCTATGTAAGTGGTGGAAAAAATACATTACAAGATATGCACTTGGTACCTATGAATTTTTTCCACACTTACACAGCTTCAGGTTGCATCAATGAATCCTGGCAAAACAAAGGGAAGGGTAGTAAGAATCAACCAATTTTCATCAAGGGAAAGAGACCATAATAATGATAAGTAATGCAAGAAACTCTAATATATTAAGAGTTTACTCACCAACTGGAATTAAAGAGGTTACTTGTCAGGTTTTCGGCATCGATCTCAATAAGGTAAGCTTGATTTGTGCCAAAATAAACAACACACCTACATAGAGTTTACGGAAAATTAAGATATACAGTAATATGTTTTCTCTACGAAAACTCTCTGTGGTGAGTTGTTTATTCTTGCATAAAAATGAATATCTTGTTCTTTTGTTGTTGTATACCTATCCTATAACCAAGAGAAATTAATTATTATACGAATTTACCTACCAATGAAATTAGAGTGGAGATGAGTCAGTTGGCAGGTTTGCTGCATTGATCTCCTTCATTTACAACAAACCTAACAACTAATACATCCCCACTCCAGAAACTGTATGGTGGTAAGTTGCATCTTTTGTCAGGAATTATGTTAAAAACATACTTGAAGAGATCACAATAGGTAAAAAACAAACCTTAAGGAAACCTGCAGCAGCCTTATGTTCACTCTCCAACTGGAATTAATGAGGTTACTTGTCTAGTTTGCTGCATCCATCTCTATGAGGGGATCGTGATTTGTGACAAAAGATACAACCCATATGCACAAAGTTTTCAAAAACCTAGACAAGTAATATATATGTTTTGTCTCCGAAAACTCTGTGCTGGGTGTTGTATCTTTAGGCATAAAAATGAATTACCAGTGCTTTTGTGGTTGTATGCCAATCCTGCAATTCATGTTCAACAACTTGGAATCAAATCATTTATAGAAACTTCATTATTGAATAGATCATAATAGGTGACAAAACAAACCTGCGATTAAAAATGAAACCGGCAGCAGCATCGCGCTCATGGGAATGGATAGAATCCTAGACGAAGGATACAACTCATATCAATGTAGGTGTATACTAATCCTGCAAGGCTCTCTAAGGGATGGAATAAATTCATTTTGACAAAGTTGATTTTATCTAAAAATGAATTTATTCAAACGCTTAAACAGATTTGCAGGACCAATACTGTCCATATAGGAAACCAGCAGCAGCATCGCGCTCATGGGAATGGCTAGAATCCTAGACGAAGGATATAACTCATATCAATGTAGGTGTATACTAATCCTACAAGGCTCTCTAAGGGCTGGAATAAATTCATTTTTACAAAGTTGATTTTGTCTAATAATGAATTTATTCAAACGCTTAAACAGATTTGCATGACCAATACTGTTCATATAGGAAACGTAACAACAAACCGCATACAGAACAAGAGGGAAATAGATTACAACCAAACAACCATAAATATATAGCAGCAATCTGATGAATGAGATGACAGTTGAATAAACCTTATTTGGGTTGTAATCTATAGAAAGATATTACAACATCCAAGAGAAAACAAAATGTAAAGCAGTAAACATCAGCATATGAACAAACTATTGAAAGATAATGCAAACCACTAAAAATCAGTAAATCTTAAATGTAAAGCAGAAATCTATTGAAAGACATTACACATGGATGCTAAGCAGGAAACAGTATAGATGTTAAGCAGTAAGCAACAACAACAACAAAAAAAAATATCGAAAATATCTTGTTAAAATATATTGAGATAACAACAAGGAAAAGCCTAATTTTAAAGGGAAAAGTACAAATCTAAAACATACCATGATCTTCATACAGATCTATTAAACAAATTGAAACCCTAAAGGAGAAAAATAAACAATTTTGATAAATCTATTCGTAGCTAAAAGGCACAAACAAAACACCTTGAGATTGAATGAGATACAGTGAAAGATGGGAAAAAGATCTGAGTTCTTCGTCTCACTCTTTTAATAAAACAAGAGGAGAGCTACAATTATTGAGTCAGAGGAGGAAAATGAAATTTGAGAGGGAAATCAGATAGGGTTTCAAATTTGTGGGGGAATGGATATCAAAAAGAGTAATTAGATTGGGAAAGTGAGACGGAAACGAAATTTGAGAGCCAAAACTTTCGGACAAGAGAGAAGAGTACAATAATTGAGGAGAGATTTGTTTTTTCTCTCAAAATATCTAAGCCCAAGGCGTCCGGATCGAGGAAGAGTTGGTCAAATTTGTGGTCAAGTTGGTCAAATATGTAGTCAAGTTGGTCAAATATGTTGTCAAGTTAGTCAAATTTGTGGTCAAACACATAATCGGAAGCAAAACGAGGCACACTCAGCTTGCGAGATTACCATATACAGACCCAATGTTCTCTTCCATGTGAGGTTTTTGATGTCAAATATCAGATTGGATAGATCCTGAGTGGATTCTGCAACCTATTATGGAACTCAACTTGCAAGATTACCATATACATACTCAATGTTCTCGTCCAGGTGAGGTTTTTGATGTCAAATATTAGATTGGATGGATCCGAGGTGGATTCTGCAACCTATTATAGAACTCAGCTTGCAAGATTACCATATACAGACCCAATGTTCTCGTCCAGGTGAGGTTTTTGATGTCAAATATCAGATTGGATGGATCCTGAGTGGATTCTGCAACCTATTATGGAACTGAGCTTGCAAGATTACCATATACAGACTCAATGTTCTCGTCCAGGTAAGGTTTTTGATGTCAAATATCAGATTGGATGGATCCGAGGTGGATTCTGCAACTTATTATGGAACTCAGCTTGCAAGATTACCATATACAGACCCAATGTTCTCGTCCAGGTGAGGTTTTTGATGTCAAATATTAGATTGGATGGATCCGAGGTGGATTCTGCAACCTATTATAGAACTCAGCTTGCAAGATTACCATATACAGACCAAATGTTCTCGTTCAAGTGAGGTTTTTGATGTCAAATATCAGATTGGATGGATCCTAAGTGGATTCTGCAACCTATTATGGAAACCATCTTGCAAGATTACCATATACAGACCCAATGTTCTCGTCCAGGTGAGGTTTTTGATTTCAAATATCAGATTGGATGGATCCTGAGTGGATTCTGCAACCTATTATGGAACTCAGCTTACAAGATTACCATATACAGACTCAATGTTCTCGTCCAGGTGAGGTTTTTGATGTCAAATATCAGATTGGATGGATCCTGAGTGGATTCTGCAACCTATTATGGAACTCAGCTTGCAATATTACCATATACAAACCCAATGTTCTCGTCCAGATGAGGTTTTTGATGTCAAATATCAGATTGGATGGATCCGAGGTGGATTCTGCAACCTATTGTGGAACTACGCTTGCAAGATTACCATATACAGACCCAATGTTATCGTCCAGATGAGGTTTTTGATGTCAAATATCATATTGGATAGATCCGAGGTGGATTCTGCAACCTATTATGGAACTCAGCTTTCAATATTACCATATACAAACCCAATGTTCTCGTCCAGGTGAGGTTTTTGATGTCAAATATCAGATTGGATGGATCCGAAGTGGATTCTGCAACCTATTATGGAACTCAGTTTGCAAGATTACCATATACATACCCAATGTTCTCGTCCAGGTGAAGTTTTTGATGTCAAATATCAGATTGGATGGATCCGAGGTGGATTCTGCAACCTATTATGGAACTCAGCTTGCAAGATTACCATATACAGACCCAATGTTCTGGAGAGGGTAAAAGCAAATTTCCAAGCGACGGTGAAAGCAAATTTTCCGGTTACGGCGAAAGAAAATTTTCCGGCGACGGTGAAAGAAAATTTTCCGGCGACGGTGAAAGCAAATTTCCCGGCGACTTTGAAAATGACCAAAGCGAAAGCAAATTTCCCAACGACGGTGAAAATGACCAAATTACCCTCGTCGGCAGCAAATTTTCGGTGACTGTGAAAATGAGCAAATTACCTTTTGTAGGCTTTTTTTACTCTTAATAGCAGGGGTACCGTTACAAATTTCCCATTCAAGTTTTCAACCACAAAACCGTCTGAATTCATACCAAAACTGGCGGTTATTATTGTCAGGTGATATTCTCGATTAAAGCTTTCTCTAGGGAATAGGCGTGACCCTGCAAGAATTTAGAGTTTATGTCTGTTGCGAACTGTTGTGTCTTTTAGGTAAGACTAGTTTATAAGGGGGAAACCAAAGGGTCAGAGAGCAAATAATTTCAGAGAGAAAATTTGTAGAGGGAGATAATTGTTCTCTGAATTTTTTTCTAAATCAAATCAATCAAAATGGCTGGTGATGATGATCGATGCGGACGAATGGGTAAAGCCCCCATGACTGAAGAACAACAATTGAAAGAGTGGGAAGAGAGGGAAAGACAAGAAAGTTTATCCGCCACTATGCAGATGATTGGGCATATGACCAAGGATGATCTCCAGAAAGTACAAAAGAGAGTAAGTGACTTGTTGAGTGATATCGAACTCGATCCTCTCTGGAAAGAAAGGCATGCTGCGGAAAATAAAGTACAAGAGAAACCGGTAGAGATTTTTCCATAGAAACCGGTAGAGATATTTCCAAAGAAACCGGTACAGATTTTTCCAAAGAAGCGTCTCCGTGATCCCTTCATAGCTGAAGAAGAGAAGGAAAAGTACTATGCAGTGCAGGACAAAAGACGAAGGTTGGCGCAAGTGGCGGAGATCAAGGCGGCAGAGGCAAAAGAATATGGAAAGCGCGATAGTGATGCAGGTGCTACAGAAGAGTCACTTGAGGATTTTTGCGAAGATGAGATTCTTGGGGTTAATTATGAAATTTTGGCTCGAAAGACTGATTCAGAAGCGGAGTCAGATGAAGATGAAGAGGAAGAGGGGTATGATGAAGAGGAATAGTCCGATGAGGAGGAAGAGTGTGATGTGGAGGAAGAGTGTGATGAGGAGGAAGAGTGTTCTGAGAAATCGGAATCTGATGATTCCTATTCCGAGTGATCGAGTATAATGAGTAAGACTTATCGAAGGGAAAATGGTAAGTCACTAAATCATGTTTTCTTTTTTGGTTGTGGAAATGGAGACAGTTGTGTTTATTTTTCTTTTTTGTTTTTGTTTTTGGTACTTGGATTATTTTTTTTGTAACTGGATATGAACATGATAGTGTTGCTGCTAAATGTTACTAAACACTGAATGAACAGGAAGGTTGTAACTTTATGAAATGCAATATGATGAAGTCAGTTTATTTATATTGTCCGATGATTGTGTGTCGATAATGTTGGAGATGCAGGTTGTAATTTAGAAACTAAAACTACAATGCAAAAAACTGGAACATGTACAAGACTACAAATGTAATGAAAACAAATGCATACTGAAAACAAATGCATACTGAAAACAATTCACTTTAGTGTTTCTTAATAGTTGCCATGCATCTTTGAAATTGCAGCATGTTTGAAATTGCATCTTTGATTCTCTATCCAGTCTAATTCACTTGATGGAGAGGCATATACACACCTAGTCTTAATCTACAATCTAGCGAAGGGACAATACATGACTAACAAAAATTGTCTTGTGTTGGTTGTGTCATATTCGACTTGCACATAATTGACACAAACCCTACTTACCATATACAACCCACACACCTAATTCTACAATCTGATAAAATCACAAAAATTCCTGAGATGCTGATTCTCAAAACAGAATACAAGCTTTATTCACTAATGATGACATCCTACAACCAAATACTATGTCTGAGTCTAAGATCATCTGTCAACTGACATATAAAACCACTTGGTGGAGGCATAAAGCATGCAATTGAGATGTTCATAATCACCAAAAGATTCTCAAAACAGGATACAATTAACAACAACATAAAAATAAACCTAAAATCTGAAACATAGAGATGTTCATACTTCATCATAAATTGTACCATTCAAAATCAAGAGTGTGTAACCTCTAATTTGTAAAATCATTAAACCCCCAAATGAATGAATGAGAAATACCTTAGATGAAGATGACCAAGATTTGCATTTCCAAAATTATGAATCACTATTAATACTTCTATGAGATATCGATTAAACTAAAATCTAGGCTTGAATCGATGTTTCATAGAAGAATCGATTGATTCATTGTTGTTGATAAAGTTTTCTGCAGCTGAATCTCCAAGAAACCCCCAAATGAATGAATGAGAAATACCTTGGATGAACATAACCCAGATTTGCAATTCCAAGATTATGAATCAGTGTCAATACTTCTATGAAAGATCGATTAAACTTAAATCTAGGGTTACATCGAAGTTTCACAGAAGAATTGATTCATTCATTCATTGTTGTTGCTGAAATTTTTTGCAGCTCAAATCAATGGAATTAGATGAACTGATAATGAGTTATGTCTCAGGCACTGTTCCGGACATAGTGTTGGTAGATTTTTGTGGCTCATTTGAGTTGTTGGTCAGGGACCAGGGTATTGAGATATGGCATGATGCCTGAGCCAAACCATGTTGCAGTTCAAGATATGGGCCATCTATACACAAGTGTGTTGATTTTATTTTGCTTGACCTATGTTTGACCTGATTTGTTTGACATTAGTTGACTAATTAGTTGTTGGTCAGGACTCAGGGACCAGGGTATTGAGATATGGCATGATGCCTAAACCAAACCATGCTGCAGTTCAAGTGAAGATATAACCCATCTTTTAACTAAATAAAATTAAATAAATATACACAAGTATGTTGATTTTATTTTGCTTGACTTGTCAGGTTTGACCTAATTTGTTTGACATTTGTTGACCTATTATGTTTGACCATTTTTTGTACACCGAACAAATCTCATGAATGTCAAGCCATTTCAGGTGTGAACACTGCCATTATAGATGCAGTATACCAGCGCCACATAATGCCTCTCAATAGGTGCTGGCTCTTCAGTATCTACCAAAAATCAAATATGATAATTAGTGCTTGGTTGAACTGTCTATCAACCCCTTAATGGCAGTTATTAGATATTGATAATCGGAAGAGTCTACAATTAGGCTAATGGGGGTGTACCAAATTAGTGGGAGCGTACCAGCCCCAAGGCAAAACCAGTTTTCTCTTATATGATTTTGGAACCCACCCCCCACTAATTTGGTACACTCCTATTAGCAATGTTGGAGTGCAGGAGTTAAGGAGGAGTTATGATGGGTTTAGGACTTGTTACGCATGCCTTTGAATAGGCGTGAATAGCTAAGGGACGAGACGTTCCACCGAATGCCTTAAATGACTATTAATGGCATCTTCTCTACAAAAGGAAATTAAACAGAGAATTTCCAATATATACAAAAACCATCCTAAAAGATCAGTCAAGGAAATTAAGAAAAACATAGATTAGAGATAATGGGTGACCAAGGAGGAAACAATGCTAACGGAGATAATCATCCTTCTGCATCTTTTAACTTCGCCAAGAAAGTTGCCAAGACTCTGTGTACTAGAGAGTTGGAGAATTTGAGGGTTTTTCTGCAGCAAGAGATTGACAAGAGAAATCGTCAGATTGAGTACAAAGAGTTCGTCAGGAAAATGTTCCACAATATGAACTATGGAAGAGGAAGAGAATTGTAAGAGATGTGAGGAAAGCTAGAGAAAGAGAGGAGAGACATGAGGGGAGACGACTTTTTCGGAGAAAGAACCGCAGTGCAACCGAAAGTGATTCTAAAGAGAAAGAGAATGATCTTGAGAGAAGTAATGATCATGAGAGAAATTCTGAGACAGAGAAACAAAGGAGGAAGATAGAAAAGAAGATTGAGGATGCATGGTATGAAAGATACTTAGCAGAAAAAGCAATCCCTCGGCTTTTTGCAAGAACCATGAATGAGAGACTGAATGTTTATTCTGATGGAGAAACAATTGATAGTCTTGATGAGAATGGTGAACTAGTTGAGGTTGGAGATTTGGAGGAAGAGAATGAAGATGATGAAGGAAGTGAAGATGCAGGTGATGGAGGTTATGAAAGTGCAACTGAAACAGGCAGTCAGTATAGCAATGAGTACAACGATGATGAGATGGGCATCGACGACGACGACGGTGATGATATTGCAACTGAAAATTCAGACAGTCATCATAGCAATAAGAACAATGGTGATGATTCTGAATAATCATCCCTGGAACATCAACAAGATTTCGATGGGAAAGCTTCGATTTTGTGAAATCGGACTAAGTGCTTCTTTGTGAAAATTTAAAGAAATCTTCTAGGTGTTTGCTGATCATTTTGCTCATATTGCTGAAGCTGCTGACAGAAAGGTATTGGTTTTCTTGTGGTTATTTTGCTATCTCGGATGTTTTTCTTTTTTTTGAACAAATGAGCTTGTTTTGATACTGTTATGCAGATGGTAATTGCTAACAGTTTTAGTAGTATGTGTGTAAGGTGTTTGCAGGGGGGTTCGAACAGTCTAGTTTTTCCTGGTATGAATAGTTAATCTCTCAGATGTTTTAGGGAATTACAGACTAGGTTTTTTGGTCATGTTTTGATGTTGATATTGTGAATGGGTTTGATTGTAATGGAAATACTTAGTAATTAGGGGTCTGATCAGTAATAATGATGGTATTTGTAAATCTGGTTAATGAAATTGCAATTTCGGTTTCTTTTTGTGTTGATTTGAATATAGTGGGTTACATTTGGTATGCTGGAGATGTCTTTGTGATTTCTAATGAAAGGAACAATGGTATGTTAAAATGTGGTATGTTGAAATGTATTATATGATCTATGAATTTACTAAAGCATTATCTGAATTTTATCAAGAACTAGAATCCTAGTACAAGGTAAGGGAACATATTACGAATCCTAATTCTCTCCGGTTTTCATCCAAAGTCCAGAAACTGCTTCTCAAAACAAAATACAATCTTGATTCACTAATGGTAATAATATCCTATACCCAAACACTGTAACTGAGTCTAAGTTTATCAAAAAAAATGTATAACAAGCTGTAGATCATCTGTCAAAGCCATAATAACTTGACTGAAGATTGAGTCCCGTGAAACCTATATGATTCCACTGACCCACAAAACTACTTGGTGCTGGTGGAGGCATATAAACATCTAATTCTAATCTACAATGTATTCTGACCACTGACCCAAGAAACTACTTTGGCAATGAATTCATAAAGAACTAGAATCTGACTAGGCAAAGGAAACAAATTATGAACAATAACTTCTCATTGGTTTTCATCTAAACTGTTGAAACTGGTTGGGATTCTCATTAGAGCTACTGCTTCAATACACAATTGATTGATTCACCCATTGGGCGATGATGTGGTAGTGGTAAATATAAAAGGAAAGTGGTTTCCTTTGAAAGTTATAAATACGCCGTGGATACAAGGAAAAAGGAGGCCGCTTCCGCGAGCATTAATGTAGTTTTCTTTCTTTTGTAATGGCTAAATAATCTCTTTACTAGGGTTCACGATGAAGCCCGATGATGTATACAAGAGAATTTAATTTGATTTTCTATAATAATTCTTTTGGTCCCATATTTTCGTTTTGTCACGATAGCAACTTTTCTTCATATGTCCTTGTGCTTTGATAAATGAATTTTATATTCTTGTGTAGAGACCAGCATCTTAAAGTGAAGAGAACTGTTAGTATTTTGAAAATGCAATTAGTTGGTTTAAATGTTATATTTTCCAAGGCGTCAAATATGTCCTAAATCGTCTTGAAGTATTAAAAGAATTTTATAGAGATTGGTTAAATTATCTGGTGTAAACAATTGTGGTAAAGTCGGAAGCCCTGGTATCTTTCTTTATTTTCTGTTTTTATTATCTTTTATTATTCTTCTTATCATATTATTTAATTAGAAATTGAAGGTAACAGTTTTAGTCCCCGTGGAACGAACCCGTATCTGTATACTGTCTAATCGGCAGCCGTGCACTTGCGGCATAAATAAATTCCCATCAAGTTTTTGGCGCCGCTGCCGGGGACTAATAGTTGTATCTTTTAGTTTCAATTAAATTTGTATATATTAGGCTAGTTTTTATTTATTTTTATTTTCATTTTTTTTTGTATAATTTTATTTCTAGATTTTACTTGGGTATATTTCTATTTTTGGTGTGTAGGATAATTGAGTATTTAAAGTGGAAATAAAATTTTCCTACCAAAAAGGTAAATAGAATAATACCCAAGATTTTATTTTATTTTAGATTCAATTTTATTTTATTTATGTAAATAATTAGATTAGGAATATTCTTATTCTTTTAGATTTTATTTTCTTTAATTTCATTATAAATATTTAGATAATTTTTTTATTTAAAAAATAAAAAAACACACGTTGCACACACCAATTGCATCGTCAGACAACCGATTTTAGGAAAACCCGTGGAAAAGTACGTTGAACCCGTGCCTTGGGCCTTATGGGAGTTACCAGCCGAAATTCCACAATCCTTAGCCCAGTACCGTTGACCAGTCTTTGACTGTAGGTATATTCAGCTTAAGGTAACCTGAGCCTACCAATTTTAGTCGACCCTGCATTTGCACATGCACGTGCACAAAAAAAATATGTCGAGCTGGTATTATAAGGACCAATATAATGATTGTTCAACTGAGTATCTAAATGGACTATATCCGTACTATGGCCGTAGTGTGGATAGTACTTGGGACCACTACCGACCTTCTGAGGGTTATGGTTCATACCATGGTGATCCCAGTTACTATTCGCACGTCCACCAATCATACGAACGAGGGAATGAGCAATATTATAATGAAAAAAATAAGAGTTCTCCATCTTTAGAGGATTTAATCAAACAATTTCCACCAGTTCCTGATGAATATAAAACTCATTCCATAGAAGATGCACTCAAACAGTTCCAATTGACAAGTCTTTCTTTACAGGAATCATTTAAGAAGTTCAATAAATCTATATGTGAATATGAAATAATCATGGATAAACTGTGTGAGACTCTTAATAAGCAGGAGGACCAAAATGCATCTAAGACCATTGCTTATAATGAACTTGAATTCAAAAATAGTGTTTCCAATCTTAACCTTGATAATACATATAATCATTCACTTAATTTAGAGGATGAGGTTAGATCTGAATTAACTACATGTTTTGATAAGGTTCAACCATCCTCATATTGTTATGATGATGAGGATAGTGTCGATGAAGAATTTGAAATGCGTAGTCATAATGACGAGGAAATTATTACACCAATTGATCCTTATGATTATAATGGTGTTTCTAGTTTAAATCTTAATAATATTGTTGATTATTCACCTATTCAAAAGGAAGTGGATTTGACTAGAGACACCATAGTTTTAGATGGTGTAGTATATCATTGTGATTATGAAGCCGATGATGGTTTAGAGGAAAGAATTTATCCTGAGAGTAGTGTTTTAGAGTCTAGCGATTCAGAAACAATAGTCTCTTCTGAGGATTGTAGAAATGTAGAACCACATGATTACAACCTAGAAGAAATAAAAGACCATTTTCCTAAATCTGATAATTTAAAACTAAGGAAATTGTGATTAGTTTATCCAAGGATATTGACAACTCTAGGTTTGGGGTGAATATCATTCTCCCCGTGGTTTACCTTTGACTCTTATAAAGGTCCCTAACTTGGGACTTGACGTATGTTCCTCTACCATCTTAAGAGACTATCTTCATGCACGTTTTCCCGAACCTAGTTATGTCCAGAAAGAAACTTAGTTGATAGAAACCCATCCTCTGGTTGATGTGGTTAATCCAGTCCATGATACCATAATTGACTTTGTTGTCCAACCAAAATTTTATTTACCAAATATGGGAGTATCTCAATTTGAAATGTGTCATTATATAATTTTTATAACTCAACCTAATTATTTTAGGAAATTAGAATCGTTGACACATCTTCTTAAGAATGACCACCACTTTCATCGTGGTCAGCTGTGTGAGTCGAATCTGATTGACTTAGAGGATCCCCAATTATTCAGGTTATTATTATGTGCTTCTAAGTTCTTATTTTAATTTTTCCAGACTCTGCAACCTGATCCTCCGGATCCTGCCAATGAGGAAACCTGGCCCATGAAAATATTTTATTCAGACCCTTTTATAGAGCCTGAACCTGAACCACAACTAGATGTAGTAGTCTTAAATAGAAAACTTGATAAAGGTGTATTTGGTTGGTTCACTTTCTTAGTCTGCTGCAGTTTTCTTCTATTTGTGTTAACATTATTTGATTCAGATGACCCACAATTGTTCTGACTATTGCTTTATGATTTTCTATGGTGACTAATTCTTATGATGTTTGGATGAAGACTTTAAACTTAGCACTTTTTGGGAGGTAACCCATGCTCATGCAACACGGTAATATCGTTCCTTATTTCCTTCAAAGTGATAACAGTTTCTCCTTGTTCGTGCTTTTAATTTCATCTTTAGAACATTGAGGACAATGTTAGATTTAAGTTTGGGGGTATGGAAGAAACTTTTAGTTGTATTATTAAAACTTCTAGTGTCACATAATATTTAGTTTGCTAAGTTTACATACTGTTTCTCACCGAAAAGATTGAAATTCGAATCGCTAGGGATAACATTCTAGTGAGACATTAGAGAAAAAGACATTGAGATCATTGACACTCAGGAGATAAAATTTACCTTTTAGAGGGTAATCGTGATGGACCTAACCATCCATGATAGAAAGACAATTAGGTCAGAAGGAAATGCCAGAAAGACAAAGCAACCTCCCATGTAGTCTTAGTTACTGGATTACGACTCTCTCTCAAAAGAAACTTATCATCAACAAGCGAAGCGACATCAAAATCTAAGAATAAAATTGAAGACGTTTAAGGTTTATAAGCAACAATAGAAAGAAAAGAAGAATTCAAAATCATAGTTGAAGATTTAGGTACAACAAGTTACAAGAGCAAAAAAAAACGATGTAAATTGTTGAAATTCATGATACCAAGACATTACAAGTTGCGAAGATCCAAGTGCTTCTCTCATGGCTATGTAAATATTAGTCTTGTTATTATTGTGTTCAAAAAAAAAAAAAATAATAATAATTTGTAGTTACCTTTTTGTTCAATAAGGCCATGGGGAAGAACATAAATCTATAAAGAAGTTTCAAGTAAGAAGAAATTCAGGAGAAGAGTTAATTGTCAAGGTTCTAAGAGGTTCGAGAGTTTATCATCAATAGTTGAAGCCGAAGAAGACGTTGTTTATACTGAGCATTATGAGAGAGCCGAGGAGAAATGCATATTGGTTTCTTTGTTAGTCCGCTTTTCATCTGACACAAGATCTTTCTAGCACTGGTTCAACTCATCACACGTAATTTATCTAGCTGTAGAGCGGATGTCCCTCTCATTTTTATCTCTCCTAATCTTATCCAGTTGTAAAGCGGATGCGTCTCATAATGTTTATCCAGCTGTAGAGAGGATATCTCTTTATCCAGCTGTAGAGCGGATATGTCTCCCCAATTCTTTATTCAGCTGTAGAGCGGATACCTTTGATTTCCCTTGCATTCTAGTTACTTGGTGATAGGTTGAGAATATGTTTGTCCTCATAGCTCTTTGGATACCTGTGACCAATTAGAAGTAAAGGTTTTGTGGGTACACCTCTTGTAAACCCTCCCGAGACTATAACTCAGCCACTAGGGCCACCTAGGGGTTTAAAGGCTTGTTGCACACGCTAAGTGCAATCGCGATGCCTGCGACAGTGAGTTAGGATTTTTATTTTCGTCATTAGTTTTGCTCGAGGACTAGCAAAATATAGGTTTGGGTGTGTGATAAGTGCTTAATTCTTACATATTTATTACTCAAATTTATATTTATTAGTTCTTTATTTTGCACATACTAATAATTTTATTTGATTTTGCAGAGTTTAATAAATAAAGCTCGCTTGAACTAAAATACGGTACTTTGCCCGTAAAATGGATGAAAATTAAAATGCCCCGGGTGAGCGGTTGGTATTGGAGATAATTCTCAAAATAGCAACATATCTTTGGGGTCCACTAGTGGCGACATCATATAATGGGAGTAATTCTCATATTTGGAAAATATAATTTGTCTTGACTACAAAATTTGGAGGATTAATATAATATCTCTCACCTATGGAAAGGAAAATGAGGCAATCTTTTATTCAAGGAAGAAAATAAAAGTGTTAAGTAAGAAATCTACATGGAGTAATTGGTGGGAATTAAATATATGAAGAGTATGGAAAAAAATATTATTCTTTATGGTTGGAGTTAATAAAGAATAAATAATTCCCAAATAAAGAAAATTGTATATGCATGAGAATTGGAGGATTTTTTATTGTCCTGACATGTGGCGCATTCCCATTGGGCGATGATGTGGTAGTGGTAAATAGAAAAGGAAAGTGGTTTCCTTTGAAAGCTATAAATACGCCGTGGATACAAGGAAAAAGGAGGCCGCTTCCGCGAGCATTAGTGTAGTTTTCTTTCTTTTGTAATGGCTAAATAATCTCTTTACTAGGGTTCACGATGAAGCCCGATGATGTATACAAGAGAATTTAATTTGATTTTCTATAATAATTCTTTTGGTCCCATATTTTTGTTTTGTCACGATAGCAACTTTTCTTCATATGTCCTTGTGCTTTGATAAATGAATTTTATATTCTTGTGTAGAGACCAGCATCTTAAAGTGAAGAGAATTGTTAGTATTTTGAAAATGCAATTAGTTGGTTTAAATGTTATATTTTCCAAGGCGTCAAATATGTCCTAAATCGTCTTGAAGTATTAAAAGAATTTTATAGAGATTGGTTAAATTATCTGGTGTAAACAACTGTGGTGGAGTCGGAAGCCCTGGTATCTTTCTTTATTTTCTGTTTTTATTATCTTTTATTATTCTTCTTATCATATTATTTAATTAGAAATTGAAGGTAACAGTTTTAGTCCCCGTGGAATGAACCCGCATCTGTATACTGTCTAATCAGCAGCCGTGCACTTGTGGCATAAATAAAATCCCATCAAATACTCTGACCTAAACCAAGACAATGGCCGTTCCAGAGTCAATTCGGTCACAAGAGAGATGGGTCGATTTGTAGGAGGGAAGCTGAGAAGTGTGTGAGATCAATGATGATCAAGGATTGTGAATGTGTTGTGTATTCTGTGTGAGGGAAATAAGTTTTGATGATTTAATTTGCTCTGTTGAGAGCAATTGCTCATACGTTGAGTACTTGTTCTTTGTTCTCTTTAAATCATGGTTTCAGAGACTTATTTATATTGCGAGAATTATAGACACCTTGATCCCATGAAGTGTGACAGTTGCTGGAGTCAAAGAGTGGGGAAGTGGGAAATCGTGTTAAAACCAGTTGCTCATTGTGCGGAGACTTGGTTGATTGTCCATCCACTACTTTGATAACTCCTTTAACTGCTTGCACAACTTGCTCATATTCTCATCGTGGATGTACATAGGTGTCGTAGACCGCCAGACCAAAACCCTAGTTGATATCCCCCCCATGTGACACGATTGATGTATCGTGGTTGTGGAGTCTACAAGATAGACGTGTATTTAGTTAGTCAGTTGTTGACTTGAGGAGACAATGGGTCTTTGTATTGCTGAGTCAAACATGATTTACGAATGTCCTAGGATTCATGAATTGAACATCTCTGTTGAAACAAATGTATAATTTTCAAATGAATGTCGATAGTTAAAGTGAGCAAATATTGCCCATTCGATGAATTGTTGAATATTGATAGTTGAACCAATATTCCTAGTCTGAGCAAGTATTGCTCATCTGAGCAAATGTTGCTCGTTTGATGAATTATTGGTAACGAGACCAAATGAAATATTAATTTTAAGATACTGGCAACTGGACCGAGTACAATCAATCAAAATGTTGATTACAGGATCAACGTAAAATTATTAGTATTTGAACTTGCTCAGAATTATGCTTTGCAGAGCCTTGGATTCGAAACCCTAATTTTTGATCAATTGTTGATTTATTGAAAATCAACCACGGAGTGAAGGAGGGACCGACTACATGGGATGATGGGCCGACCATGTAGCGCCCATATGCTCGAGTGAGCCAGCACCAAAGTCTCTTGAAGACCAGTTGGTGAAAGATGATTAAATGTTGGTGAAAGATGATTAAATGTTGGTTTAATCATTTATTGAAATAGTGCTCGTTTGAGCCTTAGGTGATAAAACCTAATTATGACGGAGTGAGGGACCGACCAAAAAGTCATGGAATCGGCCCTGGTCGGTCATGGGACCGATTGACAATCGTTTGATGAAAGTCCAAGTTGTTTGGAAGAGTTTGAACCTAATATGAACAAATTAGGTAAAATTATGAAAATGTGTGGGACCGGATTCTTGCAAGCCAAAGGTCCGACCCTGGTTGGTCAAGGTAACATGCCCATGTCACCATAGTGTCTGTGTCTCATTCCTGAGAATTTTGATATTTTCTGGCATGCATTTGAGCAACATTTGAGAAAATATAAAGAAATCAGGGTTTTGCTGAAACTGGGGAACTTCATAAGATGAAGGAAATAATAATAATAAAATAAGGAATTACAAGGTGCGGGACCGGCCACGGCTAGGGCATGTCCGGCCGGCCGGCTAGGGCATGTCCGGCCGGCCGGCTAGGGCATGTCCGGCCGGCCGGCTAGTAAGCCCGGTCCCGTGACACCTTTCCTAATTTTATATTATTTCCTTGATGCGAAGGAAATATCATGAAACTGAGGAGTTTCTCCAAACGAAGGAGTTTTCATGAGATGAAGGAAATAATAATAATAAAATAAGAGATTACAAGGTGTGGGACCGGCCACGGCTAGGACATGGCCGGCCGACTAGTAGGCCCGGTCCCGTGACACCTTTTCTAATTTTATATTATTTCCTTGATGTGTGGGAAATATCATGAAACTAAGGAGTTTGTTGAAACGAAGGAGTTTTCTCAAATGAAGAAGTTTTCATGAGATGAAGGAAATAATAATAATAATAAAATAAGGGATTACAAGGTGCGGGACCGGCCACATGGTCGGCCGGCTAGTAAGCCCGGTCCTGTGACACCTTTCCTAATTTTATATTATTTCCTTGATGTGAAGGAAATATCATGAAACTGAGAAGTTTCATAAGATGAAGGAAACAATAATAATAAAATAAGGGATTACAAGGTGTGGGACCGACCACAGCTAGGGCATGGCCGGACGGCTAGTAGGCCCGGTCCCGTGACACCTTTCCTAATTTTATATTATTTCCTTGATGTGAAGGAAATATGATGAAATTGAGGAGTTTTGCTCAAATGAAGGAGTTTTCATGAGATCAAGGAAAATAATAAAATATGGGAAGAGGCGTGGGACCGGCCACGGCGGAATGTCTGGCCGTCCGGTGGGCTTGATCCCTAGGCGCCTCAATTAATATTTTATTATTATTATTTTCTTCCCTATTTTGCATAGGTTTCCTCGTTCCTTCGTATTTTTGAATGATCGTTCGTGCATTCAGGTGCTCGTTAGTGCATTATTGCTGAGTACACTTGCACCATTTTCTCGAGGCTTACTCGATGGTGGCTCAAATGCCCATACGTTGAATATTTATTACTAACCCATGGAATTCTACTGGGAAAACCCATGAATTGAAGTAATCGGAATATTATAAAGTACGTAGAATGTTTTCTAGGAATTCAATTGATGATTCTAGCAACTAGAAATAATTAATTGATGGCTCTATACTAGCACGTTTTCTAGGAGCATTAATTATTCGAGAATTGAGCGATATGAGCTAGTTGAAGAGTCATATTTATTGTGTATAGTCAGGGAAAACATTGTTGCATCCTGAAGGCGTTATCGCTCTATACTAGCAGGCAAGCTGTCTAGGAGCCGTCCAATCATTAAGATTCTATACACATGTCTTTTATATAGTCAGGGAAAACATTGTTACATCCTGAAGACGTTATCGCTCTATACTAGCAGGAAAGATGTCTAAGAGCCGTCCAATCGTTCGATTATATATAAAAGTAATTACTGAAATTGCTCAGTATTAATAAAGTATACCGTGGTCTCAGTTGAGAGACTGCATATTCATATATGCTCTGATAGGCAATACACTTAGTCAAAGATTCTTATGGATGATCTGAGAGACATCGTGGCATGAGTTTTCATGCTTAAATGAGAGACATGAGTCTCAATATTCATATGATTACCGGATCAAGAATATGCAAGGTTATGATTTTACGATTTTATCCTTTTTCGAAAATCCACCATCAACACCTATATCATTAAACAAGGAGATATTTCTAAAATTATCCTTTTAATTGATTATAAGAAATATAATAAATATGCATAATTTGATAGACATGTTTCTATTCGTTACGTGGGTGTTTTAAAATGCTTTTTAATGGTATGAAGTTTGCGAAATATCCGTGGTGTAGTTTGAGAGATAAATCATTTCAAAGTTTCACTAGTTATTATACATAAGGGTATAATTGTAAAAAGTACTTAAAAAAACTCTTTTCCCTTCTTTGCCTTAGGAATTGTGCAAACCTGAACTAGGTCATCTAATAGTGGGACGGAGGGAGTAGTAAAATATGTGGAAAGAAATATATTCTGCCAAGGTCGCTATAGCTGACACAAGTACCGTGAATGGTTTGTTACTACACACAAGGTCGCAAAACCACCATCTTCGAATATAACTATGATTGCAAGCTTAAATTTGCGATGGAGAGTAGTATTTTTGTTGGAGAAACGTATTATGACATGGTTAAATGGAAGTTGATGTGTTCACAGAATTATGGTGGACATAGGTGGTGTATATATATGGTGTTCGGTGAAAATTGCTTGACGGTGTTAATTTCATGCTCATTGATGGATATTACAACCTATATTTCACATTTATGAGATGGTTTGCAGATTCCGAATTCGGTATCTACAATCACAAAAATCATTCGATTGGTCCCAATGTTGAAAGGAGTTGTTCATCGAGAAACCTCAGTTTTAATAAAATAAATATGAAATCTTCTCCGACGCCACTTCATCAACCAATGTTATGTTTTTCTCGTAAAAGTACCTGATTTTTTTTTTTGCTCGGTAAAGAAGGAAGATAGATTGAAAGAAGAAAACAATATAAGACCACTAGCCAAAGAGGCTAGGAAAACAGATTGAAACCCTTACAGTGAAAAGGAACAGAAGCCAAAAGAAAAACCCTGAGAAAAAACCCTAAAACAAGAGAAAAACTAGTGGAGGTTTAAAAAGAAATATTATGATCCCACTATTACATTAGACGTATTAATCCCTTTAAAGCAATCAGGGCCTTTAGACCAGTTAAAAGCATTAATTTTTATATCACGAAAAACATCTTGAAGGTTGAAAATCTTCCCAGAAAAAACAATAGCATTGTGAGCTTTCCAGAGACCCCGGGGAATGGCGGATGGAAGACGTTTCCATAATTGAAAACCCTGCGCAGAAAGAGGAAAACTTTTCCAGCCTACAACATCCTCCTTGACAGAACTTATAGTAAAGTTAGGACTACCAATGACATTGATGAAGTAATTCCAGACACGATAAGCTAAGGGGCATTGAACTAGCAGATGGTCTTCAGTTTCTACGCCATTCCCACATAGGTACATAGATTAGGGGTATCCAAGACGGAATGCCTTCGGTGCAAGTTACTCAAGGTTCGCAGTCTATTTAGACATGCTTGCAACATAAAAAAAAAAAACTCTATAAGGCCAATCTCTAGACCATACTTTTTAACTCGGGAAAGGAGTGACAGGTACAGTACCTTGAGATTGATTCAGATATGTCGCCTTAAAAGTGTATATTCCTTTTTTATCTCCAAGCCAAATAAGCTGGTCTTCCTGATCAGGAAATAGAACAATATAATCAAGTAACGGAAGAACAATAGACAGCTCAGAGATCTGTGTATCATATAAGCGTCTTCTATGGCTCAAACCTAAATCCCAATTTAAACCATCAATCCCAGGCAGGTGAGTCTCAAGAACAAACATATTTTTAGTGCTAGAAAGGTTGTATAAGCCAGGACAGAGAGCAGAAAGAGGTCCCTGAACACACCATTTATCTTCCCACAGACAGACTCTATCACCTTTATCTATCTTGAATTGACATAGTTTGAAGAAATCCTCTGATGTTGAGTAAATATTCTTCCAAAGACCGAACCATGACTCCCCTTAGGATTACGAGTTCTCCACCCTAAATCAGCCACACCATGCTTATCCTTAACCACTCTTGACCATAGAGCTTTAGGTTCATTTCCACCACCACTTTTGAAGTAGGGAGCGATTTAAGAGCTTTAGGCTTCTAATACCAAGACTTCTAATGCTTCCAAGTTTCATTAGATTAGCCGGCATCAACAAAAACATACCTGATACTAATGAGGTCGTATAGTCTTTACTCAGTTTTACATAAATTCCAATCACTTTTTGGTTCCTTTTCAGAAGACCGAAAGAAATTCAGTTTCATCCCGACACTACTAGTCGTGTATATCCGAGGGAGTGCGTGGAAAGACGATTATCTTTTTATAGCCACATATCATGAAATGGAGATGGCCGCTAACCATTTAGGGGTGCAATTTATGTGATTTATTGTTATATGATAAGCACGTAAGTGTGACGCATTTTCACCCATAACTACATTATCTAGGACTCATTTTATTTCTAATAAAGTTGTTTTAAGTCTTTTCTAGGGAATAAGCTCTTGCGGCAAAATTGGCTCGAAAAGTGGTGATTTGCACCCCATAAGACAAGTGCTAAAGGGACACCCGTGCAGGATTAGAGGGAGGACATCTTCTTCTCAAATTCAAAAAATAAATTTTGGCGGGAAAACCATTTCTTCTCTGGCAGAATTTCGATCAGATGTTTGGACGTGATTTAGTGAGATTCAATCCCTGAAACTTAGTGGGTAGACGTGATATGACTATAGAAAGCTGGTATGGGTGTTCGTTTGGATCAGAATTGGCTAAATCGTGTCATGGAGCAAAACAGGGTAGCACGTGCATGAGAGAAATATTTCACGGGATTTCATGAGTTTTGGAGAATTTGAACGTGTTCTGAATGTGTATGATGACTAGAGCAACAGTTTGGAGCGTAAATAAGTTATATTTGGAGATTAATCCAGCTGCAAACGCGTGGAGAAACTAAAACATGAGTTTTGGAGAATTTGAACGTGTTCTGAATGTGTATGATGACTAGAGAAACAGTTTGGAGCGTAAATAAGTTATATTTGGAGATTAATCCAGCTG
>JAJJMB010004170.1:2868870-2892327 GCA_023531105.1 Papaver atlanticum | reverse complement strand
GGAGGAGGCTGAACTTCATACATGGGTAAATTTATTTTATTCTTTTTTATGACTTTTGCACTAATATTAATTGAAATATGATTTTGATTAATTAGTTATTATTTTATTAGATGGGTCATGCTTACTTAGATGTTTGATGTCCCATGCTTACGATTTATAACTAATGTTTTTAGAATCTACCTTGGCAAGAATAAGAGTCCATGTTTACATTTCTTGAGATAAAATTGTTGAGAATAAATAATTGAGCCTTATGTTATGAAGATTGGCCGAATTCTTAGTTCCAGTACCTTTTGCACCATTTGTAATATTATTGTATATTTTTATTAAATTTAAAAACTCGAATCTTCACAAGTCTTAGAATTCGAATCATTTTTACTACAACTTCAAAATTACATCATTATACGACACGTGAGGTGTGAGATTGTATTCAGGAACGGTGGGAAGTAATTGGTTAATTTTCTGGCTATGCTGGGATCCTGTTTGGAATTCGGATTCGTTATTGGTCTTGAACTTTAAGGAGCTTTGTGCGTGTAGCAGGCAGGACAGTCGGTGGACTGGTGGAGCCACCTTTTGAAACACTACAGTAAAATAGTGGAAGAAAACAAATGTTTCTACCAAAATATTGATAGGTAAAGGTAAAATCGATTGGGCTCGAAGAATAAGCAGTATGAGTGGTGTTGTTTGACTCAGCGTCTTTAGGGGCGACCCCGAAACAACTAAGGTGACTAATAAAACAAAATAGGATCACCCAAAACTAAAATAAAGTTACCCCTTATTTCAAATTTTTCGAATTGTCTAAATTGCCCTCCATAATCGGTAGACAATACTACAATCGGTAGTTTATATTGATGTATCTTGGTTTGTGTTACGAAAATTATAATCGATAGTTAAAATGGTAATCTCGTGATGTTAATTTTCTACCGATTATGGTAGTAACCCCAAATTCAAATTTCTCAAAAACCAATGGAATTATGAATTTCTCTATTTGCACAATCGGTAGTTTCGTGATGTTTATTATCTACCGATTCTATAATCGGTAGTCTCGTGATGTTCTTTTATCTACCGATTGTGGTAGTAGCCCCAAATTCAAAAACCAATGGGATTTTGAATTTCTCTATTTGCACAATCGGTAGTTTCGTGATGTTTATTATCTATCGTGATGTTCTTTTATCTACCGATTGTGGTAGTAGCCCCAAATTCAAAATTTTCAAAAACCAATGGAATTTTGAATTTCTCTATTTGCACAATCGATTGTTTCGTGATGTTTATTATCTACCGATTGTACAATCGGTAGTCTGGTGATGTTCTTTTATCTACCAATTATGGTAGTTGCCCCAAATTAGAAATTTTCAAAAACCAATGGAATTTTGAATTTCACTATTTGCACAATCGGTAGTTTCGTGATGTTTATTATCTACCGATTGTACAATCGGTAGTCTCGTGATGTTCTTTTATCTACCGATTGTGATAGTTGCCCCAAATTCGAAATTTTCAAAAACCAATGGAATTTTGAATTTCTCTATTTGCACAATCGGTAGTTTCGTGATGTTTATTATCTATCGTGATGTTATTTATCTACCGATTGTGGTAGTAGCCCCAAATTCAAATTTTTTAAAAACCAATGGAATTTTGAATTTCTCAAAGAAGAGAAAACATAGTCACAATGGGTAGATAAAAATAATACTAAACTACCGATTTTGAAGGGACATATAAGTATTTTCCAACTTTTTTTTTATCTTATTAGTTTCCCCTAATTCTTTAGGGGTCGTCCCTAAAGACGCCTGGTTGTTTTACTGCATACAAAGTCGCAAAATAGCATGGTCATGGCCTAGATAAATCACGTTTTCAATTTTCTAAATGGCGTCTCTTGTGCAATTAATTTTATATCCGAAAATGGGCTATATGCCAAGAAACTCCTAAAATGTAATTGTAGAGATTAATAGAACATATATTCATTTATTTACTTGGAAAAGAGGGTACCTGGTAGGCTCGTACAACTTAATACTTCCTCCTTTTCAAAAAGACTGTACTCCATTCCATTTTGGTCTTTTTCAAAATTGTGTCCAACTTCTTTTTATAGTCATATTTTTGCAATTAACTCTTTAATATACCTTTACATATTTTATATTCATAAATTTATTTTTAAGCGGACCGAATCTAAGATATTAAAGAAATCTATATAATTAAAGAAACAAATATATCCTTCATTTCTTTTAAGAGAATATATATTTGGCTCCAACAATTAAATTCTATATAAAGTTTATACTCCATAAATTTGATATCTTTTAATTTTCCTTTTATATTTCGTATTTATAATCTTCCTAACAATTTTAGGTAGTTTTTGTTTCTAACGTTTTTATTAAAATAAAATAGGTAAGTAGCTAAGGGTAGTCAAGTAAAATACTACGGCCTCCTTAATATTTTGACAAAGTTAGAATAAAATAGGTAAGTAACTAAGGGTAGTCAAGTAAAATACTACGGCCTCCTTAATATTTTGACAAAGTCAAATCGTAGTCTTTTTGAAACGGATGGAGTATATGATAACCAGATTAATGTTACTTCTTACAATTAAGAGAGTTACATAGTGGCCCACAAACAACCTAATTTTTACCGGAACCTAATCTGAATAACTAAGTATTACCACCACTACCGGATTGAACTGGAATGACCATCGATGGTGCTATAAACAGCAAAAGGTTTTTGATACAAGGAATTAACCTGGATCGTACCGGAAATTCGCCGTAGAGCTTTAAAGTTATCGCTAGACTACAACCAGATTGAATTTAAGCATATGATGATCTCCTTTGATCACCGGTGCCGCTATAGGATGGTTTGATATTTACCACCATCATCATCTCCCCCATTTGAAAATGGAAGTTGATGTCTTAGGCTCTTAGCAGAATTTTGGTGGATATAGGTTAGGTGTATATATGGTGTTAGACGAAAATTTATTGGCGAAAACGTATTCAAGCTAAATGTTAATTGAGAATTTTGATAAAGTACCCCTCTTTGAGGGACCCCCCCCCCAAAAAAAAAAGCCCCGTTATTTTGAAATTTGTTAAAGTGCCCTCATGTTAGTTTTTCCATCTAGTGTTAGTTAAGAATAATTTGCTTTATATATTTGCCCTTTACTTATTGCCACATTGATTTTCTACATCGTTTTTCAGGTTCGTCGAGCCCGGTTCAGGATCGTTACACCATTTTCAGGATTGTCACCTAAGGAGATGTAGTTCAAGGATAAATATGATTTTTTATTGGAAAAATAACTGCCACCTAGCATTTAACTGGATGAAATTTTCCTTTTAAATAAAACGGGGTATTAAAAAAAAACCAAAAACAAGGGCACATTTTAGTGTAAAATGAAATTTAGGGGTACTTTATAAAAAAAAACCATGTTGATTTCATGGCGATTGATAGATATTACAATCTATTTTTCTTATCTTCAAACATACTAGCTAGTGGGCATAATTCGAATTTAGTATTTAAAACCAGAATCATTCCGTTGTTTCGATTATTTTATTCTAGACATCACAATGTCATTTTGTCACTTGAAACTAAACTTATCTTTTGTGCTATCAACCAAAATCTTTGGTCCTATGAACGTTGTAATAAGCCATGTATAAGAGATCCATGCAAGTTTAACTGATATCAACGAAAATAAACCTAAAATGGTTATTCAAATTCAGTCTTTACCCGGTGTTGATAGATATTCAAATCATCCCGTAGCTCATTTTGATAATATAGAAGAAGTTCAGTTTCCTCCAAAATCCCACCAACGAAGTTCCGACTTTGATAGTACTAGCCATGTATATCTAAGGAAGTTCTAGGAGAGACAGTAGTCTTTTATAGCCAAATATCATGAAAACGAAATGGTCGCTCACCATCTTAGGGGATGCATTGTTTGTGAATTGCTACAAGGACTCAGGTGTGATTGTTAGATTATTCCAAAAACAAAAAGGTGTGAAATCTGTGTTCAGGCTCGTTGGGAGTGAATGGTTTAATTTTCTGTCTGGGCTGGCACTTGGTGAGGCCCTCTCTGGATCTGTTTTTTTGTGTAACGTTGCAACGAGTTTTGGGCACGTAGCAGGCAGACCTATCGGCGGCAGAGGTAAAAATATGCGGAAACAAATGAATTCTACGAAGCTCGAACAGTTTAGGTACAGTTATTTCAAATTTTTAACCAAGTAAAATGGTAGAAATTTTAGAGCTAAAAGCTAAAATGGATGTTATGTCATCTCCAAGTGCACATTCAAAATTGAGGAATGATAACAAATTAAATTGGACATTACGTCTGATTCATAGCTAATGACTTGGGGCAATACGAGGCTTCATAGAGAATCGGTTCAAGATTTAACACCACAACAACGATTATTAACACATGGATTACTATTATGACAATTCTTCCGGAGGCTTTTACTTTTTCTTTTTTTATGTAAGTTTTAGACAAATTAATCATTCTCAAAAAACTCCTTCTCTCTCATCTCTTTCCACTCTCTCACTCCTTCTTTTTCTCCAACAAAATCATCAAAAACAACCCTTCTCTGTTCAGATCTAGTTTTTGGACTACATCTGAGCAGATTCTTCATTATTCCTTGCTTTCTAGGTTAGTTAGTAGATTAGTTTAGTTTTTTATTATGTTTTTTACTTATCTACACCGTTTTGGTGGTTTTATCTACTCTTTTGAGGTTTATCTTCGCTTTAATGACGATTTTGGGTTATTGGGTTGGGATCTAAGATCAATAGTGATGCTCTCCAACGACGAAATATCCATCTTTGTTGTCTCCGGCGACGAACTCTTCATCGGAATCTTCATCATCAACTTATCCGGCGACGAAATCTTCATCGGTGGTCTTTTTGACGACGGAAGCTTCATCACTATTTACAAGAGATTTGAGCAAATCACTCCTACTTTGGGAGCATTTCTTTATAAAGAAGAAAAACAAACTAAATGGTTGGAATTTAATTCCGAGAAAAACCATCCTTCTTCCGATTTAATCGGATCTTATTCATACTTGTATTTGTCTTATTCCGGTAATACTTCTCTTTCTCTTGTCGGATTTCTCGGTATTGTACTCTTACGGTATATTCTTGTTACTTTGTATTCTCTTATTTTCGATCTTAAACTCATTGTAACCTTGAAATCCCATTAATGAAAAGGTTCCTTGTTTATTCAAAAATAATAATAATAATAATAATAATTCTCAAAAGCTTACAAATACAAATATAATATATGCACATGAAATATCAATGGAGGGCCAGTTTATGAAATTGAATTAAATATCGATAAAATGACCTACAATAATATTGAAAGAAAAGGGAATTTACAAACAAATCTACCAGAGGTAGAAGAAAGCAACAAAAAACAGTTAAAAAAGAAAACAAAAAGCTACTGAAAAATTGTCTGCCAATTAGCTAAAACACAATGAGAGAAATTTAGATGAATATTGTGTCCTGCCACTACTACCCATGAGAGGATTGAAGACTTGGCTTCATAGATGAGATCATCATCTGTTTTGAAAAGATGTTTAACATCAAATCTTCTGCAATTCCTTTCTTTCCAAAATGAATTAACTATTGCTGCCGGAATCAAATCCCAGATGAAATTTCCCGATAAAGAAAAGTTCCGTGTATTCCAAGTTTCTGCCAAAACCCTCATAGTACCCTGCAAAACCCAATTCCAGCCTGTAGATGGTGTTAAGTTACACCACAACTTGTATGAAATCTTACAGTGAAGGAAAAGGTGGTCTTGTGACTCCGTTCCTCCACCACACTAGACACAATCATTCTGAAGATGCATGCCTTTACGTAAAAGCAAATCCAAAGTATTCAGCTTACCGTGAACTCTGCTCTATAGGAGAAAACAGATATTCGGGGGAATAGCCTGATGCCATATGAAGCGAAATGGGAAGTTAGGTTCTCCATTGTCTGCAACTAACTGTGAATATAAACTCTTTACAGAAAACACGCCAGAGGGATGTAAATTTCACCTCCTTGTATCTGGAAAATCATCACGATTAGGGGGAATGTCTTCGATGACTGTAATGAGGACTGCAAACTCTTGTGCTTCTATGTAAGTTAGTACCCTTCTGAAGTAAAACTTCCAATTACCTTCCATGAAGATCATGTTAGCAATGCAGGCATTTTTGTGTATGGATAACCGAAACAGATTAGGACAAATATTGGATAGAGGTTGCTGCCCACACCAGTGGTCATTCCAGAAGGCAATGCCAGTTCCAGAATGGATGAATAAAGTTGAATACTGTCTTATAAAATCTGCAGCATCAACTATTGCTCGCCAGCAAGAAACACCGTATGATTGAGTGACTTTTCTTGGGATCCAGGTGGAAAATTCTCTCCCGTACTTGTCCTCAATAATTCGATACCAAAGCTTGCTTTTCTCTACACCATTTAGCTAACAAAACTAAATTCATAAGTTTTAGGTTGCATACATCTAGGCCCCCTCTCTCTTTAGTCGCATGAACTATGTCCCAATTGATTAAATGGGAAATTTTCGCTCCTTCCTTGAACTCCCAGCATCTTCTTTTCAAGAATTTTGATTACTGATATTGGGGTCTTGAAAAGAGAGAAGTAATAAGTTGGAAGAGAAGATAAAATACACTTCAAAAGAGCTAGCTTACCTCCCTTCGACAAAGAAATACGTCTCCAAACTGACAGCCTCGCATCAAACTTCTCTATAATCGGATCCCAAATATGAATGTAATTAAACCTGGCCAAATTGGGGTATACCAAATGAGACAAAATAAGGTCATTTTGAAGTAAAACACAAAGCCCCTTAACCACATATTTACAAAAATGGCTAATCTACCCTTGATTAATTAACACTAATAAATATGATTAGGGTAATTAATTTAGTTAGTTAATTAGTTGATTAAAAATCTGAAATTAGGTTTTATTTTAGATTGAACTCATGGATGTGGGTAGATTTTTGATATATATATATATATATATATTTTTTTTTTTGAGAATTCTACTTGTAACGGAAATGAAATCGTATTACCCAAACACTTATAAATATGGGATTGTAGAGCTGCTGGGTGATTTTATACTCAAAATTATAGAAGAAATCAATATTTTCAGTTCTGAAAGTATGAAAAGTCGGCAAGGTCGACAAAAAAATACCCTGTCGACTATAGGATTTTTGACATACAGAGAAAGGTGTTACAAATGCATGATTAGTCGGCAAGGTATTAATTTCATAACCTGCCGACTAAAATATAGTCGGCAAGGTATAGGGATGGATACTGTGACGACCCTGTAACTTCTAATTTCAGAGATGAAAAGTCGGAACGGTATTCAACCTTATACCATGCCGACTATATTTTAGTCGGCAAGGTTGACAAAAAAATACCCTGCCGACTTTTGATTCGTTTTGATTCTTTGTTTTTTTTTTTGATTTCATCATGTATAGTTGGAGTTTTGAAGAAAGATTTTGAAATCTTTTTGAATATGTTTTAGTCGGCATGGTTGTTTTAGTATGGGCAATTTGGTCTTTTAACACCTTTTAGACACCCCTTAGCACACTAGTTTGGATGAGAATATAATGGGTATACCCCAATTAATCTGGGTATACCCCAATCTCGCCAGGTAATTAAATAAAAGGAAATTAGTTTACAATTTGTCATGGGTATGTAGTACCCACGGAGTCATGCAATAGAATTTGACTAATAAAAGATGGGATTACGTGGTCCCATATTTTGGTTGATAAACTACCCGGTTGACTTCCATCTGCTGCATGATTGGCTAACCCGTTTGCCGCTTGATTTCCTTCCCTGTAGTTGTGATGAATAGCAGTCTACGGAATCTGTCTAAATCTGATTTTTATTTCCTCAATCATCCCTAATATGTGCCAAGGTGGGGGTAGATAAAGTGATGAAACACAGAAGGTTTTCTGAATCGGTTTCAAAAATAACTCTTGGCCATTGCCTTTCTGTTGCCTAGGTCCATGCTTGTTTCTACAAACTGGTTTTATTTGTTTGCAAGAATTGGCTCTAGCATGTTCCACCTTATGAGAAACGATTCTCAGGAATATACTAAGAACACATATTTAGAAAAAACACTTCACAATTAAACAACACGCTTGGTCAAATTGGCGAGCACTTCTTACCCAAATGTCGATAATATATTGGTTTATGAAAAATTGTGTGTTCAAAATACGTGCAAAAGCACATTTGCTCGTAATATTTGAATAGCCGGTTTAAAAAATCTGAAACATCAAGCATTTATCTATCCTATATATAAAGAGAACTAGGCTTAGTTGAAGCAGTAAGTTTTCTTCCATCACAATTTAGTATTTGATCTTTGTAGTAAAAATGTTTGAGGGCATTATGATAATTGAGCAATAATATTTCTCTTTTATACGACTACCTATGCAGCATATGTATTTTGTGGGGCTATTTACACCGCTATATAATAACATTGTACCTTTTTGTATTTAATATTTACAAAACCTGCCACTTCAGATTCCAATGGATTTAAAATTGAACATAGGCAAAGGCAAAATGTTATTGTGCATGTGCAAAGCACGTGCGCGGTGTTCTAGTATTGGAAACAAAGCATTATATACAGAAACAAGTGTCATGGAAATGGAAATTTGACCTGGCTTGTGGTTTCCTTGTGAATATTGGTAAACACTTGTGTATGTGAGATCCTCAACAGATAAAACTGCCATATCACTTTTTTCGTGTATGGTCATGACGCAGGACATTTAAATTTCATGATTTTATACATCTGTAGAATGACAATTAACCTTCCCTAGGGGAAGGACTGCACGCGATACAGACCTTGGTCAAATGTGAAATTTTCATTTGTGGAGATATTTTTTCTATATTTTCCTTTTACGTAAGGGAAGTGTTTTTTTTCTTTTTGATATAAAATTTCTGTTGATTTATTCATTAATAGCAAATCAAAATTACATGGATATCGGATACATTAAGAATCGAAAGAAAACTAAATAAACATATATACGTGTATCTGAACAAGATTTTAAAAATCCAATAAGGAAAAGAGAAGGAACCCTGAGAAAGGACCTAATGCAAGAATGATGCAACCGATTAAATCGAAGAGAAGATGGTCTTCTTAACATGTATCGAACCATTTGATAGGTTGTCTTCTTGAGAAAGTGATGCTCCAATGGAAATGAAGTAATCTGCCCAAAATCTTGACTGAAGAATTGAAAACACTGATATCCGAAATCCGACGTCGTACTTGAAAATCCACATAACATAAAAAAAACAAAAGCTATTAAAATAAATGAGAATCACCGTTAAGGTGAAGGCAAGAAATATGGGAAGTATTGGTGATCAGAATTGTGATTGATCATAATTTTCAATTCAGTCTATTTTCTTTTTCTTTTTCTTGTTTTTAAGGGAAAAAGGCTTAGATCTATTTCAACTTTAAAATGACATCCCACTAAGTTACTTATTCTCTAAATTAAATATGCCTGACCCACATTCCAGATTAGAGCCCCAGAGAAATACCAAAGCCATAATCTCATTAACTAGAGTGTTTAAATCTCTACTCCTAAGTTTTACCATTATTTTTTCTTTTTTTTTTTCTTTTCAAAGGATCAAGCAGATAGCAAATAAAGGGACTTGCTAGATTTTGGTTCCCAAATTCTTAACTTTTGGCTCATGCCAGCCACCCCGAAACGAATTATTGTACCTTGAATGAACATGTTATTTTTTACAAAAACTGAATTTGAGGTATCTCTATGTCGGTTCATTTTGTTAGAAATAAAAACTTGTCGCCGCTGTTAACAACCAAATGCCAACAAGAATCTAAGAGTAATTAACTACGGCAATTTAGTAATCCGTACCCCTAAAAAACATCTTTTTGAATTGTGTAACTAAGAAAAAATACATTTCATGATCTAAGTTTTTTGTTTTTTTTTGGATGATCTCTAATATGAGTAATTAAACTACTCTGGTAATCTCTTGTTTGATCATTCAATCTTTATTTTAAGACAAATCTAGATTGATTATTCTTCTCCGGTAACTCTAAAGATTTGTGTAATCTCTATTTTATCTGCAGCACCATTGATCAGAATTTAGAACCCTTTTATTAGACATATCTGTACCCCTTTTATGATCATACCAAACTTGGTACCTTAAATCAAATTTTTGTGGTTGGAAATTAAGACTAACAAATTTGTACTAATTACAAATTTAAATTTAATCATTTGCTTGGGTTACAATCAACAAATAAATATACCTTGTATTTATATTTCCTTAATTTATATAAATAAATATTATAGAGTATAAACTATTGATTTGGATATCTGCCGGGCTTGTATCAGGTATGCAGATGTTGTCTGTTTAAGGTTTTTTGGCGTTAATTCCTTGTTTTCCCTCTCCCTTTCTTTTTCTCTGATTCTTTATAACTTTCTTTCGATTTTTTCAAACATTTTTCTTATAATTTTTGCTTTCCCTTTCTCTCTAGTAAATTATTTCTTCCACCAGAAAAATTGAAGAAATTCTTAGGTTTTTCCTACTTATGAGTGGATACTGTTAATCTATGAATCAATTCAGTTTTCTCCAGCATCTCAGCGCCGAAATATATTTGCTGGTAATATTTGAATCCTGGTTTCTAAGAATCTAAAATATAAAACGCAATAATGTAAAACTGTTTATATGCATAGAGGAGTGGCATGAAAATGGAAATTTAACCGGCTTGTTGTTCAATTGTGAATTTTATACACACTTTTGCGAATGCGAGACAGAATAAACTACCACATCACTTTTTAGTGTATGGTCATGACACCAGACGGTTAATATGCGTGAGTTCAGACATTTGTAATATGAAAGATTACTTAACTCGCGGGATGGAACGCACATGGATAATACAAACCAAAATCAAACATTAAACATTTTCATTTGGGAAGTTGGTGTCATGAGCTGTGGTTGACATGATTTAAAATTTTATCTAAAAAAGACTCTACAAATACCGAAATTTGGATGTCTTGGCGGTACCTCATACGAGCATCTCCAATAGAGGGTGGATCATTTTGTTTCTCATGACACATAGGATTTTAGACCCCTAATTAACATAAGTTTATCTCCAATGGTTGGATCCTACAAACTAGAAGGGATGGGAAAATAAATATGAAGGTGTTAAAGAAAGTCTTAGTTACACCTTCTCTTGCACCTCCACATCATATTTTTCAATTATTTTACTTTTTTTAGAAATTAGTTAAAGTAAAATAAACAGTTAAGATCTTATCATATAAAATATTATAAGGATTAAACCCTTTACTGTTGGAGATAATTTTTTAACTTTGGAGTCCTATATTTATTATATGTATAAAATCTCCTAATTAAAAGTCTTAATAAAATTTTCACGTAAAATTTTTACACCTAATGTTGGAGATGCTATTAGGTTCAAACTTATATCCGTGGTTAACAACAAAAACCAACAAAAACAAAGAGAAAATTAATTACGGCGGTAGTCGCTTCCCGTGTTAAGGAATTTTTTATATTCATTGTATGGTATAACTCAACATGGCCTATAAATATTTTATCTTAACCAACCAAGTATGTAGCAGCATGTACAATGGACCGTCAATCGGATACAGCCATACCAGGAGTATCATCGGAAATATCGTTGAACTTGGGTCGGTCTATGTATTTAAGGTGGAAGACTGAAGGGGTTAATTAAGTCATAAATGGATCTGGCATATCATTTGGCGTAAGCAATTTGAATTTGGGACCTCTGACAGGATTTGAACCAAATTCTGGAAAGTAAATGTGGTTTCTGTAAAAAAAAAAACATAAGAGATAAAAATGTGGGTATTTCTAGTGAATAATGTGGGTATTTATAGTGAATAGTGGTTTTCCCTAATAAAAATAAAATAATAAAAAAAGGAACCAAAAACATTTCTCTCTCCTCTCTCTCACTCCTTCTTCATCTTCAACAAAACCATCAAAAACAACCCTTCTCTGCTCAGATTTCTTCATTTTTTACTTGCTTTATAGGTTAGTTAGTAGATTAGTTTGGTTTTATTATGTTTTCTACTTATCTACACCATTTTGGAGGTTTTATCTACTCTTTTGAGGTTTATTTTCGCTTTAATGGCGATTCTTGGTTATTGGGTTGAGTTTTAAGATCAATAGTGATGCTCTCCATGCTCTCCAATGACGAAATCTTCATCATCAACTTATCCGGCGACGGAATCTCCATAGGTGGTCTTTTTGACGACGGAAGCTTCATCACTAACTATAAGAGATTTGACGACGGAAGCTTCATCACTAACTATAAGAGATTTGACGACGGAAGCTTCATCACTAACTATAAGAGATTTGAGCAAATCACTCCTACTTTGGGAGCATTTCTTTTTAAAGAAGAAAAACAAACTAAATGGTTGGAATTTAATTCCGATAAAACCCATTCTTCTTCCGATTTAATCGGATCTTATTCATACTTGTATTTGTCTTACTCCGGTAATCCTTCCTTTCTCTTGTCGGATTTCTCGATATTGTACTCTTACGGTATGTTCTTGTTACTTTGTATTCTCTTATTTTCTATCTTAAACTCATTGTAACCTTGAAATCCCATTAATGAAAAGGTTCCTTGTTTATTAAAAAAAAAAAAAAAGGTTTTCCCTAATAAGGACAACTCCTATAAAACAAAAAATTATTCATATATTTGTGATGATTCGCATCTTATGGATCAAAAAGTGCTAATAAGAATGAATTTAACATCCATTTATTTGTAATAGAACCCGCAAATATGTGGAAATAGCTATGGAAAATCAAATCCAGACATTAAATACCCAGATGGTTATAATTTTATTTTACTTTTTCTCATCATTAAATGGTCGGATGGAGATTTTTATTTTATCTTTTTTATTTTCTTCAGCAACGTTTATAAGCGTTGCTCATTTCAATATTTCTCCACTCTTTACCGAGGGTCCACATATCGCAATCAGGCTTATTGCCCCGTTGCTACATGGTCTGTGTCTGTATCTTTATGATCAATGTTTGGAAAGAGCGTTAGGAAATCCTTAGACATCTCTTATCGTGTGGGTTTTCTCATGGAGATGGCACTGCAGTCGAATGAGAAACCTTTTTTATTTTTATTTTGACGAAAAAATTGAAATTCATTTATAAATTTCTGAAGAAATACAACCATCATATGAAATAAGATGGAATAATAAAACTGATACTACCTTCCAATTGTATAGGACGCATGGGGTTTACAAGAATATGGCTAAATAAATCGGTACTTGAGGCCCGCAAGATCATTAAAGTTTTTTTTTCTTTTGGATACTCGAAAGCCGAATCTAGGCCTCTATCCGAATCCAACCACTGCCAGACCAAACATCGCTAAACTCATTATACAACTAATCTATTACAAACCTTCACGGCGACGGGAATTAAACCCCTGACTTCCTCCATGCTGGAGTTGATGGGATACCACTGAGCTATGCTCTTGGACCCCGATCATTAAAGCTTTAACCTATAAAAATGATAACAGTTGATGGTTTCGATTTCCTAGAGAAACATCTGGAGTTCTTTTCTGGACGTAAAGGCCAGATCATCCCATCTGGGATCGAGAGAAAAAGCTAGACGTGGGGCAAAGGTAAAGGCAAAAAGTCGTGTGACAAATATGAGACCGAGAGAAAAGTTAAACAGAAGTGGCATGGCGCTCATTCAAGGGGTCCTTTCGCTTCCCACGAAAGGACCCCTTTCTAATCTTTGATGGGGAAGGACCCATCCTTTTTGTCCCTCTTTAGTCGGGGTGAGTAGATTCCAGATTATCTGATTTCTTACCGACAGACTTTAGCACCTCCAAGGCTCAATTGGAGAATGCTTAGAGAAATTCCAAATCCAAATCCAAATCCAAAGTCTTTTCCAATAGCAAGTACTGGGTCGACTAGAAAAAATCTCATGAAAAATATAACATAGTTTTTATGCCGGCTTGTCAAGCCTTGCACAACTTGCACTACGGCAAGCAAAATACTTGACGCTACCCGCGCTGCGATTGTTTATGGACCAGATGGTAAGTAATCACCGTTTTTATGGGATTACGAATTCTCGACCATTAATGCGGATATGCTTACACCATGTCCCTGTTACAGAAGCTACGGGGTGTTTCCCCTTCACAATCCTGCCAACTGCAGCGCTATAGGGGATTCCTCCCTTCATAATCTGCAGGGTTGTCTTTACGTGTTCGCTGATTGAGTGGCAACAAAATTGACGAAGAATACAGAAAATGGGTTTGTTAGTCTTCATACCTGAAACCTACCTCTTCCACGTGTATCGCCGCCCTCCATGCCTTCTGTCCAACGCCTGCTCTGTTGAGAGATTTCGATTGCTCATGTCCTTCTTTATGCACTTATCCCAAGTTAGCTTCGGTCGGCCTCTGCGTTGCATCCTTCCTTCTGCGCGCCTAATGCGACCTACTCTCACTGGAGCATCATGCGGTCTTCGCTAGAGATGCCCAAACCAACGCAGCCGATGCTGGGGGAGCATCTCCTTGATTGGCGCTACCATAAGTTTCTTACTTATATACTCATTCCTGATATGGTCATGCCTCGTATGTCCGCATGCCCACCTCAGCATCTGCATCTCGGTACTCTTCAGCTTCAAAGTGTCTCGATTGTTCGTCGCCCAACATTCCGCACCATATAACATGGTAGGCCTGATCGCTGTTTTGTAAAACTTACCTTTAAGCTTTAGCGGAACTTTGCGGTCACAGAGGACGTCAGAAGCCAGACGCCATTTCCCCCAGCCAGATTGAGTTCGATGTCGAATATCCTCCTCGATTCCCCCATCACTTTGGAGCCATGATCCCAGGTAGCGAAAAGATTCTTTCCTTGGTAAAGGTTGTCCATCCAGCAGAATGTCCCCTTCAACTGTCCCGGAGTCGCTGATATCGCACTTCAAATACTCGGTTTTGGTTCTACTAAGTTTGAAGCCCTTCGATTCTAGAGTGTGGCGCCATAATTCAAGTTTTTCCTGTACATCTTTCTTTGATTCGCAGATAAGCGCCACATCGTCTGCAAATAGCATGCACCAAGGGATCTCACCTTGAATGTCTCTTGTAACTTGATCTAGCACTAAATCGAAAATATATGGGCTTAAGGCTGATCCCTGGTGTAGCCCTATCCTAATTGAGAAATCGCTTGATACTCCGCCGCTCGTCCGGACACCGGTAACTGCACCCTCGTACATATCCTTGATTAAGTTTATGTACTTCGGTGATACCTTCTTCTGATCGAGAGCCCACCATATTGCTTCACGTGGTATTTTGTCGTAAGCCTTCTCCAGGTCAATGAAGACCATGTGCAGGTCCCGCTTTTGCTCCCTGTATCTTTCCATAAGTTGTCTAACCAGGAAAATCTCCTCCGTGGTTGATCTTCCCGGCATAAATCCAAATTGGTTTGGTGAGACGCTGGTTTGTCTTCGTAACCGCCGATCGATGACCCGTTCCCACATTTTTAGTGTATGACTCATCAGTTTGATTCCCCTATAATTAGAGCAGTTCCATCGTAATAAAATTTAATGCATCTATGCAGATACCACACTCAGATGATTGGAGAAATCCTAGTTTGAATTTCAATCCCTTAACTTACCATCTTCCATTTTCTATCTATATCCATAGCAACCTTGATAAACTTTTTGTCTAAGAATGGTAACCCGCAACCAAACGATACCTACAAGGTCTGCAGAGATGAACATTCACCAATCTCATCTCGGTCGGTCTCTGCAGGCTTGTATAAGACGAAGATGAATGAGAAACTGAAAGAGAAATGTGATGAAGAAAGGGAAAATTTGTGTTCTTTTTCTCTGGGTACCTAACCTAACCAGCTACAGTATACGTAACTTAAACCAGAAGGATAATTTTGTAAAAGAAAAGGAAACCTCACACGACCGATTTAGTGAGTAATTAACGCACACATGGTTGATACCTTTAGAAAGAGTCAAACTACTTTTTATAGTTTTGACAAAATGTATAATATTCATGAGTTTTTCTCTAAATTAAATTAAAACAACCAACACTATTTGTGAAATTAAATTTAACTTTAACTAAGTTTACGTATTTATACTCATGATTCAACCATAATTACGGTTAGATCAGATATGTTTCTCAAAATACAGTTTTTGTCACGATAAAGTCGATGAGGATTCAACTGTCACGATAAAGCCAACTATGTTTGTTGTTTGACAGTGAATGTGTCTCGGAAGGTGTCCCTCAGTACACGCACATCATGTTGGTTGGAACATGCTCAAGCTGGTTCTGTCATATGAATACAACCACTTTGAAGAAACAAGCAGGGACCCGATTCCCAAACGCATAATTAATTCAATTTCCTCCGCCATCTCAATGCCAAAATTAGGGCTGTCAACGGGAAAAAATCCGTCGGATTTTCACTAATCCGATTCCGTTATGTTTAGTTCTACGGAAGTCTGATATCCGATAAAATCCGACGCAATCTCAAAAAACCAATCCGATTCCGTTATGGTAAGCTATTAGATATCAGATTTTATTCCGTTAAAATCCGGTTCATACCATTCCTTCCACATCAACATCCACCTTCACAGAATCCACAATTCATCTTCAACTCTAGACATACACATCCATATCTAGGGGTGTCAATGGATGAATATCCGTCAGATATTTAGAAATCCGTATCAGATAGGTTAAGCGCTATCGGATATTCGATATCCGATAATATCCTATAGGATATAAAAAATCAGATATCGATTCCGATAGGCTAAGCTATCGGATATCGGATATTTATCCGATAATATCTGGTTCTGACATAAAATGTTAAAAACCCTTTAAATCATGTTCATAATTGAAATCTAAGTTCAATTTCTCAAACATTTCATATCGGATATCGAATATTATGGTAAATCATAAATAAATCACAAATATGGTTAGGGTAAATCACAAATAAATCCATGTTCTATCGGATATCAGATATTAACAATTCGGATGGAGCCTAATCCGATTCCGATATATTTAGGAAGAAATATCCGATAAAATATCCGATCCGATATCCGATAAAACGAATAAAATCCTGTAGGATCTCGAATACTCGGAAACGGATTCCGGATATCGGACATATATTGACAGGCCTATCCATAACTCATACACCCATCAATTGAAAACAAGTATCTTTACTCAGTTATTTATGCTGAAAATTGATAAGAATTACCACCAGATTCAATCATTATAGTAGTATTCCTTTCAAAATGTTGAAATCCATAATCTCAGTATTAACTTCACAGTTTCATGCAACAGACCCTCTATTCATCTCCCTGCAATCAAAATCAGAGTGATGATGAAACCCGTGAAGCTAAGACCTAAATTGATAAGAATAGATCTCTTCAAATCATGTTCAATTTCGTAATGTTTACACAAGAAGTAAAAAAATAGTGCAAAGAATACAACTGAAACTAATGCAATTTCAGGGAGTTTTGAAGGAACAATCACCGGGCCTTTAGAAAATAACTTGTTTTCTCTTCGTTTTCTGTTATAGTTTCTGATGTTGTTGCATGTGGACCTCGTCTTCGAGCAGCCATGGTGGATCAATTCTGATAAGAAACGATTTGTTTCTTGATCAATGGCCAGCAGCTCAAGCTCAAAAGGTCATGATTCAAAGAAATCAATAAACCAAAGGGTAGTATCAAAGAAATCAATAAACCAAAGGGTAGTAATTTTCTTAATAATTTTCTTTTTATGATTAATCAACTGATAAGGCCTATAAATAGGCTGCATTACTTGGAACATAAGAAAACAATACTACTCCTAAAATACTATTCCAAACAAATATAAACTCTAAATAAAATAATTAAATACTTAAAATATAATAAAATACCTAAATAAATATATTATCTCTAATAATAAATAATTTGTGATTATCCAATGCCTTGTGCCTCTATTGGACTTGTGTGCTCGTCGCTCCCTTCACTTGGTAGCCAAGGTGGTTTCCATAACCACGATAGTCTTGACCCGCATAAAGAAACAAATAAGTTAAATATGCTCGATTGGAGTATTAGGTCAACACCGTTGACATGGTCCATAAGACGTGGTCTTATCAAATTCTCTCCCTCTTTCAATTTAGGTGTGATTTATTTTGACGAAAGAAAAATATATAGACCGTTGGATCTGTTTCTGGCAATAAAACAACAGTCCTAATGTATACAACCACAACAACAACTTCCTAATCCTCATCAAATTCAGCCTTCAGTTTGCAACCACTACTGCCGTTTCATCCTCAAAACTCGATCTGATTCAAACCCATCATCCACGGAAACACGAACTGTACATCTTATTACCGGTAATTAGAATTCCATAAGAACCCGATCATCAAAACCCATCTCAGACTCACGATTTCTCAATTCAATTCACAAAAACTCTTGTTTTTTCGGAGCAGTTGGATAAATTTTCTTCTTTTCCTTGACTTGATTTAGCACCTCGAAGTAACGTGAATGATTCAGTTCACGAGTTGAAGAAAAAAAAGAACAGAAGTAGAAATAAGAAGAAGAAGAATCGTTTTAATCTAGAAATATATAGTGAAAAAAGATAACGAGGCAGTAAAAGAGGACACATGGATAGGTATTATTAGACACTTAGAGAGGACTATCGGATGTCTGTGAAGAGAACAAAAGAGGGGTTTATAAATATTTAATAGGGTACTATCGGATGTCGGATATTAGCCTACCGGATGAGGCCTAATCCGGTTCCGTTATGATAAGTATGGAAAATCCGTTAAGGAATCCGATTCCGATATCTGAAATACGATATATCGGATTAAATCCTATAGGATTTCGAATTCTCGGAAACGGATTTCAGATTTCGGACAATTATTGACAGCCCTAGCCAAAATACATGTTCCTAACATTTTAATATCAGGTTCTAAAATTCTAAATGAAATATGACTTGCCATCTTCCCGATAAACCGATTATATACATAAACAAGTCTCATGAAAATGGAAATTTGACATGGCTTGCTGTTTTATTGTGAATAATCGTACACGCTTATTTGAATGCGAGACACATACAGAACTACCATATCAATTTTTGACGGTAATTTGTAAGTTTGGAGATCTGTAGTACGAAAAATTAATTTACCGAAAGACCACACATGGATCCGAAGTTACAAACCAAATTCAAATGTGAAATTTTCATGTGGGGAGAGTTTTTTCTTTCTTTCATTTCAGGAAGAGTTGGTCACCTGAATGGTAATTGACGGGCGTGATTTTGAATTCACTAGAAAAAATACTAATATTGAAATTGAGGAAGTATCTCTGCAATCTCTCGTCCTGTTGCGAATCAAACCTTGGCGCCCGATGTTAACAAGCCAATATCAACAAGAACATTTCTTTTGTTCCTGAATGTTCGTGTGTTTTTACCCTCTCTCGTCTTCGTATTTCTTGGAGTTTTCTGAAAATGGCGATTTCTTTCGTTGAACTCAGCCTTCTACTGGTCTCGATCATTGTGATTGTTTCATGGTAGAAGTGTGCTATTCTGAACTTCTCCGTTGTCCAAGGACGAATTTCTGATCCTTCCCCTTGGGGCCGGGATTTATTGGGTAGTAGAGTTCTTTTAGCCATTTTTCTGTAAGTTTTTATTTATTCTTGTTTGAACTCAGCCTCCTAATCGTATTAATCTAAGGATTGATTCATTTTAGGAGTGTGCTAATTGAACTTCTTCGCCGTCCAAGGACAAATCTTCGATCTTTCCCCTTGGGGATGAGATTTATTGATTAGTGGAGTTCTTTATGAAGTTTTTTCTGATACTATGAAATCTTCAACTTCTATCTTATTGGCTTCTAAATCTTTTGAACTGTCTTGGATTTATAATGGCAAATCAAAACGCCTAAAAATCCTTGAAAGATATAAGGGAGTCAGTAACTGGATTTTTATTCCACATGAAGCTTTAAGTTGGGTTCAACAATCAACTATGGAGGCCGTGTCTTCGTTTTCAGTGGAGCTGCCCATATGGTCCCGCCGTTTTGATCAGGTTGTAATTCTAATGGAGATGTTATCAAATAAACAAGGTGATTATCTTCGTTTGTCAACTTTCGACACCTCAAAGGATTCAAGGCAAAGATTCATCTGTGTGCCAAGTGGTTTAAAAGGTGCTATCTGGAGCACTTTTTGGTCTTCTATATCTCATGGTTCTTTTTCTTATTCTATATCCTCTAAACATAACAAGGTTCCTAAAGCAAAAGATTTTCCATCTCTAGCAACACCTGTTAAACAAATTACTATGGATATGTTCGATTCCTACTATTTGGGAATTGCGGTGGAAGTTTTAAACTTTCATTTCGGTTGGAAGAGTATTGCTAATGGAATTCTAAAGAAATTTCATTAGAAAGGACAGTTGGGTTTAAGGAATTTTAGTGGTAATCTGACTTTCTTTCTTGCCAAGTCAAAAGAGGATTATAATTCTTTTGAAAAGAAATTTTCTTTTAATATCGGGAAATCGTTGGTTATTTTACGTCATTGGAAGCCAGAAGACTCATACATTGAAACCCCTAATGATGATCAGCATTGGTTGGGAATTAGGGGATTACCATTTCATTTCTGGGAATCTCATTCTTTTAAGAAAATCTGTAATCCATGGGGAAAATTAGTTGAAATTCATCCTTCCATATTGAACTTTACTAAACTAAATAGTTGCAAGCTATTTGGTCCTTTGTGATCTTAAAAAGGTTCCAGCTGCAGTGGAGTTTGAAGGCTCATGGCTTAGCATTGAGTGGATGCAAGATACAAAACCAGTTCACGCTATTTCTCTTCCAAGGATTAAGTCAGTAGTGGTGGCTCAAAGTTATGGTACTGCTGTTTCAGCACACACTAATGTAGCTATTTTCAAGGATTCTGTTAAGCATAAACAAGATGTTTTTACCTCTTCTGAGTTTGGGTCTACTTCAAATTCAAATTCTTCTACTTTACCGGTGTTAAAAAAGTTGAATAAGGTTTGGAAAAAAGTAACAGAATCCCGTAAAAAGATTTATACTACAATGAGTTTTGATTCTGAATCGGTCCACCCTTGGGTCACAGTGCGTCGTTCTACAAACTCGGAATCTGGAGTGAATTCAGAGCAGGATTTGGGCAAGGATTCGAATGAAAAACCTAATACGTCACAACCGTTGATTTTCTCCTCGGACACTGTTTTAGAAAGATCTAACAGATTCTTTCCTTTGATTAATGAGAACCGTTCGATGGAAAATTCTATCTCATTACCTTTATTTCTCTCGAATGAATCTCAAGCAGCTACCAGTAGAGATATCAGAGCTGATGAAAATGAAAACCTAACAGAGAAAATCAACTATCATGTTCACTTCAATAAACGTATGGGTTTGTCTTGTGAGCATCCGAATATGAGAAATATTTGTCGAAGCATGATTAATAAGAATATAGATGAGACGAATTTGGATAATATTTCTATTGCTGCTGATGATGGTTTAGGTTCTTTTGACTATGAGGAAGAAGCCCCGGTAGAGGAGAATGATGAAGATCAAAGAATTGGAGATGTGGCTTATTTGGGGGATGATGATTCATTGCATCTGGGTAATTTTAATCCGATTTCAAGTTCTAGGGTTTCGGTGTTTTCTCATGGATCATAAGATCATGTGTTGGAATATTAGAGGACTTTGACAAGATAATAAGATTACAGCAATCAGAAACGCTATTTGGAAAAATAATATTACTCTTTGCTCAATTTTGGAATCAAAAAAGGAATTTGTTGATAGATAGCTGATAAGATCACTCCGGGGAAATGGAAGATGTAATTACCTTTACCAACCTTCTTTTGGGGCTTATGGGGGCATTATAATTATGTGGAAGGAGGGAGTCTTGCATATGGAAGATCATCTTATGGGTGCTTTTTCTTTTTCAATTAAATTCAGAAACAATGGTGATAATTTTTCTTGGTTATACACAGCTATGTACGGTGCTTCAGATGCAGGATACTATAGACAATGTTGGCAAGAGCTGTCATACATTAGAATTATTTTTGAGGATCCTTGGCTCTTGGGTGGTGATTTGAATGCAATTCTTGCACAGTCTGAAAGGAATTTACCTAGTGGCAACATAAGTAATAAAAGGTATTTCAAAAAATTTGTTAATAATCACGAGCTTGTTGATTTTCCTATGGCTGGAGGTAAGTTCACCTGGACTAACTCGCAGATTCCTCCATTACTAGTTAGACTAGATAGGTTATTAATGACTGCAGATTGGCAAGTGAAATGTCCTTCATTATTGCAAGTTAGACTTAAGCGTTATGTTAAACTGTAATTCTGGTATTCAATACAAAGCTCCTTTCAGGATGGATAACTATCTTCTTTTTCATCCAGATTTTCTACCAAAGTTACAAGTGTGGTGGCAGAACTTAAATTTCAATGGCAAGCCAAGTTTTGTCTTTGCAAAAAAACTTCAAGGCCTGAAATTTCTTATTAAGCCTTGGAAGAGATCATTGGGAGATTTACAAACACAGCTGGATCATGTTGAGGAGATGATTGATTCTTGGGATATGCAAGAAGAGAATGACATTGTTTGTCAACTTCTGAGGTAGTTGAAAGAGAATATGGAAGAACTAAACATGCTACAATTTCTTTGAACTTAGCAAGGAAGTGGGGACAAAGAGAAAAAGAAAATTGGGCAAAGGAAGCTGAGAAGAATTCAAGGTATCTACATCAAATAGCTTCTTATAAATTCATTTGTAACAATATCAATTGTCTGGTTATAAATGGGGATATCTCTTATGACAAAACTAAAATTGCTGAGGAAGTTGTGAAGTTCTATACTGATCTTTTTTCTGAAGAACATATGACAAGGCCTGGTTTAGATGATTTAGATTTGCCTGCAATTTCTGTCTCTGATAGTATTTCTCTTGAGAAACCTTTTTCAGAAGATGAAGTTAAAAATGTAATATGGTATTTTGGTACTAATAAGGCCCCAGGGCCCGATGGATTCACAATGGAATTCTTCAAAACATCTTGGGAAATAATCAAGGAAGATTTGATGAGTGTGTTTAAGTTTGAAAACAATGCCACATTGGATTGGAGATTAAATTGTACTTCTCTGAAATTGATCCCTAAAGTCAGTAGAGCTGTAAGTCTTCATAATTTCAGGCCAATAAGCCTAATTAGTGGAGTTTACAAGATTTTATCAAAGCTTTTACCTGATAGGATGAAAACAATTCTTCCTTATATCATTGCTAACTATCAAGGTGCCTTTGTTCATGAGAGACAAATAAATGATGGGATTTTAATTGCGGCTGAGGTTATTGACTCAAGATTAAGAGCTAAAAAATCCGGGATTATATGTGATGTAATTTTAGATAGTGGTAAGAATGAGTTCGTAAGACTTGTGAAAGCAATTGAATTTAGATTTATTTAAACTAAAAGTAGAGAAAATTTTAATCAAAATTTGTTTTTTTTTTTAGAGTGAAAATAACCAAGACACTAGATTCCACTATTAC